>VXAA01006399.1:252-175293 GCA_013399115.1 Anseranas semipalmata
GCTCATCCTCGTGGCCTCCTCTGGACCCGCTCCAGCAGGTCCATCTCCTTCTTGTGCTGGGGCCCCAGAGCTGAACGCAGCCCTGCAGGTGGGGTCTCACGAGAGCAGAGCAGAGGGGGACAACCACCTCCCTTGGCCTGCTGGCCTCGCTGCTTGTGGTGCAGCCCAGGGTGCGGGTGGCTTTCTGGGCTGCAAGTGCACATTGCCCACTCATATCTAATTTTTCATCTACCACTATCCCCAAACCCTCTGCAGAGCTGCTCTCAATCACTTCATCACTCGCACTGTAATTATATTGAAGATTGCCATGACCCAGGTGCAGGACCTAGTACTTCACTGTGTTGAACTTTATGAAGTTCATACAGGCCCACTTCTCAAGCCTGCCAAGGTCCCTCTGGATGGGATCCCTTCCCTCTAGTGTATCAGCTGCATCACTCAGCCTCATGTCAGCCACAAACTTGTGGAGGGCGCACTCAGTTCCACTATTTATGTCATTAATGAAAATATTAAACAGTATTGGTCCCAGTACAGACCCCTGAGGGACACCACTCATCACTGATCTCCATCTGAACATTCAGCTGTTGACTGCATTTCTCTGGATGCAGCCATCCAGCCAACTCCTTATCCATCTAATTGTCCATCCACCAAATCCATTCCTCTCAAATTCAGAGGCAAGAATGTTGTGGTGGCTTGTATCAAAGGCCTCACAGAAGTCAATATAGAAGACATTGGTTGCTCTTCCTTTGCCCACTGGTGCAGTCACTCCATCACAGAAGTCCACTAGATTAGTCAGGCATGATTTGCCCCTAGTGAAGCCATGCTGTCTGTCTCTAGTCTCCTCCATTTCTTACATATGCTTCAACATAAATTCCTGGAGTACCTCTTCTATGATCTCACCAGGCACTGAGGTGAGACCAACCAGTCAGTAGTTCCCAGGGCCTTCCTTATAAACCTTTTTAAAATGAGTGTGATATCGCCTTTTCCCTAGTCACTGGGGACTTCACCTGATTGCTATGAGTTTTCAAATATGATGGAGAGTGGCTTAGCAACTACCTCTGCCAGTTCCCTCAGGACCCTGGGATGCATCATATCCAGTGGGCTTTTGTGTGTTGAGGTTCCTCAGGTGGTCTCAGACCTGATCTCCTCTTATGATGGAAGGACCTCGTTTCCCCAGTTCCATCCTTGAGGTTCAGGGAACTGAGAGATTTGGGAAGAGGGATGGCCAGTGAAGACTGAGACAAGAAAAAAAAAAAAAATGTTGAGTACCACAGCGTTCTCCATGTCTGTTGCACCAGTTCTCCCATCTGGTTTATCAGAAGGGGTACACTCTCTTTAGACTTTCTTTTCTGGCTAACATACTTGTAGAAGCCCTTCTTATTATTCTTCATATTCCTTGCCAAATTCAGCTCCAACTGTGCTGTATGCTTTCCTGATCCCATCATTACACACACTCAGGATGCTACTTCATTCCTAAAAACTACTTTTTCTTTCAAACTGAAACATTAAAAAATTATTGGAAAAATTGGAAAGTTAAAAGTTAGCAAAATAATAATAAATTTTTTTTAAAACTTTCCTCCTTATGTCTCAGATATAATATATGAAAATAATGAAAAATATATTCATATAAATGAAACGGCGATTAAACTTTGTATTTGCTGCAGTACATAAAGTTCACATTTGTTAAAGGTAATACAACATTATAGTTTCCTTTCTAATTCTTAGTTACTCCCTTTTATTTTTGAAATTGCATTTCTGGGGGGGCTGAAGCGTTCCTAGGGTGTCGCAAATTTAAGGTGTATGTGGCTGGCTGACCACAGCCAGCAGCTAAGCACTGCGTGGCCACTTGCACACTCCACCTGCCCCAACAGGACAGGGAGCTGGAAGAGCTAAAGTGGGAAAACTCATGCATCAAGATACAGAAAGAAGAGAAAGAAAGAAAAGCAGAAAGAAAGTAGAAAGAAAACAGAAAGAAAAAAAAACACATTGGAAGACTTATTTGAGCTAGTCAAACATATATAAAAAATCTATCATCTTTTATATGGTCACAGATAGAACTCTGCTCTGTAAAAACACCTTCAGATAAGAACATCAAATAAAGTAAACTTTTTTCTATCTCACTGGATATTAAATTAAGGGTTAGCCAAACTTACTAGAAATCACGTTCAATAGTTCAGAAATGATGAATTCCTGAAGCTGGCAGTTTCACAAGTGTACGGTCTTTTTATTTCTTTCCAAACTGCTTTTATTTGTAAGCATTACCGTATAGCTTAAGGAAAGATAACATTTACCCAGAAAAGAGCATTAGAGCTCTCTTTAACATTAAAAAGCCCAGTCCAATGTCTTAATTAATGATGTAATTTTTTTATCCTATTTTTTTACCAACAGAAAAGTAAGGTGGTAGCGCTTCTATGGACAATGACAATCAAAGGTGTAGGCTGGCATAGAACAGGTAAAAACTAAAAGCATATGAGATTAAGGAGAAATTTGTATACTGCACCACACTGCTAATTTGAATGTTAAAAATTGAGTCAAAGTGTATTAATGACACATGGACATTTTGCGAAAGTATCTAGCACAAGGGTCCTTGCAACATCAACAGCCTAAGCCATTATGTCCCCATATGCAGAACAGCAGCATGCACAAATACTAGCTTGTGTTTGGAAGTGGTTGCACCAGGTCTAGAAAGAAAATAAATAAACCTTGCCTCTGAGCAGAACTGAATGCTACACTAACACAGTTGTCCAGTTTCCAAGTCTGAAACAGGTTCAATTAGTGGTAACATAGAGGTTTCTGCACTTTAATGTGTTACAGTGCTTAGCAGGAATGGGCCTACAGGTAATCAACCTTTCAAAGAGGAAGCTAAGATAAGATCTGCTCATGTGCTGTAGAACTCTACATGTGAAGAATACCACTGAATAGTGAATACTCCATCAAAAAATGCAATAATATTCAGTTCCATAAAAGTGAAATAAGCAAAAGAAAATAAAGCTCAGAAATTAGATGTGAGGACTTACTTTACTGGAATTCCCTTGATACACCTCAGAGAGGGCTGTAGATGTAGGTTACTTATTTTTTTTATTTCTTCTTATATTTTGAAAGAAGGTTTATATATCTATACAGTTGAGATTAAATGATTCTGTTAAATCACAGTCATCTGGAAGAACATACTGTTATATCGAGATCTTAACAGACTAGAGGGTTGGGCAATCACCAACTGCATGAAGTTTAACAAGAGCAAGGGCTGGATTCTGCACCTGGGACAGGGCAACCCTGGATATACATACAGACTGGGGGATGAGAGTCTGGAGAGCAGCCCCACAGAAAGGGAACCAGGGATTTTGGTCAACATCAAGTTGAACATGAGCCAGCAGTGTGCCCTGGCAGCCAAAAGGGCTAACTGTATCCTGGGGTACATCAGGCACAGCATTGCTAGCTGGTCAAGGGAAGGGATTGTCCCACTCTTCTCTGCACTGGTGCAGCCTCACCGCAAGTACTGTGTGCAGTTTTGGGCACCACAGTATAAGAAGGACATAAAACTTGACATTAGAGAGTGCCCAAAGGAGAGCTACAAAGATGGTGAAAGATCTAGAAGGCAAGACACATGAGGAGCGGCTGAGGTCCCTTGGTTTGTTGAGCCAGGACAAGAGGAGGCTGAGGGGAGGCCTCATGGAGGCCTGCAGCTTCCTCATGAGGGGAGCGGAGGGGCAGGCGCTGAGCTCTGCTCTCTGGTGACAGCGACAGGACCCGAGGGAACGGCATGGAGCTGTGACAGGGGAGGGTCAGGCTGGGTGTCAGGAAAAGGTTCTTCACCAAGGGGGTGGTCGGGCACTGGAACAGGCTGCCCAGGGCAGTGGTCACGGCACCGAGCCTGCTGGAGTTCAAGAAGCATCTGAACAACGCTTTCAGACATATGGTCTGATTTTTGGGTGGTCCTGTGTGGAGCCAGGAGTTGGACTCAATGATCCTTGTGGGTCTCTTCCAACTCAGGATATTCTATGAATCTGTGATTCTATATTATTTAGGAGGTGACCAACATTTTATCTGGTTAATCAGAGAACTATATGAACAAAATCTGTATGTTCAATTTTTTAATGCTTTTACATATTTCATAATCACAAGCAAGCAGGCTAAAAAAGAGAAAACCTTGATGTCTTATATTAAGTATAAAAGAATACTTGGCATTGTACACTCTTCTGGTGTCTAACTTTCCAGCTTCTAAAAAAGAACTGAAATTCTTATCACCTCTGTTAAAAACCTTTTTTAATTCCCCCAAGTTTTCCCATGAACAAATCTGTCAACAGGAAAAAGAAATTCTGGAAAGAGAGATCACTGAAATGTAGACTAAAACTGAGGGGGGAGATGACTGATCCTCTCTTCAAGCTGCTACCTCTTCTTAATTTCAAATTTCTTACTCTGATGAGTTTTCAGTTCTCCTCAAAGTACCAAGCTCCTATCTTACAGATGCTGCCTGCAGTATCTCAGTTTAAACTACATGCAATCCTAATCTTCCCTCATCACAGTTTATTAGGTATTCAAAACATGACTGAACTGTGCACACTGCATTCATCTACACAATTACAGCAGACTAATGGGACAATTCAAAAGAGAATTCTTGTTTACTATGAAATGAAGTTGTTTTGGACCTGAATGGTGTCCTGCTGTGATGTTTCATGGCAAAGGAGATGGTGACTAGCTCACGTTCACCACCACAGAAAAAGCATTTGTAATTAGGACTTCAGATCATTTGTAAAAGGACTTCCACAGTATGAAAGAGCAAGGAAGGTACAGTGCCCAATAACAATTGGTAGCCATGATCTGAAGAGTTGGCAAGGACTGCTGGTTGGATAAATAGGATGTAACAGAGTTAATGAGCTTAGCTAAATCAAAGAAATTTATGTTGAGATTAGTGTGGAGAGTAACATGAGTTGCAGGAAGGTAGCAGGAAGGTAGCAGGAGAAAGGCTTTTATGAAAGGGCAGCAGAGTATCAAATTAAAGCATCCAGTATTCAACCACACCTAAGGGCTAGATAAGAAGTGTCCATGGATGGTAACGATCAGTAAAGGAGTGAAGTGGGCTTAGGCAGAGAGACTGTTGAAGAGACAAGGAAGGTAGAAATGAAGCAAATACCGAATTTTAGCATAGCAAGGGTGGGAAGAAGAAGAGCATGGAGAGGAGAGATGGAAATTATGAGCTTGAGCATGATATAAGCCATTGTTAAGCAACAGTTGATCAAGATTTAAGAAAGAAAAACAAGGAAAATTTCAGTAGATACTGTGGAAGGAAACCTATTGATCTCTCTGCTTATGAAACAATTTTATTTTAACCTGGCAAAGAAAAGGAAGGGGAGTATTCTGGCCTCTGCACTTTGAATTACTCCAGCACAATTCGTAGGAAAATAGTGTAGGACGCATGAATCTGGAAGGCCTAAAGAGGCTAAGTAACAAGATCAAGCATACCATATAGAATCAGCAATTTGTTCATGACATTTCTTCAATGCAAATCCATCTTGGAACACATCTGAAACACTTTGAAAACAGTGAGCATTGTGTAATTACGAAGCAAACACACTCTCCTGTAAACAGGTGAGATTTCAGGAACAAATTGAAGAAGAACCATAAAGGCACTAGAAGGGCATAAGCAGAAGGCTCCCACATATGTTATTACTGTTATAAAAAAGATATAATAAAAAAAGTGTTTAAATATGCATGCTTTCTACAGTCTGTCATTTTGTGTAGCTTCTTTTTACTGTAAGTTGCACCGATACCTATGTTTTCGGCTTAGTCTTCTAGTCTGTGTCTGCTAGCTTAGTGTAGCTTATCTGGTTGAGCTATTCTCTGTATTTTGCTCTCTTTTCTCTATAACTGTATCTATATCCATCTCATACATATATACGTATCTATATGTATGGGTGTATACCTAGAGAGAGAGGTCAGGTTTTAATCTAGTACAATTTAAACATATTTTTAAAATATGGAGAGTTTTATGTATTTTTTTTTCCACTCACACAATGATCCCCAAGGAATATTAATTCTCTGAAGATCTTCAAAACATCCTTAATATAAGATCCAATGTCAGTGTACTGCACTCAGATTTTTCCAGTTCTGAAATAGATTCCAGAATTAGACTATTCTATCTTGAGATACTTATTCCTAAGCAGTCCTGATGAAATAAATGAACCTACTCTAAGCAGAATGGTGACAGAAATTGGCTAACACCCCCTCTCTTTGGAAACAGAGAACTTCAGTCAGATGAAAACTACTCCTTTGTAGTCATAATTCAGAAAATACATCAAAGAAGGGCAATTTTTTTTATGTTTTGGCAAAAAAATATTTCAGTAGTATCATCCTTACCAATCTAGCTCTAGGTATAATCAGAATAATTACCAACTGCAAAAAATTACAAATTGCAACACCTAAGAGGGTTAGACATAAAAGACTTTTTCTCCAGTCCAAGGATATTAAAATTCCAGATGGCCAACACAAAGGGATAAAAAGCAATGACACCGATAGCTCAACTCTTTCTTTTATATTAACTACATAGTGTAGAAAATGCACTTGCAATTACACGACACGGAAGTACCTGGTTGTCCTGTTTCTCATACTGGGATTCTATCTTCTTCTGCCACTGGTCAGTTGTAAAACTCAGTACTGTTTAATGGGACACTCTCATCAAGACAGAAAATTGTGAACTGCTATTGAGACCCATAGAACAAATAGACATCACCTTAACATCATACAATGATTTCAAAGAGGACAATGGAAATTGATGATGCTTAATTTGTTTCCAATTTCTTTTATCACCTGAAAACTATATAATCTCTGCCTTCACCAAGAGCCTGAGAGCCCATATTCACTGTCCAAATAAGTTTCCCAATTCATAGGGACAGTGGGAAATATAACCCTGGATGGATGGAAAAATACAAGATTACAAAACCCCCCACAGTAATCCTTTAATGAAGGTTTTAAACTAACACAGACCCATTAAATAATGTCACATTTAATGAGTACTTAAATAATATCATTAATAATGCAGTAATTGGACCTCTTTACAAAAAGAAAATCTCTTTAACACTGTCATCATTTCCGGCAATACAAGTTACTGAATAACGTCTTATTCTTAGTTGTTATTATTTTTTAAACATAAATAAGCTAGAAATAATGAGTGAGAGCAACTTTTCCGGGAACTGTGGCCCAACCATTTAATTTTTGTTCTTAAAAAAAAAAAAAAGCAACAAAGAAAAACCCCACACTACTACAGTCAATGTGTGGTTATATCAGGTGGGGATATAAAATTACTATTGTGCTTGTGTTGTCTTGGAACCATCTGCAGCTTGGCCAACTTACTCAAGCAGGATTGTATTGTATGGAATTTCACAGCAACTCTCACTTTAAAGACACAATCTAAAATGATTTTTTGCCACATATGTATTTACTATCAGATATGTCTTAGACTGTATACTGTTTCACAGTTTGTTATCAATTAATAACATTAATTTTAGCATTCTTCATCTGAGTTTTTAAACAAAGTTACAGTTTAGACACACAACTATTATGATGCTTACATATATATACCAATGTCAAACTAACCAAAATTAATGCTTTGTTTTGTTCAGTCAACAGAAAGGAATTATTTTGACAATTATAAATGCATGCTTTTAAAAAATATATTATTTTGAAAAATATACTGAATTTGAAATATTTCTGTATTGGCATTTCTCAAGAGATTAAATCACGATTTAATGATGAAAAACTGGACAGCTACGAAAAGCAAATGTGTCAAGTTCCCAAGCTAGTGATGTTGTCTAGTAAAAAACATTTTTACTAGAGAAATTTCTTATCATATGTAATTTCAATTCTGATGTTACGCACCATAATTTCTTATATAGGATTTAAATTACTGCTCCAATAGAGTTAGACCATCTTTAGTTGTCTATTTAAGAAAAAAATAGTCAGACTTTCGATTACTCAGGTAACAATCTAAGCAAAATGTGATCTGATGTGGTTCCATTTTCTATACCTGTCAACATTTAGTTTTCTTTTTATAAAATTTTAGAAGTTACCTTATTTTTCTCGCCCATGTTCTGAATGTATGTTTTAAAAGGGAAAATAATTGTTGTTGGAAAACTTTGTGACTACTGCTCATAGAAATGAGGCATATGCTTTAACACTCTCAAAACTCATAAGGTTCTGCTTTGTTTTGATACTAGCAGGACAAAGACAGCACTAAAGAGAAGTGAAGAAATTCACAAAGATTAAATTCAACCTGGTGAATGTAATCTCCTTACAGACAAGAAAGACTGGCAGACTTCCCCACAAAGCAATTCAAGGCAGTAGTCTAGCTTGACTGCTCTGAAGACTCTCTCACCACATGAAGGGAGCATGGGAGGGTTAGGCTCACTGAACTCAAGTCAACCTTTGTGTACAGCCGTTATATTGTTTGGAGCAGTCACTGAAAAGTTAAAACTTTTAAAACTCATGCAGCTCTCTCTCTGTCTAACAAACATACCTAGAAAACACAGGGCAGAAAGTGTATGTGAACATAGATTACTGTAGAATTTTGTTAGTCCAATATTTCAAGGATGTACATTTTTTTCAGTGATGTCTATTCGGTGCCTAATAATGGGAAAACTAATTTTGTTCTCAGTTCATATTTTGTTAATTACTAACCATACTAATATTTGTTGTTGTTGTTTATAACAAAGATTTGCACAAGAAAATGTTGGTCTGGGGCCTTGTGGGTAACTATTGACCCAGAATCTGAACAGAAAGGTGGACCGTACAGACTTCAGCAGTACATAGCAGGTATAAATTGGCAGTTGTGCATAAACTCAAGTAGGGTGTAAATCAGACAGGAACAACTGAGGGGGGGATGGATTGCTTCCTTTCTTCTAGTTTCTCACAAAACTGTTTGGAGTTTACTTCCCTTTTAGCTCAGGAAAGCAGCCAATTCTAACATAAACTTCAGTTTGTACAAGTATGTGCTTGTATTTATCAAAAATCTTTTCTGTTGTTATTCTTGATCCTACTAATAACTTCTACACAATGTGTAAAGCATATGATTGTTTCTTTTCACTTGTTTGCTTTTAGAAGTTTTGTTTTTTTTAACAAAAATGAGTATTTTTCCTGTACCATGGTGTGCTATTTTTCTTCACTTGTTTTTTATGTAAAATAAAGAAAATATTTTGATTATAATAGGCTTACAAAAGTTTGAGATAGATGACCATCAGATGTATCTTAATTCACACCTCCAAGTGTAATCACTAAATGTAGCATTTTGAAAAATAAATGACAGTTGGAATTATTTAGACTATTGTTTAATTATTACCCATTTCAATGGGAAGCTTTTGATGTATAATTCAGCACAATCTGAACTGTATCAAGAAAAAACTCTCCAAATCTCATTCTGATTTTCAAATGAGTCTCATATCCATCCAGAAACATTAGAACTATATGAGACTACTCACTTCTAAGTATACACTTATTTGATCAAAATTAAATATAAACTACACCGTTCTCTGTGTATATTGTCTCACTTGCACTCAGAGCTTTGAGGTGGGAACTGGCCTATGCGATCGCTAGACATCCCCTCCAATCCTAATTATTCCACAATTCTGTTCTGGGATAGAACATACCAGAATTAATTGATTTGTATGTTAATGACCACTGGATTTCTACCATGATGAACAACAATTCAGCAACTGTATTTGGGTCAAACTCTCTCTTTGTTCATAGCTGTCCTTAAATCACTTCAAATGTTACCAGAGTATTAGACTGAAGAATTGTATGATAGAAGGAACTTTCATGGACAGATTTCTTTTTGGAACAAACACCAGCAAAAATACAGAAAGACAAAAAGCAGCCCACTGACAAGACACACTATGGAGTCAGAAGTTTCACTGCATTATATTGACATGCAAAAACAACAATAACTAAAAACACAAGGCCAAAATTAATGACAATCCTATCATTCTCAGGGGGAAAAGCTCCCCATTCCCAAAGTGTATTGAGAATCATGAAGTGTTATAATGATGACTTATACCAACATAGAAAGTCTGCTAAAGCAAAAGCAAAAAATACCTCAGCACCTTGAGGAAGGTACAGTCAGCTGTGAAAACAGAGGACATAAAAATAAATAATAAAGTACATCAACAGAACATTTTCTTATTTTTAACTGACTTCCAGACTTGCTAAAAGTGCAATGAAAACAGAACAACATATTAACACTGCACCTACTCCTTATCCTACTCCATACCTTTGGCTCCACACCTCTTAAAGTTATGGGAAATATTTTAGCAGCTAAATAAAAATAGGGACAACTGCAAGTAATATATTCTCCCAGTGTTACTCTGATCACATGGGTTTTAAACAACAAAAGAAAAAAAATTCTTCTGGAAAAGAACTTCATGGAGTTTTTCATAAATTCCACACCGTTCAACAAAGCCACGTAATATGATCTAGAACAAGCTAGTGTCAGCACTAATGGATAGACTTTTTGGTGTAACAGAAAGTTTCAGAATATTTATAGTCCAAATGGTTATAAGGGGGCAATATGCCAATATCATCTAGAACAGAAAACATTTACACGGGCCCAATCCAACTTTATCATCCCCTGCAGAATGAAATAGAGTTTGGACAAAATCCATTTGTTTTTGACATCCTACTCATCTGTTCAGTGGGACTGTAAATTTATTGCTCCCCTTAGTAAACATATTTTCTGTTTGATCATTCTCAAGATATTTCATTGACCAAACATTTCAGGACAGAGAATATCCTTTAGGCTACTACTGTAATGATGCAGTCAGTCCAGGGTAAATATTATTCAACACTATCTGACTTAGCAAACCAGAATTTAGTAGCCAGATTAAGCTTGGAACTGAATTTCTTGAGTATGAAAACAATAAACACATCTGGAATTGCACTACGTAAAGCATACTATTATTAGATTTAAAATTTGCATTGTTTTTAGCAGCACAATAATTCCAAAAGGAAATGTAAAAATGAGCAAACAAAAATAAACCTAAACAGAGCTTACATATAGAATTAGTTTGAGAAATCCTGTCTCATCTGATAGTGTAGCAACTGCTATTATTCTGCTGGGTCACAATAAACAATAGAGGACAATTATACTATTGCACTGACCACACAGTTGGCATGAGGCAAAAAACAAACTATAAGGAAAATATTTGTCTCCAGACTTCCACCTGATGTGCAGGGATATGTTAGTAGGATAGGGAAAAAAAGAGAACTTACAGTCTGAGATGAGTAATGTGTGTTCCTCATTTTATCAGTGATACTTGACTTTTCTGAACAGTACTGTTTGTCACAGGAAGCTATAATGCAAAGCTTTGCAAATCCTAGTTGAAAAACTTTGGTCATATTTAAAATTATGTTCAACAGTGGGACTTAGCAAAGCATTTATTCTTGGGTGTGTACAATAATTAATGCACCTATCTTATTCTGTCTAAAGATAAACCACTCTACTACTGAGTAAATGACAGCTCATAATGTGCTAGATTATTTAAAGCAGATTACTTTGCAATTATCAAATAAGAGACCATTCTTAACCTCATGAATTTGTTTCTTTCATGCAACGAAAATGAATCTACCAATGCTCAGATGAAAGTCTTGACAAGCAGGCAAGAAACATTATATTAGAAAGCAGAATATTGAGCCTGAGCTGAGAATATCTCCCAGCTCCTTTTGCTTCATACTGGAAACACTGAATATTACAGGGACTCTATTCATTTCTTTTACTCTACAGAATTGCAATCCTATTTAAAAATCATGCTTTTCTTTTCTGTAGCTTGGTGTTCCCTCAGCTGTCTGAAATACCAGAATGTCTAAGTAACAGAGGAGAAAGAAGGGAAGGGAAGGGAAGGGAAGGGAAGGGAAGGGAATAAACCTACAAAGATCACTGAGTCCAACTGCCTGAGCATTTCAGGGCTAACCAAAAGTTAAAGCATGTTAATGAGGGCATTGTCCAAATGCCTCTTGAACACTGACAGGCACGGGGCATCCCCACCTCACTAGGAAGCCTGTTCCAGTGTCTGACCACTCTCAAAGCAAAGAAATTCTTCCTCTTGTTCAGTCTGAATCCTCCCCCGGCGCAGCTTTGTGCCATTCCCACGCGTCCTGTCATTGGTTACAGGGAGAAGAGACTGACACCTCTCTGTTTTCTCTCCTCGGCGAGTTGTAGAGAGCAACGAGGCCACCTCTTGGCCTCCTTTTCTCCAAACTAGACAACCCAAGTGTCCTCAGCCTCTCCTCATAGAACATGCCTTCCGGCCCTTTTACCAGCTTCATTGCCCTCCTCTGGATGCTTTCAAGTATCAATACTATATTTAAGTCTATTTGCTGTTAGAGCATTGATAAGTTTGTAATCTGTGTTTTCATTGTCAGTATTATTGATGTTTGTTGAACCTATCATTATTCCCAAATCAATCATATCTGCTGATGTATTACTGACTTTCCCACCCAAAATTCCCCTTCTACTATTTCTAATTGCTGCTACTATTAATTGGTGCTATATCCTTAATATCTATTTTACTTATAGATACACACACACACACCCCTTTTGCTAGTAATATCCATAATTGCTTTTTATCCATATAATATATATATATATTGTTGCCTTATTAATCATAGTATTATTGCTAGTGGATTTGATCTGATTTGTAATAAATAAAAATCTTTAGTAACAAGTACTCTGTGTCCTTGCGTATGTCGGAATCCTTCGAACTCACTGTTGTGATCTCTATATACCCACAGCCGTGTATGGATTGTGACAATAATGTTTAGCACACTGTAACTATCACAGACAGCGTAGCTCTTCATAAACTAATGAAGCTACAGGTAAGCAACCTGCATACAACTATGGATTAATTAAGCTGCAACGCACTACTGAAAAATAAAAGCTCACAATCATTTTACTTGCTTTTAAACAAATGCTTCTAGTTCTGTAAAATGATATTAAGTAACTAGTTCATTTCAAACAGGGGACAGCTATGTTATACGTAGTTAAATGTTAGCAGGATCCTGTAGAAAATTTAAACATTTTGGAGGTAACGATGTGTCAATAATTTCAGAGGTCACAAAAATGAACTGTTTCTTTTTTCCTTTGATAAACAGACTATCTACTGGAATCTGACGTTTATCAGGCTCACTGCTAACACCTGTGCATCTCAGCATTTCCAGACAAAGAAATAGTTTCTGAAAGTGCTCTGTCCTGTAGCAAAACTTTATAAGAACACTTCCTACTGTGAAAGCTGGAGGAAAGAATACATCCCTTTGGGCACACTGCTTTAGATCTCCAAAGATACATATGCTGTGTCTCAGTCTCCAAAAGTAAATGATCTCAGGATAGAGATTAAAAAATAAAATAAAATAAAATAAAATAAAATAAAATAAAATAAAATAAAATAAAATAAAATAAAATAAAATAAAATAAACTTGAAAAGCCTAAAGTATTAGCAAGTGCTGTGAAATTTACTACAGCTCTCTGCATGTGGATGAGTTTCACATACTCAGCTGAATGCTAGCAACTCTGGCAACTGTGAACAGTTATCTTCAGAAAGATCATTTATTTTATTATTTTACAATTCATTCTTCCTAGGCCTCTAAACTAGGTTGAACTTAGTAAAAGTTTATTATAAATCTGAAGGAAAATTTTCCAGGTAACAATAAGGCAGAGTTTCTGGGGTTTTGTGGGAAATCCCAAACGTCTCCTTGCTCCTGACCAGAGCACGCCAAGCTCACTAGCTGCAGGCTCAGTCCACTGCTATCTTTGGATTTTAAAGGAGTTCTCATTTGTGCTTGTGATAAAAAGACCCATTTTCCCTTCATGCTTCTAAACAGAAGACTAACATAGCTTTACATTTGCTTCCTATGTCAGGAATGATCTATTAGTACAATTAAGATCAAGTTCACCTTTGATTTTATCATTTTAGTAGTACTGAGCATACAAGCACAGAACAAAGAAATCTTACAATCTTAGTGCTAGAAATGTCAAAACTAAATTGATTTAAAACTCTATTAAACAAACATATCCAAGAATACCTTACAGAGGAAAAATTTCACATAGCCAGATAAAGATAAATGTGACAATCATTGATTCATAGGATTTTATAACACACGAGGTGGCTGAAGAGTTAATGCTGTGAAGTACTAATCACACAGTGATCACCAACTTCCTTATTTGCTTCTATTCCATTCCTTTTCCAGTGAAACCCCATTTACACAAGGCTTTAAGAAACCAGTTTGAAGTTAACAAAGTATATTTTAACAATATATAGTATTTGCCATCAAGTATAGTACTGAAAGCTTTTGTTGTTCTAAGACAAACTTGGGAAGCTCAGACACCCACACTAATAATTAACCTGAAGTGATTAGTTGCCATCAAGTTTGGTCTCAGCTAAAAGTCACTGCTGAGCTTCAAAGTATTAATGCCATATCTTACTCTGCATAAAATAGAAGGCAAGTTACACGTTTATACAAAATATAAAAGTTAATAAAGATTAATATATGAACATCACTTTTACCTTTCCCAGGTCAAGGGTGGGGACGTGTATCACAATGTATTAATGACTTGGCAACCGTTAAGATGAGGGTTTAGAAACACATTAAAAACAACCCATCTACCCCAAACTGCTCCAAGGCAAGAGACTGCAAGGATCTGCACCAATTACAGAGCGTGATTAAATGTGAGGACAGATTTTGTTACAGAGCTCAGTCCTTTATCTCCTGTGGAGACCTTTTGAAAATGTTGATATAATTGCCTCTAATTGAAACATACTAGTGTATCTAGATAACAGATTATACTCAAGCATGACTTGGAATATTTTAAAAATTCTTCAGAAGTAACAAATAGCAGCACCTGTGAGCCACTTTTAAGGGTGAATTTACCTAGAACAAGCAGTACTTATGCTTTTCAGCTACAGATTTCTCTACCTGCCCTTAACTTATTTTGTGCTGAGGTCATGCATACCTGTGAAAGCGGTGGTGGAAGATGAGTTATTTGCGTATGTTAGATTTAGAGGACTGATGCATCTTACATTTGTAAGCATAAAGACATTTACATTGTATGACTTCTTAATCTCTCTCTTCCCAGTTTTTTTCTGATTGTGGGAACACATTTTTCAGAAAAGCCAGTTATCATCTACCAAGGCTTCAGTTATTGTTTTAGAAATATTCTTAGTCCCCAAAAGAAGTTATTTCCTAAATTATATTAAAGGTTGAGTTTTCTTGATTTTGACCTCAGGAACATGAAAGGCGACCACTCTGAAAGTATATGTAAAGAGGATCACATTGACCTCATATGACATTGTGAACACATCCCGTTTGCCACCTGCTTTGATATAGTGGTGAAAGATCGTATCATCAACCACCATGTTTTTAAAGCCCTTTTTCATGACTGAACATAGTCAGTTTCTTCTTTTCTGCACATGAACGTACACTTCATATGCTCCTGGCTTCTCCATTCAACTAATATACAACACAAACTCCTTATTATGTATTTCATTGATCATTCACCACGATTCCCAGCATTTACGTATTACATGGTCACTCTTCAGAGCCTATTCAGATCTACATTTTTATTAGTGTCTTTATTTCAAATCACATCTAATTAAGCACAAAATACCAACTTAACCTACATGGTGGTAATAAAAGCACAACTAAAATGAACAGTCTCTCTTGTCTTTATGTTATGACCTGTTTGTATGACTCTTATAAATACACATACTGGCATTTTCAACTAGCAATCTTTCTTATTGCGCTCTCTATACAACAGGAAAGAACATATCATGTGAACAAAATCGCAGCCTCTAGTATATAAAATTCCACTATTACCTGCTGATGAAACAATCAAAACTTACACAATTGTATTTAATCACATTTAAGTGTAAGCATTGGTAAGCTGCTATTTATGAAAATCTTACTGAATTATTTTTTATATGCAACCTAAACCCTGATACGCTTTCAACTGTACTTGCCGTATGAATCTGACACAGTCAGATGCTGACTTCATTTACACCAATAATTAATCCAATTTAGTCTTTAAAAGGATTTGTTAATCTACTGTGTATAGAATGTTAGCTGCCAGGAAGATAAAAAGAAGCAGGTCATGAGAAAATTGCCATAAATGGAAACAAAAAGACCCTTTAAAAATATACACATATCCTTGCACATGGAAATAATCAAACAAGCAAAGTGATAGCGGTGGAGAAAAAATAGAAGCTGGTTAGCTTCTAGTCACTGGTCAGTATAATTGCAACTTGCTGTAAAGCAAAATCATTGAGGCACTACTGCTCAAGAAAGCTGATGGATTTCTTCCTGAAAAGATGAGCTACCTAGGTTAAGAAAGTTTGCAGACTTCAGATTAACACGGCACAGGTGTTGCTAGGGTCAGAATTTATGGGTAACAGTAATTGCTGAGGATCTCCAACAAGACAGGTCCAAGGAAAGGTTTTAGCAGGAAAATGAGCAATGGGAGATTTGCTAATTAGGAAGAGTAATAGTTATCCACACTTTTTATTTTAGCAGAATAGCACACAAGTGGGCAGAACAAAGGGAGAGGAAGAAAAGACACAGAAAACGAGAATAAGAGTTGAAAATGACACTGAAAAGCATGAAGCAGAGAGAAGTAGCAGTATAATTTTCTTCATGGTAAGACACAGAGAAAAGGGATGAATAGGCAACTTGGAAATGTTGTTGTCTATTCCACTCTGTGTGTGGTCCCCAACTGTTCGTGATGCTGGGAAAAAGTAGGGTATAATGAAAAAAGAGCTGGAAGGCATTAGCTGATAGAAATCTTATACTCTTATACTTTAAAGTGATAAACAGAACATTTGACTGTTTGCAATGAGGACAGGAGGTGTGAGATAATATAGCAGAATTCTAACATATGTTATAGTATTGCTCATATATCTGAGTTTGGCAAACAGTAGGAGATAATTTATAAGAAGATACTAACAGCCTGTGCATTAACACTACATTGTGACTCAACATCAGAAAAGTGAACAAGGATGGTAAAGTAACATTATCTCTGTGAGTAGCAAAAGTAGAAATATACAGGTACTACTGTGATGATAAGTTATCAGTGAGAGACCAAAATCATGTGTTGGCTGATGAAAAAATACAACATAAAATTTAAATTATATGAGTATCTCAGATTTATTTCTTACAGGCTCCATCACTTGGCTATGACTCCAAAAGCACTTTTTCTTGCCCTCTTTCCTTCAAAAGATAGGATAAACTATTTCAGCTGCTTTTACATTTCAACACTCTCTAGACTGAGACCTTAAAGATCTTCTCTTACAGCACCTGCATTGCCCCTTACTTTTGCCTGGGCTCTGGCTTCAAATATCTGCAGATGGATTCATGTCTATACCAAGCATCTCAGTGCCACAGTAATTTCACATCTGGTGTTATCACCATTTTGCAGACTCTCTAACATGGAACTCCAGAGGCGAAATTACTCACTCTGTTGAAAGGAAGGGAAAGATGCAGCAATAAGGTTTCTGTGGGAACCAGTTCACCAGTTTACATGATCAGGATAAAGATCTGCTTGCTGTTTTACAGCAACAGTCCCTCCTCAGGGTTATATTATGTATAAATACCTATTCTGATGATCATGTGCTCCACTGCTTGAGATAAGAATTTCTTGACCCTCAGAATCTAAAGGACCCCATACACCTTAGTTATCATCTGAAGACACCGTATATCAAAATTAAAAATGTGTGCATATATATATATATGATCAAAACAGGTTATAAAGTCGCTGACATCTTGAGATAAATGTTCATTTCTTCTGCTACAGATTCATGATTAGCTCCAGCTTTGACTATTTATTCTACTTGGATATTCAGTACATAAAAGTAAAGAAGTAAAGAAGTAAATATTTAGTGCTAGGTTAACGGTTGCACTTGATGATCTTGGAGGTCTTTTTCAACCTAAATGATTCCATGATTCTATGATATTAAGGACTCACAACTAGTAACAGGCCTTCAGAGCCTTCCTGATCAAAAAACTATACTGCTCTGCTATAAAAGTATTCAATTTAGGTTAATCTACTGAAATCAGGTAATTAAAACAAAAACAAAAAAAAAAAAACTAATTCAGTACAAAACCTACTAACATAGCCACTGAGAGGAAAGGCTTAGATGCTAATTCTCATTGCAGAGGCATCAAAGAATATAAGTGGATTCAGTGTTACCCCAGCCTTTGTGGAAGTAATGTAAGAAGGATGCCAAAAATATTCACTGATTTATTCCATGAGGTCAAATGACTAGCAGAAGGGCTGTCTCCTTTTATTAGGAAATCTGATATCAAAAGGCTTAGCAGTAAAATCTGTCCATCCTATGGAAATTTCACTTATCCCAGGATGAATGGAATATTCTGCAATTGTCTTAACAGATAAAAACATTGACATTAAGACAGGAAGAATATTGTCCACTACTGATCTCCTTACTGAAACGTTTCACATTGAAGAGTAATGGGATAAAACACACTACCATGAAGCTGAACTTCTACAATGGGCAGCAATTCTGGACCACTGGGTCTAGTCCTGTTTACTCTGTGCCCTCACTAACCTTATGAGTTGTTTGTCTTCATGAAGGCCAGCAGTACCACATTCAGCAGTGTTTACTGTTGTCACAATAGAGCAAGGAACTCAGAGCAGAAATCTCAGCCCTCAAGGACAACTAGATTTTATAAAGCAGATTCCCTCACCCTGGGCAACAGGGCTCTCTCTAACTGTACAGTATCAGGTAAAAATATTTGCTGTTTCCTATTCCACAGGAATTTCATATGGACATGAAGTTTAGTGAAGCTGTAGACCAGGCTTGTTTAGAAACAGCTCTTTAATTACTATTTCCTAGAGGCTGACTCTAAAAATTACAGCCTTACCGTAAAGGAAAACCAAATTGCTGTAAAGACTTCTCTTTACTGTCAAGAGAGTGACAGGTACTTGACCATTTACTGGCATGAGCTGCCCCTGTGGCCAATGCTGCAGATGATCCCTCTACCCACCGTATTTCAGAACATTCTTTTTAAACTACCCCTATCCAGATACATATGACAATTTCTTTCGGGTTTTGATTATGTAAAGGGGAAAATAAGAATTCCCCAAGTTTGGAAGAGAAGGGTTAAGATCAACATTATTGTAGATATGCTGAATGATGATGTTAAGTGCTATTGCAGCTTGAGGACTCGTTAAATTAGCACATATGTGCCTACTGTTTGACAAAAATAGGGTGACAAGTTTCCCCATATCCCTTTTTTTCTGTTTGACTATTAGACTTGAACTTCTGGCCAGACTGGCCAGAATAGCAAGCCATTTGTACAAAATTGCTGCTGTAAGCAGACTGTGAGTGCTCAAATATTCTAAAGAAATGACTACAGCCCATACACAGAGCAGTTCAGCAGTGCACAGTTAAAAATCAAAACTTATCACATGTTCATGTCATTTGCAATACTCAGTGTATTCCAGAGACATGGAGCATGCACTGTACAAATGGCCTGTACACGCACATTAAAATTTGCTGATGACAAGGTGCATCAAGCTGAGTAAGCATGCACAATGCACCTATAAAGTGCTTATTCATATATTTCTGCCTGGGAATTCCCAGACAAAAGCATGGGAGCCATAAGTAGTGGTTCCTATTATGATTCTAATCTAGGTTTTTATTGGTTTGAAAATGAGAATTTTATTGATTAGTATAAATGTATTGAGGTGCTGTGAATTATGTTCACATTATCCTTTACTTTTTCAAAATCACAAATCTTCACCTAGATTTACTCCAAAACTGAAAATCTCAGCCCAGTGTTTTTTTCCCTTGAGACTTGTATGCAATTGCTGCATGAAGTTTGATAATATAATATGCTGGATAAACAAACTAACAAAATACTCTAACTAATG
Organism: Anseranas semipalmata; assembly: GCA_013399115.1. NCBI lineage: Eukaryota > Metazoa > Chordata > Aves > Anseriformes > Anseranatidae > Anseranas > Anseranas semipalmata. The sequence goes on from VXAA01006399.1 coordinate 20,168, forward strand.
ATTCAGGAAATAATGTTTGTTGCAAAGTCATGATTCTTTGAGCAAGTATCATAATGGAAAGGAAAAAAGATGTTTTAGAAAGATCTAGCCTTTTAAGTCTTTCCAACGAGATTCATCAAAACTGGGTATACTAAATGCACAAACATCCATTCTTGAATGCTTTACAAATGCTCAATTAGCACTGGAAGCTCTAGACCTTTGGAAAAGAATGAAATGAAGGTCAGATTTTGTGAACCACCATTTCGTTCACTGACGAGTAACGAACTACTGTGAGCAACCACAAAGAAGGCATAGCCCTGGAAGAGCAAGTTTCTGAGCAATGTGCTGAAAAGGTTTTACTGCCATCTACAGATAATAGTAATTAGTGCATTGGTAGCAGTTAAAAAAAAAAAAAAAATTATACAAGCCTCATAAAAATCCAGTGCAAATATGCAAATATTAGAGGAAAGCTAATTCACTAATTATTCACATATGTAAAGAATGTAACTAACTTGAAAAGCTTCTTCTATTTTCTGGTAAAAATATAACTGCAAGGAAACAGTAGTTCCCTTCTTTCTGCAGAGTGGGTTGAGACCTGCTAGTTGCAAACCCAGTGTTTACTAGTGCCTAAATACTACTAGACAGAAATGCAAAGTAGTACCATTTTCCATGTACTTAAGCTAGCAATTATTAAGTGCTGATTTTCATGTAAGAAGTTCTCAATTAAAAATATCTTAACACCTGACATACAAGGTTGTTAGTTAGCAAACACACATACACACACAAAAAAAATAATGGCATGGTAAATATCTAATTACACATATATTTTCCAAATACTTGTAGGTGGTTACAGCTGTACAGACATCTTCTGTTTAGAATGTTCCATTAAGATTATGTGTCCTAATCAGGCTAGTTCTCTCTAGGCAGAACATATGCCACTTATCACAACACAAATAACAGTAAAAAGATTTTCTTTCAGCTGTTCAGAACAGCTACCAGATAGCTCAGTTCAGTCCCGTCAAACGCATCTCTTCTCTATTCCTTCTTTCTTTTCTTGAACAGCTACTGTCAAACTGTCCTTCCTTCCTCTCTAAGCGAGCAAACTGGCTAAGCAGATACCCAGCTAAAATCCTCTTTCAAAAATTTTTTTCTAAACCTGGAGAATAATTGCACAGCATCCATCCCAGCAAAAGCAAAAGAGACGTCCAGAGAGCAATGGATTTTAGGGGCTGGGGAAGAATGACAAAAGGACATAAAAACTTTCTAAATAGTATCTTTAAAATTAAATTAAATAATGATGTTTAGACACAGCATGGAACTGTTCTGAAGCATTTTTCTGCACAGAACAGTATTTCATATAAAAAGTTGTGCTGTGCATTTATACAGGAAAATCTGTGGGTCCAGTCCTTCAGCAGCTACAACTGAACACAGTATTCCACAAGCCAGAGATATCTGACTCTTCAGCATTGCCTTCATACATGGAGAAGAAAAAGCAATACTGGCATTTTTATGCTCTTATATCTTACTAGAAAATTTCTGTTTCAATCTGCTACTTTTCTAAACTTTTCCTGCATTAATGTTTCTTAGTCTTCTCCACCTCCATGAAGTACAGCATTTCAGTTTTCCTTTATATATAGTTTTGCTAATTCTCAAAATATATTCTACTCATTAAAATAACTTTGAAAAACAAACACATTCAAACCATCCCATCACGTTTAAAAAGATTACTAGAGAGAAAAATAAAAATGACAGAAGCTGGGGTATTGAGGTATTGAGTACTCAGATAAGCTTTAACGGCTCTGACCAGCATCATCCAGAGCCTCCAGCTACATCCTCTTCTCCTGTGCCCAGAAGCTCACTTTAAACTCATCCCTGGTCCTCCAGATTATACCAGAGCTAAGCTGGAGGAGTGCTGACCTTCAGCCTTGCCCATGCCCATCCTTTAAGAGACGCCTCTAAGGTACTCTGGAGTTTGTGTAGAAAACTCTGAATTGTCAGCAGATAAAAACTGCTAGGTCATGCTACTGAAGATATGTTTGCACATTAGCATATGAAAGTTTAAAAGTGGTATGTTTAAAACTTTTAAATAAAATCACATTTAACAGAAAAAAATGCAGCAGCTTTTTATTTATTCTTAGTTTCCATTTAGCTCAATCTTTACAAATGCCTTCCTGTTTAGGTTCTTCCATACATATTTTGGAGATAAGTTCATATATATGATTTTCATGAAAACTAAATTGTGATTAAAGAAGCTGTTTAAGTGAATTTTTTTCCTATAGCTGTATGTTTTTTTACTGTACATTCTTTGGCACATTTGTGTGTGACAGCGTGAAGTTCATTTTAGAGCAAAGCAGCTGTAGCACTACCCTGAGAACCAAGAAACAAGAGTTTAGCAGCTTGATAAGATCTGGAATGAAAATTTTATTAGTAAATCAGGGAAATCATGTGTCTGATTTTAACAAATGTATCTACAAGAGAATAGAGCACTAAACAAAAAGGATATTCCTATTTTTATTTAGAGAATTGATATTCATTGTATCTTCAGAAATAAAAAAGCAGCTCCCAGACTGAGTAGTATCTGTGGTTAGTTACTATACAATCCTGTGCAAATATATAAATGCCAAATTCAGACTAGTTAGTGAATGCAGCTAAGTGGTTCTAAGGACGATAAAGATATTTTATGAAATAGTTAGACCAAAACTGAGAACCAAAGCAGGATAATCAAATAATGCCTCAAAGTGCAACAAAATCAGATTTAGGATGCTATTTAACATACAACTTATTTTTGTTTTTTGAGAATTTTCAGCATGCTGTTTTTCACTTGATGTATAGCAAATTATGAAAATGACCCTTTAATAACATGTTTAAAGGTACTTGTACAGGTGAGGCATTAATTTATTTTTATTTCTCCTTCCTTCTGATTGACATAGGCATAGAGTTGAATCATAAAATTTGTAGGAAAAAGAACTCTGAACTACATGCCAATCAGCCCAACTGCAGTCCCAAAGAGTGTTAAGAGTGTAGAAGGGGGGAATCTTATTGCTGTAGTCAATTACTTCATAGAAATGTCTAGAAATGAAAGAGCCAGGTTCTTCTTGCAGATGCACACTGGCAGCATGAAAGACAAGTTGCAACATCATGGACACTATTTCCAACAAATGGAATTTTCACAATGGGTAGTCAAACAATGAAACAGGTTGCCCAGAGAGCTTCTGGGATCTCCTCACCAAAGATGCTCAGAATTCAACTGGACAGTGTCCAGAGCCACCTGACCTAAAAATCAAAAACTGAGATGTCAAAATACTTTTACATCCTCAGATGCAAGACATCTGTATCCAGTGATCTCTAGAAGTGCTGTCAGGACCCTTCCAGCTCCTTCTGTTTTAAGTCCAGTTGTGTGATGATTATTATCAATGTACTCCATTGTACAGCAAAGAACTATAACACAGTGTAACATAAATAAAATGATAAACTAACCATGGCAGTGTACAAAAGCCTGTCTGAGCAAGATGCCAGTTGACCAGTTGATAAGCTTTCAAAGGTAACATAGAGCTGTTTTGTTTATCTACAGTATTACCCTGATATCACGCTATCCTCTCCTGATCTGCCTACATTCTTTCAGCATCCATGCCTTAAGCATATGTTTAAATTTTTACTTACATCATCTTTACAGTATTACAAATGTACATAAATTCTCTTTCTTAGGGAATCTTTCCATAAAGTAATTTTAAGATACTTGATGTTATACATAGCTTTCCATTTCACCAGATGTACCGAAGGTGATGAAGGTATAGTATTTTATAGGACAGATGGACACATTCTCCTTTTGTATGTTCCTTCAGGTTTCTGACAATTGTAGTTAACTACTGTTTGAACCAGTATGAGAGAGCTGGGAAGATCTTTGACAACTTATTCTCTCTCATTATTTAAATTTTTCATAACTATACCTTACTACAAGTACTACACTGAAAAAGAGCTTTCATCATCTACTACTTGAGGTAAATCTTTCCAACAGAATTTATGAGTACTGACATTAATCTATTTAATAAACATTTCTGTTAATGATGTAAGTCCTTAGTCTCAATTGTATTCCCCAACACAAAAAGGTTTATTGTTCTATGTACAGGACTGTCTTCTCATGTGGTTATATCATCCATAAGTTTTCTCTATATTCAAAAAATGTGCAGTTTCAATTGAATTCACAACATAGGATGTTAATATTGGATGAAATATAAGTATTGTGTATTCAAATTCTGCACTTTCTGAACATACACACACTGTGGAAAAGAAAAGGTCTGTTCACACATGGCCATGGAACTGGGGAAAAGGAAAATAAAGATGTACTTAATTTAGATTAGAGACTTCAGCCTTTTTTCTTACCTGAGTACCCAAACAAGCAACCATCATGTGAGTGAGAAGTTTAGCTGCAAACATTGCACACCTGGTGCAGAAAAGGTGGGAGATAATAGCCAAAGCAAAACCTACACAGGAACAAGAAAAATGGAAATTTAAGATTTAGACCAATAACCTATGCTAGGTGAGGACAACAATGTTGGATCTCTTGAAGGTGCAGATCACTAAAAAATAATAGTAATAAAAAAAACTTAAGAGAACAGGTTAACTTCGATTCACACTGGCATCATCATGCATGAAGTTACTTCTATTTCAGTTTTTTATAGGACTGGGAGCTAAAATAATTGCATAATGTAAAACAGTCATTTATGCAAAGTTTTTTTTTTTTTAATTTCTGCATGATATAGATGATTGTCATAATAATTAATATAAAGCAAAGGTAAGTGTTTAGTGTTCATATTAATGCAATCAGAAAACCGTTTAGAAACAAATAAATAAAAAATTGCCTGCAGCTGGGTAGCACTGCTTTAGAAGAGTTAGCTATACCCTCATACCTATCTTCTGTTTGTGTTCAGCATAGAAATCTATTATAGCCGTACTCAGATAAAATAACATCACTTTTCTGTTCACTAATTCATTGTGAACATGAAAAAAAGAACAGAAATGGGAAGGCTTTGTACCTAACAACAAGGAGGAAGAAGGACCCTGCGAAACCTGAACTAATATTAACAACACTACTGAAGCTCACGTAGTTAATTGTGCACTTCCACGCCACAGGAAGGGGGAGGATTTGGATACTTAAGACAGATTTTTGATTCTCTTTTGAGACAGGCTGAATGCTCAACTATAACTATTTGTAAGACATGAATGAAATAAATAATTGCAGAAAGAATCAGCTCTAAACTTTTCATTTATTAGCTAGTGATATTTGTATAGTTATCTACATAAGAAAATTGGAAAAAACAATATTGCTTGACTTTGCTGTGATTTTTTTCTTTTTTCTTTTAAATTTTTCACACCTAGGTGGAGATGTTAGAGAAATAACTAATACCCTTAGAGCTCTTAAAATGAAAACAATTCATTAATCACTAGATTTAACTATATATAATTACATATAGAAATACCTCCAGCCACCCAAAGAAGCTGAAAGACATTGCAGTTATAGTGAAGGCAAACCCTGAACTAGGCTAAACTGTTTTATTTTTTTTTAGTACATTTTCATGGCACAAGACTGAAGTAAATGAAAAGTGCCAAACAAGGATCTGTAGGTCCTTATTGCTCACAGTTCAACAAAATATTTGTTTCAGCTTTAGTTTCCATGGCATATTGGCTTCCTTTTTATTGTCTTTTCTTCAATTTCTATAGCATTTTGCATTCTATGGCATACTTGTCCCCAAAATTTACTTTTTTTTCCCTGAAAACCAGTAACTATACTTGTTCATTAGTTTGTCTTTTATTTATTTATTTATTTATTTTTAGCTAAGACAATCTAAGGTAGATTTATTATTATTATTATTTCCTCAAATTTTCTCTTATTACTGTTAAATGGAACCATCCGTTTGAATTATGAAGGTTAAAAATCGGAGTGGTGTGTGTGTATGTTAATCACTTTCTTTGTCCTTAGTCTGTTAGGGCAGTTTACTGAGAGGGGATAAACTGGGGATATAGTTGCTTACACTGTGGAGATGTGATCTAATTTAGAACTCACAAACCTCACAAGGAGCAGACCTAGAACCCCATTTAAGTGACTGACAGGTAACCAAAGAATCTCTTTACTATGTTTTCTTGGTGACCCCATTGCTCTTACATTCTGCTTGCACAGTGCCCATCAACAAATGAAGAAAGTACTTTCATCCAGGATTGCCTGCAACATAAGTGAACTGGCTTCAGTGTGAAAGCTGTAATTTTGGTAACCTTCAGAAACCAAGCAGGGTTTAATACTTAGATCTCTTCTTGTCTGAGGCTTTGCACCTTCTGCAAATGCTGTCATAGCTCTCAGTGAAGACAGTCATGAACCTGGTAGGTCTACACTTTCATGTTTCTCTCAAGATGTTAGAATGCAGTTAGGCAGCAGAGTGCAAAGGAGCTCTGCACCTGATATAGGATCTATCTCCCTCAAATTGTCACTTCTGAGTGTAAATTGTAAACTGAAATTGTCAAAAACCTTTCAGGCTAAGGAGAATAGTGCCTGGAAGACTTGACAAAGAGGATGGCTGCACTGCTGCTAGAGACATGGGTGGATTTAGGATTTTAAAGTTCCTCCCCCTAAATAAGTGACATATTTCCCTTTTGTATGGTTCAACAGAACATCATAATGAAACATGCCTCTTTGCTGGCCTGTATTTTTTTTCAGTGGGAAAATTTGTAAATGTGCAAATACCAGCCAGATGGCAACTTTAATAGCATGAAGTTAGTTAATATTCCTCCAGTATTCCTCCAGTTAAACAGACTGTCATGAGTTATTAAAATCACTCAGTTACTAAAATCATTCAATCTTACTGGTGATTAGTTGTTAATAAAGGGAAAACTTGTATCAACTTATATCTTATATCAACTGACCTGAAATGCAGATGAATCCCGAAGAGAAAAAAGCTTCATTGTATGAAGATAAGTTGTCTGTTTGGGCATACACTGCATAAATGGACATATGAGAACAAGAGCATTCTACGTAGTCTGATGTGTCATCAACCACCTTGCAGAACCCACTATCAGATAACCAGCTGCAGAACAAAAGATTTACAAAGTTGTAAATGTATTTGTGTAATTTACATGGTAAGCAGGCTTGAAAATTGTCATATCTCTGAAATACCAAGTTTTCTGAACTGTTACATGTATGTAATGTACATTGTGATATCTTTCACATGCAGTTTTCAGAATACCACATCTACATAACATTAAAATACTGTTTATAGCTTTGTTTTGACTTTTATGATTAAAAAGAAATTATGAATAAATGATAATGAACATTTTTTTTTCTGCTAAAGAGTTTCTGTGGCCATATTTTGAAAAATTCTGCAACAAATATGGGGCTGTCTGACTTTTCAAATTGTCATTTAACTTGCACTACACCTTATCCCATTGTGAAGAACACTTCATTTTATACTGATATTTGTTGTTTTGACACTAGCATTCATGTTTTGTTTGTCTTTCAGTATTGCTGAACTGACTTGGGAAGATGATAACACAGGTGACATACTAAGTCATTTCTAATTGAAACCACATCTTCTCTGTGATAGTGTCTAGATAAATGGAGAGTATACAGATAAATTCTGCTGCTTCTCCTTTCTGAAGAGAAACAGTTTATACCAGACTGATATAATCCATTCAGTTTAATGAAATCATATCAAAACCAAATAGATCTCAGCAGAGTACGGAACATAATTCTCTTTGAATTCACCAGCTTATATCATGTGAGAAGGAAGGACAGACTAATCAAATAATGGGGCATGGAAGAGCACACACAGAAAACTCTGTTCCATGGTTTACTATGGTACGAGTAGCAACAAGAATGGAAAATGATGAGTGGTTCACTGCCTCTTCTGAAAAGCTGGAAACATTAACTGAAGCTAGTAACAGTGATATTCATAACAAACAGGAGGTATCTTTTCTGTCAAAAAAGTAGTAGCCTTATATGCATCGTTGTCAAAAGATGTGCTAGATGCTAGAAGTCTGGATGGTGTAAGGAAAGACTACACAAGTTTGTGGTGGAATAATCATTTTGGGATATGAAGTACACAAAATCAAATTCAGCTCATGGAGTCACTAGAGTTGAAAACAGTTAGAAACTCAGAGTATGGAATTAGGAGAACTATCATTCATGCTCATCTTGATCTCACTATTCGCTAGGTATCCTCTTTGAGCCACTACTGAAGACAGTACTGGACACTAGTCTAGACACTGGTCTAGATAAATCCCTGGTCTGCCCCTTAACAGGTTTTCTTTTGTTCACTTATATGGTGTCTTTCTTCCAAAAAACCAAAGAAAAGAGCGGATACAAGTAAATTAGGAATATTATGAGTCAGTGACTTGAAACAAAACCAGATATGCGGATTTAATTCTTTACTTCTGTAAGAATGGATCTGAAGTGTTGTCTGACAACAATTGTAAAGAGCAAAAAAAAATCCATTAATATCAATTTAGTGATGCAATTCTGGAATTTATGCCCTGCCAGCTCTGCCTAACAGATCATCACAGAACCTAACTGATATTTTGGTGAAAGAAGTCATAAGTAGAAGTTTCAAAAACTTCTGAGCTAGAATAATCACCTATTTTGTTGTATGAAAAGTTTTATGTGCTAGTACAAAGGCCAGAAAATTTAAGAAAAAAAAGACAGATAGGAAATGGAAACAATTTTATACTTGCAGATGATATAATCAGAGTTATTACATCTTAGACAAATACACAGGTTTACTTTGGGAACGGGAACACTAAACAGATTAATAAAATAACCTTTCTGCAGCTTGATTCCAAAGGAGACACAGAGACTTCTGCAGAACAATCCGACTTCCTGTAGCATAAATCCGATAAATGACTTCATTGTTATCTTTCAAAGGGCGTGAACTCTGACCCTTCAAACTCATAGAAAAAACCTGAAATGTGTACAAAGTAAATACAAATTTAATATTAAAATTCAACGATCAGTGCTCATTTTAATCAGAAACACACACACATGTTCAGATTATTTGAAGTATATTTAGTATGTTTTGAGAGATATCTAAATTGAACCGATTTCTTGTAAAAATAAATTGCATTATTTTCAAACCTTGTTCTTTAGGGCAAGTTCTTTATCTCCAGTGAGAAACCACTGCTGACTGCTGTATTCTGTGAACTGTACAGATTCACAATTCTGTTCTTGAGGAGGAGATAATACAACAGAGACCTCTAATAAATGCTCAGGTACTTGAATAGAATCCCCATCTCTTCCATCAAATCTGTGTCCATTGATTTGTTGAGGATACCAGTTGTGAGCCATTATTGCAATGTATGGGCAGCTGTCAAGGATATTTTTACCTCTGTTGAAATGGAAAAGCAATAGGGCAGATAAGTGGAACTGAGCTTTGGCTAGTCTTCAAAGAGTGACTCTAAAATATATTTGTAATTAATACTTTATTCCTCCATAATTTTAGGTTTTATGACATTTAATAGACAGCTTCAGTTGCTCTGAAAAAAAAAAATGAGAGGCTGAATTATTATATACACAATGTATATATGTATATAATAATTATGTATTCCAGTGCCTCCATTTTCCCTCTAGGTTTTGCTTACTATGATCTGCAACCAAAACTCATCCATGGCAAACTAGGTTATCATTTTTATAACTTGATATGGAGCTGAGTCTACAAGAGGGAGAGGCAAGAAAACTGATGATCTTGTTTCACCTTCTAGCAGATGATGCAAAAACTCTTGGAATAAAGAATTGGAACTTGCAAGTTCTGGACACACTGTTCTGGATAATGTTTGTATCTATGCCATTTACTGTCCTTTGTGCTGAGATAGACCTCAGACCCCCTGGAACTTAGGAAATGGAAAAAAAAATTACATTTCCAAAAGAACTTGAGATAGAAATCTAAAACATGCAGATTTGGGTGGTGGAGGGGAATTCTTTTTTTCTTAATTCAATTAGCCATTTATAGATCCTCAGTGGGAGAAACCCACTGTTTAAAACCATGGGTTTCATAAATGATAGTTGTCTATTTGCATAGTCAACTATTGCCTCTGCCCATTAGCCTGACCAGAAGGTACTATGCACTTGCAGATGAAACTAGGAATTTGAAACAATTTAAAATAATGTTCATGTGAACAAAACCAAACACACAGAAGTTATAGAATCCCAGAATTAAGGATGCCAGTAGAACTTTTGGTTTACTTAATCTCATCTAAGCCATAGAATATAGTTCTCCATCATGCAATTACATATTATTTTCTCAACAAGATTAATTAATCTTTTTCCATAGAATCTTTGACCTAACCATGAATGAACAGGTCTGAGATCTCCTAACTTACTCCCACTGCTACCCTGTATCACTGTACTTGTGACACCATTTCATAGTGCCTATATAGTGCTTTGTACAATTGTTACAGAGCAGAACACATTTTCATATAGGCCACATATTAGATAATAGGCAAAACCATTATCAAAAAATTCCACTTAAATTTTCTTATGACAATGCCAGTATGTTGTCATACATTTCCAAACAAACTATGAATTCAAGTTCACTAACCTCTCCCCCGGCGATCCACACATTATTCCAGTCAACAGGGAAAAAGCAAACTTCTCAGTCACCTCAGCAAGCAGGCTATATCCTCGTGTGTCTGTGCGTTTTGGGCTAGCAAGAGCACAGAGTATCTCATAGAAAAGGCTTCTACTTTTATCAGTGAGTAACAGTTTTTCACCTACATCTGTAACCTATTGTGCAGAGGAAAAAAAAAACAACAGCATTTTACACACAGAAGTCTGCTTAAAACATTTCCTCATGTTGATCACTTTTGCAACATCTTCATTTTTGTCCCAGTGTTCTTTCTGAAAATTTAGGACATTTTTTTCCACCTTCTAATCACTGCTGCCAAGATGCGAGGGGCAGTCTACAGATAAAACTACATAAAGATATGCTTACTAATAGGGACTTGATTATTAAATAAAGTATGCGGTATTCTTCATTCTTTCACAAATCAAAGACTGTTATCCTTCTGAGAATTTTTTACATTATTTTCTCTGTTTTCTGTGTAAAAATGGCAACATTTAGAAATGATCTTCCACTTTTCATGAGTATTGCTATATTTTTTTTGTGTCTGGATACTTTAATGTTTTCCAGCTCCTGTGCATTATTCCACAAGTGCAGAAGAGCCAGAAAGCCATAAAACTAGTCCCGGAGTTTTCATAGAACTTAGTGCAATTCCAAACTGCTCAGCTACCCTGCCAACCCAATTCCCAAAGCTACTGCAGGAATAAAGACAAGCTGCATGCCTGGTTAAGAGTACAGTGGACTCCAGCTGGCCCTGGTAGGATTTGCGTGTGTGTTGACTGTAGCCAGCTGTGAAGATATGAGCAAACCTTGGGCCTCACTGTCTTGAGCCGGGGCTAGAACCAACAAAGATGTGGCCTGAGAATCAAGAAACCATAATAAGCTCTCCAGAAGTATAGCATTGAAGGGAAAATTCTGTACAGCAGATAACCCTGAGCTATGCATACATATGCAAAATTAATACTGGTTGCTTTCCTCAACCTAATTGTTTTCTGATCTCCTGCCACCACCCTAACTAGCAGCAAACGTCTTCCTTGATTGAGGGACTTCATGACTTTACTTTTGCAGTCTGTACCCCTGGGCTACTGCTGTGTATTCTAACCTTGATCTTATCACAGGCCTAAGTATTATTACATTCTTATAAAAGTCACTGGTCATTCAAGAAAGAGCGGGAAATGTTTACCTTATCTATTATATGCATCACAGCAGTAAGCTGCTCTTCAGTAGTTTCCGTAGCCACTTTGATATTCAGATTCTGGAGAACTCTTTGTAAAATGGTGTCATCAAGAGGCTGATGCAGTTGATCAATCAGCCCCCAGACTGGCAAGGAGTCCAAATCTGAGACAATGGTGACATTAGCAATACCATACACATCATCTACTCTGGCACCCCCTGTGGGATTAGATAGTACAACCTGGAAACGTTTAGGAAATGGGTTTAAAGATCCTGTCTTTGGAGTCAGCGTCACATCCAGAAACGCATTTCTCTGTCCAGGTTCAAAAGTCAATAAGCCTTCAGATCTGGTAAAATCTTGTCCTGCAACAGCTGGAGAGATGAAGGTCCGACCAATAGTTTCAGGTTTTTGCAGCTCCTTAAAACAAACCAAAAGAGTTTCAGGTAGCATGATGATAGATATTATTGTTCAAAACAAGCTGCTGTTGACACACATACGTTAAGTGGGTAAAATTTAAATTTGTAAAACAAAGTCCCCAATCAAAATGCACTTCTTAAGAGTGATATCACAATTACATTACATGAAGTATGTCCCTGAAGTAGCAATCTGTCACCTGTGGTCAGTGGGAACCTACTGAAGTATTATATGTACTGAAATCAGTAAACAGGCTTCCGCTTCTTTCTTTTTCTAGAAAAAAAATCACAACGTTTTTCTTGATAAATAGGCTTTACAGAAATGTTAGCACATCAGTAAGGTGAATTCCAGAGGAGCTGATGTAATTTTATGTCTGCAGCATGAAGTCTTTCAATTCAGGGTACAGATGGGCGTTACAGATAAGTAAAAACTATACAAAAGCCAAGCAAAAGTTTTGGAAATCTGAGCCCAAAATAATATCAATTCATAATACTTCAAGTTCCCGCATAAATATTTAAAAGACGAACCATCCATTTTTGGCCTAAAGCAAAGCAAATGCTACAGAATAAACATGCAAAGCAGACAGATGAACTTATCTAGGAATGCTATATGGCCTCACTTCCCTGTGAAGTAGTAGTACTATTTTTACCTTCTGTGAGGTTTGCATATACTGTGTCATTCTTCACATTCTTGTTCTTTTTGTCAGTTGCCATAACCTTGATATTTTATCTGGTAATACAATAAACTTTCCTTAAGTGGAAACTAACATTCTGGGCTATTATTCAAATGTATGATTTTTCAATAGTGTCTATTCATTTAATAAGTACAGATTCTATACTGACTCAAGTATTCTTGCAAAGGTCTCTTACTATAAAGAGCAAGTACTTTTACTTGTGAAACACAAAGCCCCTTTTGAAAACATTTAGTTTTAACTAGTAAAGTTTATTTATGGAATAAGTAAGGTATTTTTTGAGTTTGCAGGAGAAGAGTGTAAAACAATGTGGTGTCTACCTGTTCAGATTTTCTCTAGAACAAGATGAGATCATCTGTGCAAATTCTAGTGAGAAGTTTCCTTTTGTTCATCCCTTCCAACTGAGAGTTAGGAGACAGGGAAATAAGTGGTAATGAAGTGACCAGTTCTGGTAACTAGTGACTAGAATGATGTTTAAAAAACCTACATAGCAATGAGATAAACATCTGTTTCCAGTAAGTGTCTCACACTTCCTGCTTGCTATAACTTCTTATTTTACATACACCAATAGTACCAATATTTTGGTACTTGGCCATGCATCCTCAAAACCTAAAATTGTCCAAAGGACGGTTGTTACATAAAAGATAGAAATGGATCAAGGAACTGCTCCTTGTATTTTAGCCTAAATATACACTGGAAAGCAGCAATTCCTTCTCCAATTAACATCTAAATGACAATGACCACTTCCTCTTGGCTGGAAAGAATGTGAAAATTTGTTACAACACATTCTAACTAAAACAGTGGTCAGCTACTGTATAATACATGCATGGAAACATCAAGTTATCCTATGCAGTTAAAATAGATACATATGTAATACAGCTATAGAATGCAAAGCCTTTTATTAAAAATGGTGATGGAAGTACACTGATCACACAATGCTTTGTTATAAAAACTGTCCCTTGAAATAATCCCTTTTGGTATAAAATCTAACATATTCAAAGTAGATTAGGCTAAGCACTATTCCAATACAATGGGTGAATGTAGAGGAATCCTTCTTGCAGGCTGTGCCCTGATGTTGGAGTCACAACTATAAGGAAGTGGAAGAAATCATGTTTTTGCAGCTGTGCTACTTCAGCTAAAGGACAATCTTCATCATCTGTCAATAATAATGAGGTACTCATTTGCAGCTAAAAGGATCAACACTTAGAACATTCTAGTGTTAAAATTATAAACATAACAAAAATGAAGGGGGATAATAAAATTCACTCAAACACAAAATTCTCAGTCAGATGAACAATTTCAAGTTTCGTGCTTCAAGAACATGGAAAAAAAAAAAAACAAAAACATTTTTCCAGGACAGCTCTGTGTATTAATAAATCTGTGACCTAAAATTGCAGGTATGTTGGTATCTGAATCTTGATAGTCATACCCACCATGATAAAAACTTAGCTTCAGAGAAAGAAGCCTCAAAGATTCGAGCCTCATAACATCCTTAGGACAAAGAAAGGAATGTATTTAATGCCCAACTGACCATACTCTTTGAGGCAACTATGAACAAAAACAATCTTGACGATGTAATGAAAGCAAATCTGTTGACTAATGGAAAAATTAGGCAGTTAAACCATATGGGCCCAGCAAATGTTTGACTGTTTCCTGAAAAAAAATGCTAATTATAGTCAGATTTACTTTAGAGAATAAACAACGATTTAATAATATGTCAGTCTTACCTGCATGCTGTAGCTAACCGTTGTGGTTATTGATGTACTAGAATCTCTAAGCACTTGCAGACTTGTTAAAGTTGTTTTCTTATGAGCCACAGCAAAGCGAGATCCCACGGCAAAATATACTAAACCACGAGGAGCATCACTTTCAAGAACTGTTACAAAAGCAAATCTGGCACTGTTGTTCAATGCAGCTCCTGCACTTACAGCATACAGCTCAACAAAAAAATGTGTTTCAAACTCAGGTACCTGTAAATAAGGGATGATTTTCATATCATTATAAGGCTTACTAATTACTTCCAGCTTTAAAAATGTATACTTTATTTTGTATGTGCAATGAATTACTTGCACTAACACTAAAAGCACACTTCTTGAAATATGCAGTAAGTACAATGAGACATATCCCCAAAATAATGTTGCAACAGGCACCCCACTGTCGCAATGGTGACATCTCAGGTTTTCACATGATGTCTCACTTGACTTAAATAAAGTAGATGTTTATATATTACATGCGTTGTGGTTATTTTTGCTGTAAGACATGACAGTAAACTATTCCAGAGCTACACTTCACAGATTATGGAGTTACATAGTCGTACATTTTCTGAGAAATTTGCTCTTTCACTTTCTCTTTGCCATACAAAAAAGACATGTACACACTTACTCACCTGTGGAAAAATTGCACAGAAGTCTAAGTATGCGATTTTGAAACTGCAACTAATATTGCATGTATTTGACTATTGAACTCAGGTAAAGTTTTGAAAAACATTTTACGTACAGCCCTAGTGTTTATACACCAACGTATGTTTTTACAGGCAAGTACAGTAGATACAAATTCAACTTATCTAAAAGTCCAAAGCTAGAGATACTATCTGGAAGACCTTCACGAGGTTTAAGACAGAAATATTCTGTCTGTTTGTAAACACAGGCTATCGAATTTTAGTGTACATTCGTCAAAGAATTAACCTAGTCAACTCTACATTCTTAATGCCTGGATATTGAAAATAAGGTAGCAATTGTAAAATTCGATATGACACACTGCCTCACCTTTGATTTTGTACCTACAATACAAATGTAACATGTTTAGAAATCTGATTAATGAGATTCCAAAAATCAATTGGAAATATGTCATTTGTACATATTACATCTACTCATAAAGCAGCAAACTTGCAAAAAAAGTAGTTCTTTACAAGACGACAGTGTTACAGCAAAAAAAAAAAAAGATGAGCATCGAAGACAATTTTTTTATTAGTGAACACAACTTTTTGTGTCAGCTCTGGACTTTTAGAAATCCTACTTTAATTCTAAGAAAGCTGGAGTCAGATCTTAGCTAACAAAGTCAGCACAGCTGACTAAGTCAAAACCTTCAAAACCCAGAATGTCATAAAATATGCCATAAAAATATAAAATATTTCTTGAATGTATGTATTGCTTCATCATTTCATGATATACTTGTTACTAATTTATAAGCTACCTGTAAGTGGAAGAAGAATTAGAAAATATTTGGGAGGTTAAATAGCATATATTTTTAATTGAGTTGCTGTTAAGTAATTTTAAATGGAATGATCTTGACTAATTGATGGCAGGCACCAATTTATTGTAATGCCATAGGGACCTTTTGCCCTGCATTAGCACCTGTTAAATCAGCACTTGCTTGTGCTTCATGCGATAACAGCATAGCAGCTGCTGCACTGCTGTCATTAAATAATGATATCTCTCCTTTAGACTAAACAGGTTCAAAATTCCAGTTTACTCAGCAAGGCAGGCTGTGTCCCACTACTGTATATATTTTATTCATTGGTTCTTTCATTTAAAAATAATATCTGAAAAAGGAAGATGGCTCTCTTACTGAACTATGAGAATGCACCCTTCTTAGCACTGTTTCCTACATCTTGCTCTACTTTCTAGATTGTAGTCAGAAAAATGGGGGAAGCCTTCTCTTCTTGTCCTTTTCTGTTCCCTGTACTTCAACTTTGCAACCAGCCTAGCTGCTAGGATAATTCCCTGGAAAGTTTCAAACTTTTTGAACACTCTGTAAGAATGAGAAACATTAATCCAACATTTCTTCAGTGACTGCTTTAACCACTAGGTATTCACAAAAAGATTATCTTCTTCTCCTCTTTCCAACAAAAATTATTGAACACTGTGCTTTGTGTTAATTCAATGACATTTGCATTTTTGAGTGCCAGCTGGGCCTCTCAAGACACTTACACTTAGGCACACCCAGCTGACAAATGCCAAGTGGCTTCAGTAGATGATGGCTGCTAAACTGGACTTTGCTACTCCTCAGCTAGATGTGCACAGTTATAGATTTTCAGATGGTCAGAGATTCTTATGCAGCTTTATGATTGAGCAGTTTTCACATATCATAGTGAAAGAGTTAGACATGTAAAAATATGCAGAAGTTGTACTAGAAGTTTTTTTGCTGAATGTGATGTTATTACTTACAGGATATGTTTTGCACAAACCACACGAAGAAGTGCTTCAATAAGTGAAAAATTTACTGTGTGAAGGTTAAGAGTCATGTACATGAACACACATTTCACTGAAATGACTCTATTCTGTTTTTTCTTATTGTTCTGTAGGAATCTGAGACCTGCACTCTAGTCTTCAAACTAAATACTCAACTCTTTCCTGAACTTTCACCAGTCACAACAGAGGCAGTACAAGACTGTAAATAATCATGTTTGCAGAGGATCTGAGCAGATGTCAAGTTACCATCTTCAAACTGTGTTCTACACATCAGTTCCCCTGTATCAGAGGGTTTTTTTTGCGTATTGATAAATTGCAATTCAGCGACACTGTGTTGTACATAAATGAACAACAACTACTTACATTATCAGGTTTTATTTCAATGGAGATGTTGCACATTGTTTGACCTGCCACACAAGTAGTGGCTCCCAGAACAGACACAAGTTCATTCTCCAAGTTCATCCCATCCTTCAGAAGGACAACACCTGTTTTATTAAAGGTCGCACGCCAAAAGACCTTCACATCTTCAAATGCTCTATAAGAAAATCAAAAGAGTAAATGTACTGAAGGAGAGCACTATCACTTTAGGAAACAAACCACAAAGGTAACATGTTTTTCCTCAATATTCAAAACCAACTAGGTAACCAACTGATTTAAGATGAAGAATTCTCTCTTTAAATTACTTTCTCTAAAATCTGTATAGATTACAGAAAAGTAACACAGGAAGAAAATAAAGCAATTATGGGCACCCAAGATTATTCTCAACTTGTGTTTCAGAAAACATGAGATCAGCTGAATAAGAGACTGATGTTTGAAAGACAAGGATGTGCCCAAGTACTTTCCTTTGGTAAAGGAAACTACTTACTACGGTAAACATTTGCCTGGAAAGCCAGTCAGAATCTGGCTTTTCTATAAGCTTGAGGAACTTATGCTTGAGCATACTTGTTTAAAATACACATAAATCTGCAACATGTGCATGTGTTAGTTAGAAAAAAACACAGTATCTGTGTGATTAAAGACATAAGCATAGTGCTGACACTTAAGCATTGTCTTAATTGCTCATTCAAGTATTCCTAACTCCTATATTCTACACAAGGAGATGAGAATTTTAATTTCACCTTCAGCAATATAAATATTTTACCTTTAGCAAAACTTGTACACTTGCTGCCCTATGGCATAAGTTGGAAAATATTTGGGTTTTCCATTTAAGTTTTATAGCAGTACAGTGACAGACCTAATCATGTCTACAACTTAAAAGCCAGTTTGCCAAATTCTGGGAAGTCATTAAAGGAGCTGAAAGGCAAAGATTTATTACAAAACTCTATGATAACCTCTTTCACTAACAGCAGCATCCTTGATTCAACACAGCATGTGGGAAGAGCACTTGACTGTGCTGTTGCCTGCACCTGTTTGGTTGTCTTGCAACAATCAGCAGCACCTCTCTGTTTTCAGAGTCTTCATCAAGTACAAGACCACTTTGTACTTCTGGAATGAATCCCAAAATGCCATTCTGAAGATCACTTCCTATATAGGAACAGTCCACAAAATTAATTAGCAAGAAAGTTAAGCTGGGACTAAATTATATTTTT
The DNA here is from genome assembly GCA_013399115.1 of Anseranas semipalmata. Classification (NCBI taxonomy): domain Eukaryota; kingdom Metazoa; phylum Chordata; class Aves; order Anseriformes; family Anseranatidae; genus Anseranas; species Anseranas semipalmata. The sequence goes on from VXAA01006399.1 coordinate 38,800, forward strand.
AATATGGATAACTGCTAAAAATAAAAATAAAAACTAGGTATCAAAAGCATGATCCAAAGGACCACTAGGGGGTGCCTCAAGAAAATTTCTTTTAATATTACTATTTTTAATATACACTCCATATCTATCTAGAACTTCAAATATTGGCATTTCTACATTTTATTTTAACCAATAGAATAGATAGTTTGAAAAGTAAATTCCTTATGAGAATCCTGGCGCCACCTCTGCACATAAGCTTCTATTTTCAGCAGCATTCAGTGAACTGACTGAATTTCTGTCCCATGACTTCAAGAGACTAGGTGTTACAGTAGTCAAGAACAGTTTCAAAAACTGTTGTTTCAAAAACAGTACTTATAATTACTTTATGAGATACTCACTTCCAGCTATATTATTTTATGTCTATCATACCCATTAAAACATATTATTTCTAAACAGAAAAGGACATCAGCATGCCCCTAGACAGACAGCATTGGTTATGGGATGACAGGCTTCTAAGGACATGCCTTCAGCTTTCTTATTCAGCCCACCCATAACCCATTCATTTTCCCAAATTGCTACATTAGCTTTTCTCCTGAATCTTTAATTCAGTGTGTGGAACTACAGAGCTGGAAAATACTGCTTTGTTCTCATAAGAATGTAAAGTAGCTTCAGCAAAGCAAAGCAGCAGTGGAGAAAAAAAAATGCCACCCATAAAATCTAAAGGATTTCTCCTTATAGGTAGTGACGATGTTACTCTGCATTTGGGAAGGCAACCCAGATCCGATGTCGTGCATATTTAACATCAGTATACATACCAAAAATTAACAGAAACTGTGTGTTTGGTTTTGTGCACACACAAATATTTAATCTGTGGTATCTTTCTATCTATACAGTTAAATGCAGATACATGCTTTGATGCTTCCTCTTAAACTAAGTTGTCTCCTGATGTTACTTTATGCACACATTGTACTCAGGGTGTAACTCAGAACATGTTAATACATTTCTGTGGGATGCAGTACAAGTTCAAATTCCCACCCATGCTTATGCACACACTTATTTGGTTAACTTGCACTTGTGGCCAATTGGTTACTTGTATGGTGAACTTCAGAGACTGTGCATATACATTTTAAATGGTCTGTTAGTGCATACATAATTTTGGTTGCTGCATACACTCATCCAACAGCAAAGTTTAGTCCTGGTTCCCAACATCTATCTTGTATTCTTAAGACAATCTGAATACACGAGCTTCCAGTAAATTTTGTCACTTACACGTACTTTTCTTGATTAGCCTAGAGTGTTCCAATACCCAATTTGTTTCTAGAAGTTCAATTTATTTTGCTGTCAAACTTAATTTATATTTAGTGGAAAAGTCTGATAGATATTTAAAAGCTAAGAGAAATTGGAGCTCTTGATATCTCTCTCACACACTAGTGTGCAGTGACTGAAAGAAAAATTCTTCCCTTGATGTCCATTTGAGCACATTCTTATCTTCCATCTCCAGAAGCAGATGGTGACTAAACTGCAGAGCTGAATTACATAGTCTCAAAATGCGAAAACAGATTACCCCGGTTTTTATACCTCATGGAAATCCGATACAGTGTAAAAGGGACAAAATGACCAAAACCAACCAACCAACCAACAAACCAACCAAAAAAAATGTAATGCTACCACATGTGAAACAAAACCACTCAAGCTTAGACTGTCCCTTCATGAAGGGAAACTTGGATGACAGCTGAGATGAACAGGATTTATAAATGTATTTTGAGCTATATTGCTAAGGGATGCATGGTGGGGTTTGGTAATATAAGATCCTTTCTCCAGTCTGAAAAACTCAAGATTTGGTAATATAATACCCTGTTTATTGTCGAACAAAAATGCCATACTTTACATAAAAATTGCTACAAGCACCTACAGTTATTTACTATTACTTAGGCCTGACATATTTAGTTATTTTCTGGGGAAAAAAAAAAAAATGTTACCTGCAATAATTACTGTTGCAAAAGACGCAAATCCATATTCATCCTTTCCCTCCACAATCTGAGCTCCACATTCAGGATCTGAGAGGAAAACATAGAACAATTCCTGTCCTTCAGGCTCATCATCATCAAAAATTTTTATGGACACCTTGCTTTCTCTTTCTCCATCCAGCAAAGTCAGAGAGACTGACTGCTCCTCAAAATCTTCTCCTTCCATTGCCCACGTGAAGTTTGATTTTAAATAAATATTTTCAAAAGGATATGAATCTATTCCACTCTGTGCACTTACTCCACCAAAGGTTTTAACGGTTACTTCAATATTGCCAGTAAAACCCTGGGTCCTTCTGATACTAATTATCACTGTGTTGGGGGTACTATTGTTTGCATCTTCTTCAATATAAATAAATTCTGGCCCCAAACTTAGTATTCCATGAAGAATGTCATTATCCAGGATATTAATTGTTGCAACACTGAAAGCTGGATTCAAACGTGGATTCCAGTCAGGTTTCAGAGGTTGGAAATCCAAAATTTCCACAGCAGTTAAATTTACAAAAAAAAATTCTTCCATTTCAGAAACAGAGTCATCGATTATTGATATTTCTATCATGGCATTTGTCTGAAAATTTACAAATATAAGCTCCCCATTATAGACAGGTCTAAAGTCCTCTAGTGGTTTGGCACTTCCTGGAGTGGTTTGATATGTCAATTTAGTGAGATTACTTCGAAAACCAAACAATCTTTGGACATGCAGTGTAACTGCCTGAACATCTTCTTCAACTGAAACGGATGTTGAGTTAAGAGCAAACTGGAAGATCCCCATTGGCTCAATTTCAGCTGTTGTAAATCCTGACCTGAAAACAGAAAATATACTGAAGTTGAGTGACAAAACATGAAATAGGAAAATTATTAAAACACCCAAGCAGAATAGCTTCCATTGAACAACCAATGATGGCTGTAAGAAAGTGAATTAAAAGAAAAATGTATACCAGTAGAGGGAAGAAATAGCAACCACACAAGGCAAGATCTAAAGAAGTTCTTTGAGAAATGTTTTCGGAATGATTGGGTCAAACAGCCTTCCAAAGGCTTAATGCATCCTCAAGACAGAATCAGTCAACACAGAATACAGAAAAAAGGATAAATTAAATAAGGTCTTCCTGAGAAAATGTAGAGGGAAAGGAATGTATGATGTCTTTCTATTGTGTACACAATGCAGAAAGATGTATTACAATACAGCCACTCTGCGTAATACCAATTTTAACCACAAAACAAACTTCCTGTACAAAGAGAAAACTGTGGACTAAACTGATGGTAGCAGATCTACTATTTTAACCAAGAAACAAAAGAAGAATGGAAGCTATTTTAAGACTTACAGTGGGGTTTTGAAGCACTAATCTTCCCCTCTCAATATTAATCGTAGCATTTTTTTCCAGATTTAAGCCCTGTTAGCAATATCAATTTGAACTGTTCAATGTTTATGTTAAATATATCCCCTACTTACGAGAAAAAAAGCATAGAGATGAAGACTGTGTTAATCTGCTTTCAAAAGAGCCTTTGCTAAACCTTGGGTCTTACATTTACCTCTAAAACAGACCCAGTATTCAGTGCTATAGGCTACAAAATAGCACTACAATTACAGTGTGTGATTTTCATTAATAAACTAGACCCCTTCCATCATTAAGGGAGTCGAAAACTTTGCCTCCCACGGGATGTAGTCTAAAGTTTTTCTAGAAAACTTCATTCTTGTACACTCAAGATTTTTAACTCATATGGTAAATAGGTGTTCTGAGAACACCAGTCCACAGAACATACAAGCCTAGGAGAATAGGTCAGTCCAAGAAGTTTAGCCATTCAGTTCATTCCTTACTTTCTTCAGATTTCCAGTATAATTGTAATGTGGAGAAGCAAATACCTTTCTCTATACATAGTTTTCCTCTATGTCCATTCATCTTATACTAATTTTAGCTATCAATGAATAAAGAAGAATGAAAAGAAAGTAATTTGAAGAATAGATAACAACCTAGCTGAGTTGGAACCCTACATTAAATGTAATGGTTTTGCTTTTAAGAATATATATATACATATTTAATGATATTTTCTAAGCATTTCTTGTTTCAATTTATTTAAAATAGTGTTTGTTAACTACGATCATCTAATTATGGATTTTTAGGGAGACTAATGAAAACTGTGAGAGTTGCTTTAATTCTTCAGCTTCCTGGCTAAAGCTGTTGGTCTTGGTCCTTCATTTTCTTAACTGTCCCCATGAATTGAGACGTCCTAGACACCCTGGATCGCACTGGCATGAAATAGACTGGAATTTGATAAAAGCCTCAGTTCTGATAAGGCCAGATCTGCAGTACTAATATTTGTTTCCAGCTGAGACAAGATTTACAAATTTATCAAAAAAGGCACTACATCTTCCTACCTGTCTATAATTTAAAAGGGATTTGTATAAGGAATATTCCTGTATGCAGGTCATAGTTCCTATAGGATCTGTGCAACTAAAGGTTATGAGTAATACCCTTACCTCAGGCGAGCACCACCAGACACGTTGCTGTGCACCGATATTAAAGAGATGGCAAATGACTCACATTTATTTATGCTTGGAGTAGCCTGAAATGAGATTTCTTTACTTTGCTCACCAGAGGAAAGTAGAATAGTACCTGAAATAAAAGTGACAGAAGAGAGAAAGAGTACAATTCAAAATCACTAAATAGGAACCCTCATTTTACCTGGGAATACACTGAGACAGGGCATATCACAATCCCACTCCACTTAGGAAGAAGAAATCTGCATAAGGGTCTTTCCTATATAAAGCCGTCCATCAGGGCATGGCATTGTGCTTACCTCACAGACATGTATCTATGAAATTTAGTTCTTTTTTTGTTAATAAAATAAACACATTGCTTACAGATAAAAATCAAGTCATACAATTTCATTCTAACCACACTTCATTAATAGAGGAAACATGTACGTGTACCAATAACTAAAAGGTGGTATCACCACTTAGCCACTTTCATAGCTCTTTCCTCAGACAAGTACTTACCAAATGAAGGAGTAATATTTCCTGGCTGAGCAAAGTCAGTGATTAGGTCTGGTGGGTATCCTGAAATCCAGTTAACTGTTACAGAGCCATAAACTCCTTTTCTGGTTATGACAGCCTGACCTGTCCCTGCTACAATATTTGTAAGTCGTAAAGTAACAGATTCAAAGCCAACCTGTGGAAACATAGTAATAAATTTTTTTTAGAGAAAATTGAATAAGAATGGGCAATAACATATGTGCAAGCATACTATGTATTTTGAAGTAGGCACTTCACAATCATTATACACACAGTTGTGACATAAATACGGATATCCATACGTATGTGCATGTACACGCCCCCCAGCAAGTCTTTTAACAATTCTGCTAAATCCGAGATTTCTGAAAACTAGATCTCAGGGAAATGAACAAATATAGCTCAGATTCTAGTACTAAAAAACACTAAACATACCATTCTGTGCCTGTGGTTTAAAAGAAATGCCCTTAATGCTCACAGTAATAGCTGTAGTACTATATATATATATGCATAGAGCTAGAATAAATTACTAATTGTGTATTCAGTGAAAAGTAAGTTGTTGCCATATGACATTGTTAATGAGAACATTCTTGCTAGTATAATCTACTTTTCTTTTTCTTTAAGTAGCAAATAGGGCTAAAAGGATAATTCTCACATTCTAAAAGCAATGATAATTATTGAATTATCATTGATATGACAGTAAATTATATTTACAGAAAGACCATTTAAATTAAGTTTAATTACAAATTAAAAGAAAAAATAGGTCTTCAAGACAAAATTGAAAATTAAAAACATAAACAAAATGTAAGAGCTAAAAACTCAGCATTCTTCTGTCTTTGCCTGATATAGAAAAAGTTAATTGAAGCACATATCAGAATAGGCTAATTCTCTTTTCTCACTGTCATAAAAAGTAGCCAAATGCAGAATTTCTCACACTGTGATTAGCCAAATGTATTGTCAACTGCATTAAAAAACAGCATGACCTCCACCTCTTTTTGCCCATACTACTTCACACACGCTGTTATCTACTTTTGGGCTGCTGTACTTAAAGACAGAACATTGTCCAGAATTCGTTTTTTTCCTTTAAGTCTCAGAACTTCCATTTCATGTAAACAAAAATATAAATTATCCATAATATTTACATTATTTACTGTAGCTTTATAAAAATCAAAATTAATAGGTGAAGAGACATTTTCAAGCAGTATTAACACATTTCTGTAAGAATTAAAAAATATGTTTCCAGAAAAGATAATACATGGTATAAGTAATAACTGGAAAAGTCTTGCCACTCACTAAATTGGCTGCAATGATAAAAACTTTAAGCAGTCAATTGAATCCTCACAGCAGTTATCTTCTGTAATGCAGTGTGGTAAAAATGTTATACTGCAGCCTGAAATGTTATACCGACCTGTGAATTGGCAGCTTCCTCAGGAATAAGCAGAACTGCTGACTTTGCTTTTCCTAGTATTTTAGGCACATCCTTGGCACTTCCCTTAACCAGGCTTACATTAAACAGTTCCAGAGTAAAATTCAAGCCCACTAAAAGAAATGCCTTTGAAAGAGAGAATTTAAACAAAAAGGTCGAAATTTAATTCCACTGAAAACATAATATCCACCAGTTCAAATAATTAAGTAGGAGACTGATCTGCAGCTTTTGTTCTACTTGCATACAAAAGCAGTGTTTTCAAGACAAGCATTTTATTATCTTTCTCAAAAGAACTACAGATAAAACATCAATGTTGTGAATGTGATTGACAAGCAGTCTGTTGGACTATGAATTTGTAAAGCAACTATTCTAATAAATTGTAACTGACACAGTAGGCCTCAGCTTGATTCTAATCCTTACGATTCACCACAGCGTGGACATAAAACTGTAATAATAACAACAAACAACCTGGCAACACAGAGAACTGAAGATAACCTATCTGCTGCTTCATGTGTCAGCATAGATCACTATTGACAATCCAGAATGGAAACTTGAGAAAGTATTTGGATGCATATAATAATAAAATATTGAAATGATAATCATGCAGATCAATGACAGAGGGACAAACAGAATATATGAACATATGTACCACAGTGATTTTATAAATAATATGTGAAAACATGATATTTAACTCCACTTCTATTCCATAAATAGGAAATCTGTAATATTAAAATAGTTTATTTGCTGTTTCTTCATAGTGGATACTATTGAGAGTCTAGTATCTTATTCCAGAACATTTGTTTTGTGATTAAGAAAATAGTAAACAATCGATATCAAAGAATCTAAAACGATAATACAGACCTGGCTGCTTATTGGCACTCTTTTCACTCCAAAGCTGGCACCATCTTCTATGGTGAGGTATCCCTTTTCATTCTCAGGTGCAATTAGTGCTTCTTCATGATGAGATGAGATATGGTACTCAATGACCACTTCTCCAAATGCCCCAGCATGCCGAGTTACATTAATCCGAACATACCGATCAAGGTCTCTCTCTACTAATACTGACTGCTGATCAGAGTACAAGGCAAACACTCCATGGGGATCATCATTTGCAAAAACATTGATCTTTGAAATTCTTCTATCTTGGTCTAAATCTGCTCCACCTTCTACTGAAATCAGCTGCACTACATAGTTCTCATCTACTTCTGGAACATCATCAGGTAACAGGTAGATAATTATCTCAGCTGTACTCTGCTGGTCAGCAATGACAACAGATCCTTCTGTCACAAGAAAGTCACCTGTGATGTCAGATTCACTACATATTTCCCAGTAAACCTGAAATAAGTTAAAAAAATGCACAAAACAGAAAAAAAAAATTACCGACAGAATCAGAAACTTTAATATTCAACATTCAGAATAGATAGAATATGGAACAGATTGGCTTTAAGTAGGTAAAGTAGAAATTGTTTTAGATATGCATAGAAAGAGACATATAGACTGTCTTGCAAAAGGAGGGTGTGTTGTTCCTCTAAAAGTAGAATATAATTTTTTCCTTTGTATATCTTAAGAAGATTTATTTAAAACTCTACAGAATCTCTGAACCATATTTAATAACTATTTCTATTTTTACACCATAATAACCTTGCTGTTTTTCCTCTTTCCAAGATTCCTCACATTAGTAAGCAGTCAAGAGTCCCCATTAAACACAGCAGATGCTTTCATTAATTGAAATAATGATATAAAAACAAAACAAAACAAAACAAATACTTGTTAAAATGTGGACTCCTAAAATACTTTAGTTAAATAACAATGTGAGTGATGGTTCAAAAAAGTCCATTCTTACCTTTAAATATGGCTGGAAAAAAGTAAATTGTGATGGTCTCAAAGAAAACTCACTACTACAACTAGTATGTTCTGTTCTGTTCTCCCATCAAAAGCACAAGGGGAGATGGACAGAAAAAGGAGACAAGCACTGCATAACTGTTTTTCATTTTTTCGTGACCAGTGAGGAGACTGAATCTGACTTTCCAAACCACAAGTACTGAAGTTGAGCCCCTTGCTAAATTCAGTCTAAAAGGCAACATTTCAAAAATGAATTTGAGCAACAAGCAATTGAAAGGCATAGAAAAAAATTGTCCTTTGTCTTCCATGCATTCATACTGATGATTTTGGATTGTACTGATTATTAGGAAAACAAACAAGAGTAAGAGTACCGTTATGTTTCCCAAAGTGCCTTGAATTCGTCTGAGCAACAGTGGAATACTTTGTGGCCCTTCCATTGCTGAAGGCTCTGTATAGTTCTTCTCATACAATGATTCAGGAGCAAACTGTACTATTCCATTGGGATCACCAAATTTCTGTATCTGTAAAAAAGCAAACAAAAAACAAACAAACAAAAAAACAGAAATGTAGACTGAGTTACATTCTTGCTCAAATCATTAAGGTTTTCACTGCCAGGTGCTACAGGGCATGTATCTCTCAGCTCTTCCTATTGAGTTTTGTCTCTTAAGATTTAAGAATACGGTAGCAGTTAGAATAGAGACTGTGAAGAGAACAACAACAACAACAATGAAAAACAACAGACAGGACCACCAGGGTATCAGAAGAGAGTGATACCAAGCCCATGTGCACACACATACACACAAAGCAACACTGCTATATGAAATCGGTGGGTGATTTGCTCTTTTGTGAGAAGATCCTACAGTGATACCCGAAGAAGTCTGAGCAGGTTCTAACTTGAGCAGGAGTCAAAATATGATGGTGTCAATAAACAGGCAAAGCTTGGGCTTTGATTCATTGAAGCTTCATATGAAAACAAATGGCAATGACAACAATTCTGTCCACTTAGTTGAGCCTCACTCAACTGTAAACAACTCATACATTAAAAATGGTCTAAACACATCTGAGAGAGTAAATGAATTTTGAAAGGATTTAGAAAACATATCCCATGAAGGAAGACACAGAAGAAAAAGCATGCATGTCCCCTTTTCAGTTTGAGGCAAACCAGCCCAAATCTGATTGATGGGAACAAAGGACAGAAGCAGACAGGTGTATTTATGAGAAATCCTTGCTGCAAATTTATTCTAAAATTTTGCTGTGAATAAAAATGTTCAAAAAAGGACTAAAAATCAGGTGTACCCTCTAAAGCTGCCCTCTGCCCTCTGAAGACCTGAGGAGAAATGGAGGGAACAGTACACATCCAGAAGCAGCAACCCGAGTAGCAATCATTCTGATTGGTTTTGTGTTCTCATGACACTGATGTAGTTTTGCCAGACCTAAAAGCTATATAAAGAAACAAAGAGTTTTGCCCTGGGTTAGCACTGCCCAAACATCAGCACCTACAGAGAAGAAAATTCAATGGCATGCACAGTGAAACACTCTATTCCAAGGAATAAACGTAGGTCCCTGAAGGAGAACATGAGGAGTCCGTGGAAACAGAAGCTAACTCCATCAACGTGTTTCTCTACAGAAAAGAAAAACAAGTCCAGCTTATAGGAAAGATTTTTTGTTTTGCTGACTTCTTACAGAAGTGTCATAAATATTTCCTTAATTCCAGTATCGCTAGAGCAAGTATTTGTCCTTGACTGCTCCTCTGCCTTCTCCCACATATTTGTCTCCTGCCTATCTGCCTTGCTCTGTGATTTTCTCATTTCTTTCACTTGTGCTATCTAAAGGAGATAGAGAGGAGTAAAGGTCAAAGAAGGGAACAAACTGGCAGTTAGAAATAAAGACCCAATCCACGCTCCCACAAACTTCTGCAAGAAAGAGGGACAGGTTGGGGCTTAAATACCAATTTTTACTGATAGATAATTTACATTGTGTTTGTTCGTTTGTTTGTTTGTAAGAACTGAAGCCATAACAATACATGTGAGTAGTAAAAGGGACAAGAAAGCCAAATGACAAACAATTCAATAGGTAAGATTAATTTTTAAAAGCTTTGCAGGATAAATACCAGTATCAACAGAAGTCTCAGAAGAAAGAAAAGCAATAATGACTTACTATCAGTGTAATGTTGTTTGCCTTAGGATCTATTTCTGTTTCACCTTTCACAAGGCTCAGTCTAATAACAAATATCTCCTGAACTTCAACTTCTTCATGAGGATAGATTTGTAGATTAATAGCTCTCAGACCTCCTTCTCCTTCTCCAAAATAAAATGATCCATTCACAGGGTCACCAATGTCATTATTCAGAGGAGATAACACCTCTTCTGAATTGGGTCCTAAAATGTCCCAATTAATCTGTGGAAAATATCAGTTTCAGATTAAGAGTGGTGATAGATTATAGTAGCTCCCCGGGGGGAGAAATGACAGAGTACCGTAAGTGACATAAAAATTCCTGAATCTGGTAACTAGCTATGTTTAAATCTTTGTTGTTTAATACTCAACACAAAATATTCATAATGAATTTCATGTGGGAAATTACACAATTCTTTGGAAAAATAAATATAACAAATTAGAAAAGGAAAATGTGAAGGGTTAGCTACTATGCCAATTTATGAAATTCTAAATATTAGTTATTAGAAAAGAAGAGAACCAAAATTTCTTTAGTACGTAATGGGAAATATACAGGCTATTTCTTTGCCTTTCCAGATTTGTTTTGCAAAGCTCCCCAAGTGAGTACTCAGTCCCTGTAATATGAAGACCTAAAATGACATTTACTTAATAGTCTGCAATAAGTTTTTAATTCCTCAAATGATTATTCATTCTTTTTCAGACTGATTAAAAGCTAATATTTTCAAAATTTGCTGTAATTAGATTTGCTTTTGAGGAGGTCATATTCAGGTCAGCACTTTAACGTTATTTTTATATTGGCCATTTTAATTGTTTTCCAGTTTTCTCAAATGACTTCTAGTAAACAGTCAAAGAAGACTCTGGCAATTTTTACATGGGAAGAGGAAGAGCTGATGGCCTTTACTGCCAATTTTCCAGCTGTTTGCCAAGACTGTGAAAGGCCTACCTTGGTTCATACTTATACCTGTCTTTGTCAGTGGTCTGGATAGAGTCAAAAAAAATCTAGAAAATTCATAGTAAACAACTTACTGAAAAAAAAAATGACCTGCTTTAGGACATAATTCAACTGAATTAAATGAAATTATTGGTGCATGAAATTAACCATATTTTTGACAGGATTAACAGCTGATTTAAAACAAAGCACAGAAGACCATAATAAAAGTTAAAAAGAAAGCAGCAGGAGAAATAGAAGAAAAGTGTAACTACATTTTCTATTATACAGCAAATATATACAATAAATGCATAATAAAAAGCTGGAATTATTCCACTAGAAATCAGTCACAAGCTTTGAAGGAAAATGCAGGAGCTTTTTGACTTAGTGACTGGAAAGCATCCAAATCTTTGTCAGTGAGGGCCTACCTGTGTGTCTCCTAACAACCTTCCAGTTCTTTCCAGCACCAGGGACACTGTCATGGGTGTATCAAGATTGGGAAGAGTAATTCGACTTTGGTTGAGAAATCGGACAATGCCCTGTGGGGAGTCACTTTTAGCAATAGTGACCTGGCTCACTAGGTGGAGCCCAAGGACTGCTCCACCAGTGGCTCCTGTGAGCTGGATTTCAAATTGCTCTGCAAATTCACTGTATGAAAAGAAAAAAAAAAAGAAAGAAAGAAACAGAGAAAAGAGAGATTATGAGATATCCAAGAAAAAAATAATAATTAAAAATATACTTAGTAATTCAATCATGCATCCAATTGGATCTGTTTGAAGATATACAGAAGTCAGCTCTGTAAACATACAACTGAAGATTCCTCCCATTTGCACAGAATGGTGATATCTGAAACAAAAATAATGTTCTACTTCCTATTCATGTTAAATTATTGTGTTGTTTTGCTTTCTTTTTTTAAAGCAAGGCAAAATAATTTATTATTCACAGTGGTGCTATTAACACCTAATACTACAGATAATGTAATGAAATGTCTTGGTTTTGCATAAAATTTTACATGAACTATGAAACTTTAATAATAGTTTATTTTTTCCCTTTTAAATTTAGATTTTTTTTTTCAGCACTGCAGCAATTTGCTTTTTAATTCCAATTCTACACGTAGGCACAATGCTTATGCTAAAAAAGGATTTCTGAAAAGTAAATTAGTGAATAACCATTGGAAAAATTAATTACCTTTCTTCATCATCAATAATAGAGATGTAGATAAAAGTCTGGTTCTGGCCATGATAAAAAGTGACAGAGTTATTATGGACTATATAGTCAACACCATTGGGAAGTGCAGAAATACTTCGAGAAAGAAAATCCGCTGTTACATAGCCGTAAGTTCCACGCTTCCTCACAACAGGAATCGTGATTACTCCAGCATCCTCCTCCACTGCAAGAATAAATGAGAAAAAAATGTTATCACAGGTATTTTATCTCAAATCTTTAAAACATAAAGTACTGTTCATTGAGATCCATTTGCCTTTCTGTACTCACAAACAGGATTTTCTGAAGCTACTCTGAGCATTACTTTTTTTAGAAATTGAATACTCCACATCTAACACCATTTTAATACAAGCAAGCAGATGTTTCTTGTAGCACAGTAACACATGCTTCTTTAAACAAGACGAAATGAGGTTTATGTTCTAAGAACTTCCTCAGACATATTTCCCATTCAAATTTTTAGTCAGTGGTTAAAGTTAATGTAAGCATCTTCTAACAACCAAATCAGTTACAGGAAAAAAAAATATTTTACTCTGCTATAACCTGATTTGTACAAATGACAGTTTACTGTTCCTTTAAAAGAAAAGATCACATTTTAATGTACTTTATCATACTAAAGTAGCTCATTTTATCTTCAAAGATTATGTAAAAGCAAATCTTCAGGATTACAGAAAAGTCTACTCAACGTGATAAATGAACAACACTTCAGATTGTTTTTAAACACTTAATTAAGCTGAGAGGCTACCATCTTGGGAATAGCTTGTAAGTTTGTAAGAAATATTCAAGAGCAACCTGAAAGCTAAGTTAACCTGGAGCTAAGTTAAGAACCCACCAGAATACTAATAAGGAATGAAATTATTACTGCTGATATGAAAGGTCAATTCATTTCTTACATATTTTTACTGTCTTCAAGGGAGCAATATACAAGTTTCAATTGTTTTTCATAGGCATATATATCAGGTCACTCTACTTGTAAATTTTTAATGATAATATATACATAAAGAAATCTGTGAGAGAAACAACAGTTCACTTCCTATAGTAATTTCCAGCTAGAAATATCAAGGTAGTTTTAGCATTACTGTTGAGTGTCCCAGATGCAATTTGAGAATATGAGTGATAGGAGACCATTTCTGTTCTTATGATGAAAAATATTGAAATATGTAGTAGTCTTTTCCTCCTGTCCCCTCACTCTGAGATCTATTCCCCAGGTACATAAGTAAAAAAAAAAATCTGCACAATCATGTTTTCTCTATTTTTACAGTAACAGAAAGTATGAAGAAAAAGTACTGAAGAACGTACTTACAGATGGTTATATAGTTTGTCTCAGAACTCAGGGTAGGATAACTCAAAAATTTGTGCCATAGCCACAGGCTTATCTTCTAAAGTACACTGAAAACTTTGGGTAAACTTACCTTGCAGAAGGATGTACTGTGGATCAAATTCTATGATGCCTTCTGCATTGTCACTTTTTGCTATAGTGACTCGTACTGTGGAGATATTTCCTATTATAGGAGGTTGATCCACCTGTAGACCATTTTCTTTTATGGTAAAATCAAATCCACTTGCAAGAACATAGCAAAGAAAATTAAAATAAAATTCTTGTTAAAGTATTAAGATGGATCTAAGACAATTTAACGATTACCACAAATACTTTTATTTTTTGAGAGTAATCACTGAAGACTTTTTGGCCACACTTTCTCAAACTAATATATATTTAAAATAGTATTTTATTTCCAGAAATGTATACCTTCCATATTTTCTTTCTCATTTTATCTTTCTTCCAATTTGTATTTCACACAGCTTGAAACTCCAGCAAATATTAATAAGCTTATAATCTGAGCAAAGATTAACTATCTATTAATAGTGAAACCTATGTATTACACATAACAGTGTGCTTTCAAAAGGAAGTCTTAACATTTTGAGTCAGGAAAAACTTAACTGGTAATTGTTTGCAAAGATCGATCCCATTGCTATCATATGACATGGCTATCATAATGACCTGTGTTTGTACATCTCTGTTGGAATCCAAAACTTTGATAATCTTTCCCATGGTATAGTCACTGTTAATATAAAATTTTAATACAACTTCTTGCAGAAAATATAAATGAAAAGAGCTAAAGGGTTGGAACTACAAAAAATTTAGTTCCACACCAAAGGAATTCCATACAGTGACAAGTTCACATATGCCACATTTGCATTTTTATTCCTGATCATGTATTCACACATAGAAGAATCTATTGCATCATGAATACAGGGGCTTTAGTTTTCATTCATGCACACGAAGTGAAGATATACAGCAACTCCAGACACTGCATATTTATGGGAATTTATATGCAATGTGGAAATTCTAAATCCTCAGTCATTCAAAATTGAGACATTACATTAGCCCAGTAGTGTTTTCAGATATGAGAGAAAAGTGAGGAAGCACCTGGCTGCCCAAGAATGACAGCCATACTTACTTTAATATTAGACTTCATAGTTACAGGTACAAAAATATGATTTAAAACAGAAACATCAACTTCCTGAGGAATATGACAATGTAATTTCAGCCACATATGGCAGTATTGTCTTTTTATCATGCAACTTTGTGAGAGTTATCTTAACGCTCATTTATTCTGATTTAATACAACAAGGATTCCAGGTTGGGAAGAAACACCACATCTGGTGCTTTATTTTAAATAATATTCATTTATATTTTTGACAGGCTGCAAAGAGATGATTAACTATACACAGTAAGTAAAAAGGAACTGAACGGAGATATATTCACCATGCACACTTGAAAGTCCCATATTGTTACATCTGCTTGAGATGCAGTGCTGTATTTTTTGCATTGTCTCTTTTGGTAGAAAGTATTCTTTCTGGTATTTCTAAACCACATATTGTATTTGTAGTGTATTGTATGTGTATTCATAGAATCATAAAATCATAGAATGGCCTGGGTTGAAAAGGACCTTAAAGATCATCTAGTTTCAACCCCCCCTGCTCAGGGCAGGGTTGCCAACTACTAGAGCAGGCTGCGCAGTGCCACATCCAGCCTGGCCTTGAATGCCTCCAGGGATGGGGCATCCACAACCTCTCTGGGCAACCTGTTCCAGTGCCTCACCATCCTCTGAGTGAAAAAATTCCTCCTAATATCCAACCTAAATCTCCCCTGTCTTAGTTTAAAACCATTCCCCCTTGTCCTATCACTAGCAACACGTGTAAACAGGCGTTCCCCCTCCTGTTTATACGCTCCCTTCAAGTATTGGAAGGCCGCAATGAGGTCTCCCCAGAGCCTTCTCTTCTCCAAGCTAAACAAGCCCAGTTCCCTCAACCTTTCCTCACAGGAGAGGTGCTCCAGCCCTCTGATTATCTTAGTGGCCCTCCTCTGGACCCGTTCCAAGAGCTCCACATCCTTCCTGTGCTGGGGGCCCCAGGCCTGCACGCAGTATTCCAGGTGGGGTCTCACCAGAGCAGAGTAGAGGGGGACAATCACCTCCCTCTCCCTGCTGGCCACCCCTTTTTTAATGCAGCCCAGGACATAGTTGGCCTTCTGGGCCGCAAGCGCGCACTGCCAGCTCATGTCCAGCTTCTCATATATCCCAACTAAATAACCGTATTTTACTTATCACAGAATGTATGAAAAACTTGTCAACACTTGTTTCTGTACCTTTTAAAACATACAAAGCATACATTTCATGGAATGTATACAATGTATGGACTTTTATCTTTAATTAATCTCAGTCAGCAAAATGTTTATGCTAATGTTAAAAAAATTGGGTTCACCATTTCTATCATGAGCTGTCTTATGAAATTTTTCAGTAGAACAGCTGAATTCCAGTGGTGACTTTACACAGTTAGGTGAGATTCCATATATAGAATGTTTTTCTGCTTGTCATCAACCTTGTACTCAACCAGGAATTTTATCTTTACCTTCCTTGGAGTTCCACTTTGGTAATCATCACTGAAAAGTCTTCAGGACCTTCAGGAATGTCATCATCATGAATTTCAACCAGTATCATTTTACTCTCCTCATCTGGTTCAAACATCAACTCCCTTACCGTGGGAGCGAAATCAACTCCCTCCTCTGCAGTCCCGTTTGTTATCTGAATCCAAAGATGCACTTTGCCATAGCATCCCCTGGAACGCACAATAGTGATGTTAACCTGAAGGGAAAAAGCCACTGTTAAAAAAAATGGCTTTGCTCTTCTGTTACAGTTGCTTTTAGAAGACTGTTCTAAAGGTATCTTTTCAATAGGTTCTCATAGGTAACAATAGTAGTCTTTAAAAAATACAGAGTATATGCAATTTAGCAGATGGCAGTCTTTCTGTGTATTAAAAATCTCCAAAAGCCTCAGACAGACATCACGGAGACTGTGTTAAGATAAATGCAGGAAATCATTGATTTATTTTTCTTCTAAAGCTAAGCTTAAAGATAGCAAGAATACTGATATCTTTGAATATTCTACATATGAAGGAACTTTAATCTAATACCCATTTTTCTTCTTCTGTTGTTTGCAATAATTCCCTTGAAAATGCAAACTCTCCATATGGAAAATCACTGGCAGCCATAGTAATATTTGCTATGCTGCTAGATTCATTTATGAGTGCTCCATCACTGATTCCAGTTAGCTGAAACTGGTAGTAATGCTTCTCCTCAGGATGGTTGTCATCTACAGCCTAGGGAGAAAAAATATTGAAAGCTAAAAGGATTTGAACCCTTTCCTGGGTGAGATGTATAATTAGTTTCTAACTGAGATACTATCTAAATAAAAGCAAGTGCTCAAAATAGCTACTGGTGTAAAAGCTCTCATATACCTGTATCAGAACAACGGCTGCAGACTGCCTATCTCGCATTGTCAAGGTCCCCGATATCTCAGTAAATTCTGTATGATGAGGAGGTGTTATATTCCAATATATTATGATTTCACCAAAAATCCCTGGGCCACGTGTCAGGCTGCAGGTAAGAACACAAATACAGATTTTATTTTCTGCCTTTAACAGTTAATATCCAATCCAGAGGCAGACACTGCATCATATTGTTGTGCATGACAGAAATGCTATTGGCACTGTGAAGACTGAGTTCTAATGTATTAGGTCACTATTAAGATCTTTACAATTCCCTCTTCAGAGAGAGAACATTTCTGCAGTTCTGTTTTAATTCCCTGTGTTGGAAGGAATGTTGAGCTGTATCTTTACAGAGAGTACTTTACAGTTTCCTCACACTTACAGCCTGAAGATGGGGAATGAAAACTGAACTCTTTTGGTTCCATTCTGCTTTTTGGGAGACACACATACAAAACAGAAGGGAAACACGACTGAAAGGTAACGCCCACAGGCAATTTATTTTCTAAGGGGTAAAGACACTAGAATACTACAATGAAATTTAGAATACTACAATGAAATTGCTTGTGAAATGTTCTATCTGCTGGTTCTCTAAAAACCTAGAGCCTAATCGTAGTCATGACATCAGTGAACTAAGTCATGGCAAAAATTTGTCTATACCTAATATGATCTATATGGCATAACTACGGCATCACAAAGCATCACTTTATCTTCTGTGTTTCTCAGGGCAGCATGACAAGCTGCTGTTTTGCTTGTATTTGCTGTTTTACCAGGGGAAAGTTTCATATTCCGTTTTCAATAGAACCACAGAGCCACAGAATGGTTTGGGTTAGAAGGGACCTTTAACAACCACCCAGCTCCAGCCCCCTGCCATAGGCAGGGACACCTCCCACCAGCCCAGGCTGCCCAAAGCCCCATCCAGCCTGGCCTTGGGCACTGCCAGGGATGGGGCAGCCACAGGTTCTCTGGGCAGCCTGGGCCAGGGCCTCACTGCCCTCTGAGTGAAGAATTTCTTCCTTATTTCTAATCTAAAACTACTCTCTTTTAGTTTAAAACCATTACCCCTTGTCCTATCACCACAAGCCCTACTAAAAAGTCTTTCTCCATCTTTCTTATAAGCCCTTTAAGAATCAAAAGGCTGCAGTAAGGTCTCTGAAGATACAGTAACATTTCTTTCTCTGTTTTCAGTTGACTGACTGTAGTGAAATAATTGTATTCTGTTTCAACTAAAAATGCAGTTCCCACTTTGGTTTTGCTGAACATCATAGCAAATACTGAAAAACAGTTCTGGAACCAATCCTGAAAAGCACAACTGATCTTTAAATGTCATTGATTCCTTTCCTTTGATTAGAACCCTCTTTCCTCTCATGAATTAAATTTGTAAATAATTTGAAGACTGAGAATACTGGGGGCTCCCCACTCATACTGAATGGACTTGACACATACGTAGTATATTCTGCCCTCATTTAAGAACACACATCTAATTTTAAAAATAGTTCTCATGTTAAAAGTGATAATGAAACGCAGCACTCAAGAAATGCTTGCCAAATGTGGAGTCTCATAGCTTCTGAAACTGAACTGTTGTCCTTTCTTTGGAAAAATGAGTGATGTACCCACCTAATAAGAGCAGTTCCGTTATAATTTCCAGAAGGTTCTCCAATCAGAACATGCTTGGATGAATGGGCTATCCCAGCCACCCCAGAAGCTCCTTCATCACCCATAATAATGATGGTTGCCAGACCTGTGAAAAGAACAAAGCTTCTAACATTAACAGCTTCTAACATTAACAGCTTCTAACTTTATAATAATAATAATAATAATAAAAATGTATAACAAAGAGCCAACTTTTGAAAATATTATGAATTTTAAAGAGACCCTGGGGAATCCCCATCCTTGGACATATTCAGAATTTGATAGGATAAGACCCTCAGCAACCTGATCTAATTGGAAAGTCTCCTGTTCCTTGAGCAGGGTTTTCCACTAGATGACCACTCTGGATGGTCCCTTACAAATGAAACTAATCTACGGTTCTTACAGGTTTGAAGCTGGTTTTGATTGTTGCTTCTTCTTGTTAAAGGATTCTTCTTGCACAGTGTTAACTGTTTTGTGTTTTTCTCTTTTATTTTTTTTTTTTTTACACCTGAACACAAAAGCCTATACCAACAATAAATTTAGAATGAAAAATTACGACCTAAAATTTTTGTTGATTTCTTCAGACAAGTAAATAACTTACAAAAAAAGACTGACATTTCAAAACTATCAACTAGATGCACACAACATATATAAGCACTGCAGACTAAAATAATACGAACAGACTTACTAGAATTCTTGTATGAAGTGTCTCAATATAGAATGTAATTAATTAATTCTTTACCATTTATAGGGGATATCTCTGCATCACCGGCAGAGACTAGCTGAATGGTAAAAGTTTCATTCCCTTCCAGGATACCATCTTCTATTGCACGTATAACAATCAACTTCTGGGATTCAGTCTGGATCATGTAAAGACCAGAAGATACATATATATAAAGTGAAACTAAACAAAATACAATATTATGCAAAAAACTGTTTTTCTTTAACAAATCGTGTTAAGTATGCATATGCTTGATATATTCTGTAATCTGACTTTTTTAAATAAGAAATTTCTGATTCAGCTAAAACTTTTTCTCACAGATTAATAAACAGTAAAAATTGCTTCTCAAACATTATGTGCCACCCCAGAAATGCCCTGGATATATTCAACTGAATAATAACTGGAATTATTTTTAAATTGTATTCACATAAAAGTTTTCATCTTAGAGGAAACTTTCTATACATAATCTTTTCCAACAGAAAGTACATATTCAATAAAATACATGAATTCTAGTAATGTTATTAAGATTAGATGTAACAGACCACAGCCAATTCCTGTCTGACCCACATTTTTGACAGGTGGCAAATGCTTAGAAGAAGAATATAGGAAAAAAGTAGGCACACATACGACTTTAGTAGACTATATGTACATATTTGTATTCTTATACATATGCACATGTAAGAACTTCGGGAATGAAAACTACTTCCAAGCCTATCAGTAGAGATGGGTGAGTAAAATGAAAACAAAATTTTGCCAGATACTGGTGTCTTACAAGAAAAGTTATATTCAAGCTGATTAAAAGTAAAAGAAACATCAGGTATACCTATCTATTTAATGCAGAGTGGCCTTGTATAGACAGAATAGATTATGCCTTATTTTAAAGTACATTTCTACATTAAATATTGTTAGCAGCCTGTAAAATACAAACATTAAGGATAACAACAACATCCAATATTGCAGCTCCTGCTTCAGAGCTTTAACCTGCCATGAAACTCAAAATCAAATAACCCTGTCCAATTCCAAAGTCACTAGGGTGACTTATTATTTATTTTTAAAATCTGCAAATGTTGAACATTCGTTTATCCTTCTTACCTCTTCAATTTTCTTTTTTGATTGTATGATAATGCAATGGAATAACTGTTCCTGCAATCATTCTTCACATTCAGTACATTTTTGTTCCTCTTAATAGTTAAAACAATTCATATTTGAAGAGCCTGTCTTCCTGATGACTACATTACACTGCCTTAAAAGGAGCGTGACAGCTTTCTTTTTCAGTTGGAAAAAACACTGCATATTGCTAACCCCACCAGTTCAAACTGGCCTTTTGCTAGTGTCATCATACTTAGTAATTCCTACTTTTACAAACACATAACAACAACCATGCAAACACATTCAGGAAGAAGAAAATACTTGTAAATCTAAGAACAGCAAGTCATTTATTGCAACATCAGAAATACCTCATTAAAGTGAAGGGTACCATTCAGAGGGGTCAAGTCATATCTGGCTGCTTCCTCTAGAATCCATATCACTTTAACTGCTCCCCGTCCTCCTTGACTTCGACTTACAGTGAGCAATACAATTGCAGCAGTCTCATCAGGTGTCTGAGGTTCCTTCACGGTTACCTGATGAAGAAAGGAGGTAGGAAAGGTTTTAGAAAAAGGCATTAATAGTGATTTGAAAAAAACAACAACAACAACAACAACAACATCAATGACGATGTAAATTAAGTACAAGAGTGAAAATCAACAGGAAGATAATAGGCATGAGGAATGTGTTGAATTCTGCTAGCAAAGATGAGTCACTCAAGTTATTTTTGTATGCCCTATGATTCAAAACAATTACAGACAATGACTCACGAGCAGCCACAGCACCAGTAAAATGGAGAGCAGAAGAATCATTCATTGACAAGCACTAAGATGAGAAGCTTTTTGTAATTTTTTTCTGAATTTTAGTTTCAATATTACAAATCAATTTTAATAATCAACAGGACACCAAAAATCCTACCTGGGATGTCCCAGCTAATTAGTACACTGAATTAAAATTCACTCATGCAGAAGTCTAAGTCTATGCTGCAGTGCTTTTGTTATTATCATCCTACACAGCCAGATGAAGACAAGCACTAACATGCCCTTCAATGAAAGAATCATCTTTCACTGCAACGAAGGCTTACCAAATTCAGTTATGTGTTAGTGACACAAACCCACTATCTTGCTTTTGCAGAAAACAGTACAATCCAAATCAAACTCACATTCTTTTCTTCAAACCCAAATACTCCAACAGGGGAGTCATTGGGTGGAATAGCAACAGTTACCAGGGTATCATCCCCAAGTCTTGCACCACCAGTTACCCTCACTAGGGCAATCTTGAATATCTCAAGAAATTCAACTTCATTGTCATCTATTATTGTAATTTCTATTTCTCCTGTAGCCTGAAAAAATAGTAAAAAGGAAAAAAAAAGAATAACTAAGTTTCATTTATAATATTCAGTGAATTATTTGAAAAAAATGTGAAATGTAAAATAAATAAATTTTATCTAATAATAGATAAATATACATTGCTCAGTTGTTCTTATTTCTTACTCTACTTGTATACTTATAATGAGATAACAAAATTTCAAGAGTGTAAACCAATGTAAATCTTGTATGTTAAAACCAGCTGACTACTCTGGTTTGATAATAAGTAGAATGTGCAGGTAGACACTATTGTACTTTAGCCACAATTCTGCTCAAAAAGCATATCCTTCTATTGCTAAAGACCAGTTCTTTTCACTTGAAATCAACCGCTTTTATGTACACTAAACATTTTCAGGGGAAGCATTAAATTTAAAAATGCATGTAGAATACAACTAAAGAAACATAGAGGCTTATTCAGAAAGTTTGCAGAGAAGACAGGTTATGTTATAGATTTTTAGTGTAACGGGCTTTATTATTAGAAATTACATCTTCACTTGTGGAGCTACCAAAGGCATACATCCCTATCTGGTCAATACTTATGAACATTCTGCTTTTCCATGTCAAAGCACTGAAGTAAGTCAGGAGAATCATTCATATCCCGAAGGCCACAAATAAAATGTTTTCAATGAATAGATGCAAATTCTACTGGAATAAAATGCGAGAAAATCTTAAGTTGGTAAGCCAAAGACAACTTTTAGCAAGTGCATACCTGCCCATCTGCAAATGTAAGGTTTCCTGATGATGGTGTAAAGTCTCCGAAACTAGCAGTTGAATGAATGGCTTCCCAGTACAGAGTTGCTGACCCAAACCTCCCAGCCTGTCGAACAATTGGAAGTTTCAGTATATTCTGGGGTGGCGGTACCTCATAACCAGCAACAGTTCCAATTATATCCTGTAAATTCAACAAGAAACTGTTGAGTGTCAGAGCTTTTATTTATTTTTTTATTTATTGACTTGCAGGTAAGAAATACATAATCACCTTGTAAATTGGTCTGAATTTAGCACAATTTTACCCTGCATAAAAAAAAGTATGGATTGGATGACCTCCTAAGGTTCCTTTCAGAATATTCTATGACTTTGATTTTAGCTCTTCCAGCTCCCTAATGAATTTCATATATTAACTGTGAAGAAACTTCCAAGCACAAATTGTTTTTCTGGTATCTGGCCTATTTATCCAGAACAGTTTTGTGTCATAAAACCTATTAGAACAATATCAAAAGTCATCTGAAATTACAGACTCTCCTGCTGGAATATAACTTCAAATATTGTTCATTAAGACTTACTTACCCTTGTAACATTGAAACTAAATATTCCTCTGGCATCATCATTTTCTTCAATTGTTATTTCAGCTATTTCTAACCCAAGCCTCT
The DNA here is from genome assembly GCA_013399115.1 of Anseranas semipalmata. Classification (NCBI taxonomy): domain Eukaryota; kingdom Metazoa; phylum Chordata; class Aves; order Anseriformes; family Anseranatidae; genus Anseranas; species Anseranas semipalmata. Next base: position 62,399 of record VXAA01006399.1, read on the forward strand.
TTACACTTGGCTGACCTCCAGTGCGAGAATCAACCAGCTGCACATCGGTAATATTGATTATAAATCCTTCCTGTAACTCTGGAACATTGTCCTGGAAAAATATTTTTTAAATGTCACTTTTTTTCTATAAAGCACTACAATAAACCTATAAAGTTTATAAAGTTATAATGTTTATAAAATTATAATACATGCAGAAAGATAACTAACTGTAGGCTGCTTACTGTTTAAAAATTCCCAGTACTTGGGATTATATAACCAATTCCTTGCTTCACATCATGTGAAAGGTAGAAGAGAGCACCTTTGATGAATTTTAGAAACTGAAGTTGGCAGTCAGATTCCAATTCTGTTGAAATGGTAGTAAGTATCGCTGGCTGCTACTTCTTTCTGCTATGTATAAAAAAGCTGGCTAGATTTCAGAAACTAAGACGGGACTTGAAAAACAATACTTCCATTCTGAGTATTTTTAAAGAATTTACATATTTTTAGTGAAAATATTTCCCAAACTTCTGAACAGATCTGTTAAGAAGCAGGTAAAGTAAAATAAATCCTCCATAACATCTGCAACAAGTTGCAAAACCAGCAGGTACCTAACATACTTACAATTGTCTCCTCTTTCTTTAATATATAGTAATTTTGGGATTAAAACAAAGCAAACTACTTGGTTCCTTCCCAGTACACAAATTCTTTTGAAATAGATGACTGCAATTCTTACTAATTTAAAACCACCTGACGATGCAAGAATCGTTCCTTAGCCTCTTTTACAATACTAAATCCTTCTTTTTAAATAGTAACTGTACTTTTCTTTAAAAGAGATCATTGGCTAAAGTTGTTGTTAGACTACTCACAGGCAAAATAGTGATCATGACAGAAGTTATGGTTGCATTCTCTGCCATAAAGATTGTCTTCTTTTCTATTATATAATCCTCATTCTCTGTTGCTTGATTGGAGAGGGGAAGTTCAACGTTAGGCTTGGTGCTCAACTGAACCACAATCTCTCCAGCAAATCCTTGCTCACGAACAATTTGTAAAGTAATTGTAGTTGAATTCACTTGTCCTATAAAAAGGAAGGGGGGAAAAGTCTAGATGTGATTGTTTAAACCCTTGCCCTGCTTGATTTCCAGCTTGCCTAATAGTACTGGAGCTGCTTACTAGAGTGCACTTCAGTTCTGCTTAGCAACACAGCCATACCTGCATAACTCTATGACTCAGGCAAATGAGAACATGCAAATGGTGTGAGCACACACACAGTATGTAAGCCGGGAAAGTATTTCAACACAGGATTTAGAGGAAGAATAACATACTGAGTATTTACAGTTTTAAATGCTTGCTACACAAACTTTTACTTCAACATTACTATTTTTATTAATTTTTCCTTCAAAACTCCCATCTTACTATTTTGTCTGGCCTTCACATGCCTAAGAGACCACTATTAATTGCAATACAGAAAGCAGCACTGTAGCTAGTCACTGTGACTGTAAATTTTAGAAAAAGCCATTGTGCTTCTCTCTAACTCTAATTTTGAAGAAATAGAGATGTACTTATATCACTAAGGCTCAGGACCCTTTTGGAAACGTAGATCTACATTTTTTTTTTCCAATAAACCACCAAACACCTCATTTGGCTAAAAGTGCTGGGTTTATGAATGAAGAAATTGTAAGAGATAAGATCAACAGGCTTTGTACTTCCAACCAGCTTCATCAGACTAGTTATTTGTATTAATTAGATACTACTTCACAGCACCTTTTCTGCATATAATTAATGAAAATATACAACATTTGAAGATGGGAAAAGAAGCTATGCAACAAATAAAACCTAAGAACATGCCTTGAATCCTAACTTAAAAGGATAAAAATTTACAACGTGTGTGTGGGGGGGTGGTATGTATGTAAGAAACCAAGAAAATCCCTTCACAATGCCTTCAGGTGCACAAAAAAAAAAAAAAAGAAAAAAAAAAGAAGCAATACTAATTGGCTTTAAAATAGAATTGGCAAGGAGATTTTAGCTGTAGTATTATTCTGATGCAAAATGTACTTTTCATAAGTGTTATTCTTTTCTATGGACAGGATATTAAATTGCCAGGAAATTTCAATTGGGCTTTTGAAGTATTAATAGCTTATCTTCTCCCTTGTTTCAGCCAGCTGCTGGAAAACCACCAGGCAGGAGAGAATGCCAGAGGAATCAGCTGCCTTCATCTCTGGACAAGCAGGGAGGGCAGAAGCTTGAGCACCACTGCAATTCTCCTCTGGCAAACTGCCTGGCAGATCCTTTAAAATTTCACTTGGTGCCTGGAAGAAAAGCTGACATCATCCAATCAAATGAGAAGCTGACGAGCAGAAAAACTCCAGTTTTCTTGAAATGCAGTTCACTCCTATTCTGCTTCCTTCCTTCTCCCTCTGTCCCATAGAACAAAATATTTCCATTCTTGACCCAATTTGAGAGCAAAGTGTTTTTGTGTAAATTATTTTAAACAGATTATTAACTTAAGCAAACTGGCAAATTTGGCTTTTTAACTAAATAGAAAGATTTTATGTGCTAGTGAAATACAACACAAAATGCTCAGATTTTAATAATTTAGTCCCTACAAAATAACTAGATAACGTTCATATGTGCAATGTGACATACAACATAAAAACTACATAATGAAATAGCATAGTTAAGTATTTTAAGATATTTCTAATATAAAATTTGCATAGAAAAATGCTGCTCTTTAAGACAAACACATAACCAATGTTATACCTTTAATGCAGACCTTAAAAATCACATATACATTTTTTCCTTACTATCAAGAAACAGACTTACCTTCTGGCTCTGTGACTTTAACAAAGAGAGAGTCTGTATGCCAGCCAATCACACCATATGGAGAATCACTAGGTAAAATGGTAAGTACTGCTCTTGCCCTTTTGGGATCAATGATAGCTCCTTTTGTGGTATCTTGAACACCCACAGTGGTAACATGAGTGAGGGTGATATCCACAGTCTCTGAAAGCTCTGCAACACTGTCTGCAAGAATTGTCAAGGTGATCGTGGACAGGGCCTGACCTTCTGAAAATGTAATCTAAAGTTTTAGAGGGAGAAAAAAAAGGCAAACTTCTCAGTGCTGTCATACCAACCAGTTTATTCTGTATAACTGTATCAACAAAAACAAAAATAACAAAATATTAAGAAAGCACACAAAGAGTAAATATGAGATCCAGATGAGACAGGCAACATAAAGAATCATTTCAAGAAAAAGGCAACGTGATAAAATAGTTTGAAATACAGATCAAAAAAGCAAGAAATGAATTCTCAGTCAGAACCATAGTAATCAGAGAGACCAAGCACCCAGCTGAGAATGAATTTGCTATAATCAAGATAACTACAGCTATCTTCATTATAAACAGGCATTCAACTTTAGACATCTTTCTGACAGCTGCACTCCAAGTTTAGGAAAAACAGCTCAGTCATTTCAAAATGACTATATATTCTCATTATTACAGAATTACAGGATGGTTGAGGTTGGAAAGGACCTCTGGAGATCAACTAGTCCAACCTCCCTGCTAAGAACAGGTCCAACTAGAGCAGGTTGCTCAGGGCCATGTCCACCCAGGCTTTGAGTATCTCCAAGGATGGAGACCTCACAAATTTTTTCGGCAACCTGTGCCAGTGTTTCACCATCCGTACAATAAGGGTGTTTTTTTCTTAAGTTTGATAGAATGATACAATCACAGAATATCCTGAGTTGGAAGGGACTCATGAGGATCATCAAATCCAACTCCTGACACCACATTTTTATGTTTAAGTGGCATTTTCTGTATTGTGCCCATTGCATGCACAGGACACAACTGAGAAATATCTCCTCATCTTACTTCCCTGCCAGATATTTATACACAGTGATAAAATCCTGCTCGGGGCTCTCCCCGTATGTCAGATACTCCAACCCCTTAATCACATTCAGGGCCATTCCCTGGACTCTCTCCAGTTAGTCCATGTTTTTCTTACACTGGAGAACCCAGAGCAGGACACAGCACTACAGATGTGTCTCATCAGTGCTGAGTAGAGGGGCAGGATCACCTCCTGTGATCTGCTGGCAACGCTCTGCCCAAAGCAGATCAGTATGCTTTCTTTGCTGCAAGCACACATTGCTGGCTTATATTCAACCTGTCTTTCATTATATGCCTTTCAAATTATTCAAAATTACCTATCTTCACTGAAGTTTCTTGCATAATACACGTAAGCTTAATACTTTCTTAAACATTATGAAAAAAAGGAAGAATCACTAAACTGCTGACAGCTCAGGATTCTTTCTTCTATAATCTGCTGGGTCTGGCTGGAATGAAGTTCCCTTTCCTCACAGCAGCCCATACAAGTGCTGTGCTTTGCATTTGTGGCCAGAAGGAGCTGATAACACACTAATGTTTGGTATGCTCTTGGTGAGCTATTTGTGAGCAGTGTTCACACAGCATCAAGGTTGTCTATCCAACTAACCATCCCAAAGACCCATAGGCTGGAGGTGGGCAAGAAGCTGGGTGTTTGGGGCTTAGGTTGCCAAGTTTTGGTAGCAGAGGGGCAGCCTCTGTGAGCAGAGCCCAGCAGCTGCCCCATGTCAGAGAGGAGCCAGCTCCAGCCGGCTCCAAAAGGGACCCACCGCTGGCCAGAGCTGGGCTGTGAGTGACGCTGGCTGTGCCTCTGGGAGAGGCACTGGAGAAAGGGAAAAAGCTGCTGCACAACAGCAGCTGGGAGAGAGGAGTGAGGAATGAGAATGAACTTATTAAACTGACTTTATCTCAACCCACAAGCTTTTCCATCTTTTTTTCTAGGCCTGTCCCATTGAGAAAGGAGGAGTGAGAGGGCAACTAAGTGGGTGTCTGGCAGCCAGCCAAGGTCAACCCACAACACATAAATATATCAAAAGTGTGACGAATGTATAATATGTATCAACATCACTGCTAATTGAAAGAATGCCTAGTCAGCAGTTTTGTTAATCTTTTTTTTTTTCCCCCACAGATAAAATGACTGAGGAATACTTTGTACATATATATTCTTTTTACTTTTCAATCAAAGGGCCAGTCACTTGATTAGGTCTCTCTCAAAAGCAGAGATGTGTCTATAAACACTTATGCTACACCTATTCTAACCTATAGACAGAACTTTCCAGTGAATGATGTTACACTCATATACTCAGTTCTGTCTCTTCCTACCTGCAAAAGTCTAGAGGAAAACCATGTAGCATCCTCTTTTGATTCATTCTGACCTGAAAAGATTACGGACTATTTTAATAATTTTGGTATGAATGTTGTTGGCATTCTTGATTTCCCCTGTGTTGATTTTTCTCTAAATATTTTATCATACTTCAGTTGCCATACTTCATTATTTCCAGATTTAAAGTTTATTTCTACAATCTTTTGGCCCTTTCTTCCCACAGCTGTGTCTTGTGCTTGAGGTGTACAAGCTCAGGGCTCACAGGGCTTTGTGTCTTTTACAGATGGCCACTAGGTGGAGGCACTTGACTTAAAGAACGCGGCATCTGCCGGTCATAAGGCGTAGCAAGCGCTTTGGCTCACTGAAAAGACTGGATTTTAATATGGTTGGAAATCTAAACAGTCTCAGAAATAAGCAAAACTGGGACTTGTGATATTTCCCTAGGCCACTGAAGCTTTCGAGTGCATTGATATCATCAGGAAGAAAAGCAAACACTCCTTGATTCCCACCTCTGAAAATGATTTGACGCAGTAGCTGGATCTCACAGCAGGAAGAGTGGAAAATGTGAACGGGATGCTACAGATACACATTTCTACTGCCTGGTCAGAATTGCAGCATCTGGTTCTAGAGGAGCACGAGTGATGCTGCTNTTTAGCTTGGAGAAGAGAAGGCTCCGGGGAGACCTCATTGCGGCCTTCCAGTACTTGAAGGGAGCGTATAAACAGGAGGGGGAACGCGTGTTCACACACGTTGCTAGTGATAGGACAAGGGGGAATGGTTACAAACTAAGACAGGGGAGATTTAGGTTGGATATTAGGAGGAATTTTTTCACTCAGAGGGTGGTGAGGCACTGGAACAGGTTGCCCAGAGAGGTTGTGGATGCCCCATCCCTGGAGGCATTCAAGGCCAGGCTGGATGTGGCGCTGGGCAGCCTGCTCTAGTAGTTGGCAACCCTGCCCAGAGCAGGGGGGTTGAAACTAGATGATCTTTAAGGTCCTTTTCAACCTATGCCGTTCTATGATTCTATGATTCTATGATTATGGGCCAGCCAAAAGTAAGAACTGCCAACATCACAGGCAAGGACCAGGAAGCATAAATCAATGGGGCAATCTAACATGTACTATCCTTCTCCTTTAGTACCTGCACCTATTGTCTGCTGAGGCAATCCAGTCAGAGCTTCTCTAATATTGGTGATGTTATTACATACCATTCCAGAAGCTGGAAATACATCACTTATGCTCCCATTGGCTATCCACTCTACTGTAACTCTTCCATATGTTCCTATTAAACGTTCAATATTCAAAGTGATTAAGCTGTCCTGTTCCATTTCTTCAACTTGCTTAAATAAAGAATTCTGGAAAACATAAAGTAGCAGAACCATAAAATTATTTTCTTCTAAAGAAAAGTTTATTTAGGGATCTTGGTATTCAAAGTGGGCCAGTGACATCAAGCATCAATGGACTGGCTACCATTGCTACCATTGCTACCAATTGGCTACCATTAAGTAGCCAAATACATGTTCGTTGATTAAATGCATATGACCTAATGAGGTACTCAATACTCCCAGGTTCTGTGGATGTTAGAATTTAAAATGTCAGGCCTCTTTAACCTAAAGCAAAAAAAGACAAGTTTTAATCTATTTTTTGAGTACAGTATTTTAAGTCCAAACTGTATGAAGCAGGTAACAAATAATTAGAACTTCGAAAGAGATGTATATTTATTGATGTTATTTTTCTGTTATTCATCCACCTCACAAAAGTCCAGATGCAATGTTTCTTCTGTTTCTTATCTTCAGTGTGTGTTTACTACATCCCTATCCAGATGTCCTCTACAGCGTTTGCTGATTTAAGAATTAGCCATTCCAAATGCTACCTTCAGTGTGGCATTTTCTCCAAAGAAATCATTTTGTTTTGGCAGACTGGCTCACCATGACATAACCCAACTATCATATTTTTCAAGGGAAATGGATCTTCAGATTTGTTTACTGAATTCCCTTGATTAACAAACCAATAGCATCTATACGATGCTATCAAATACAACATCTGAAAACTGAATTTTTAGTTTGTTGCAAAACCAAGTCAATAAACTAAGATGTTAATCTAACTATGAAGGGATTGTAAAAATCTCATAGTAGGGACAGAGTGTGGAACTGATTTTCTACCACTGTGTGTTCTTTATAATCACATAGCAATGCTAAATAGATGTGAAAAATTTACTGACACATTACTAGAAGACTTTAGAAAAACAATTCTGTCATATTCTCTATTTCACAGTTTTAGTATCTATTATTTTTCTATTATTCAGTAAATATATATACATATTTTAATGATTTACCTTATAATTTTTACCTGAGCAAATGCAATGACTCCATAGGCATTGTCATTGGAAGGAATAAGTATGTTAACAAAACCATGAGCACCAATCTCTGCACCTCCCTTAGGGTTTTTCAGCAACACTTTGAAGCATTCTTCCTCCTCTGGGATAATGTCATCAAGGATATTGACTGCTATCACAACTTCCACGTCCCCAGACTCAAATATCAATTCACCTGAACTAGCATAAAAACACACACATAAAATAATTATAAATTTAGGATAGCTGATTAATGACCTTTGAGCATTTTCTGAGGTCCAATTATTGCTTATATTGCTCAGGGAGTAATTTGGGTTAAAAGGGTATTTTCTTTAACGAAATAACGATAGATCATAAAGTAACTGAAATTAGTTATGAAAGTAATTTCATTTATCCTAAATAAATGATTTTAAAAAATGAAGTCATGACTGCAAGTCCTCTCTTGCCTCATGTTTTAAAATCAGTTGTGAAGCTGTTTGACTTCAGATTATCTTAAACTGCGAAAAATTCTCTTTAGTGTTAATAAAATAATCACACCATACAGAGAAATATATAACACTGTCCACTATAACAAAAAGAGTACCACAGAAAAAGAAATGCAAGATCTGTCAGTCAGGTTATATAAAACAAAAAGACCTACCTAGGTATAAAATCTGACTGGTTGGAAATAGTGGTCAGTTCATAGATCTGGGAGCTGGAGTTAACAGACAAAGCAATCAAGCTCTTGCTGGAGTTCAGAGACCTTGCAGTAACTGAAGTGATATGATCCGCATATGGGGCTTCCAGCATTATAGAGAACTTGTTCACTTCAGAGTTCCAAGAATACAGTGCTGTTACATCCTTACCAGCTAGGAGGACATGAACTATATGGAGCAAAGAAGAGGTAAACGAGAAATTTTTAGTGATATATTTAAAAGTTCTTGTTGTAATGCCAGAAATGCTCTTTGTAGAACACCAATTATACTAACTTTTAAGGTCTGATAAATACATATGAAAAAAACAAGCACATCATTTCTGCTATTCCAGAATTATAAACTAGGATTTGAAAAAAAAAAGAAAAATTATGTAAGTCTTACCTAAACCTGAAGGAGGTATGAAGACATGGATATTTCTTACATCATGGACTGGAAGAGACTGAAAGTGTCTAAAAGTAGACTGCCCTGTCTCCCAGACAAAAATTTCAGAAGAATTTCCTGATTCTGCAAAGGAGAAAAATGATAAAGCTCACATGATTTTGCTGCCCTTTTAGTTAAATCACATGGTGCATAACTCTGATGTAGGACCATTAAGACTGACATTAGACAACAGATAATTGCAAAGAAACCTGTGGACTGCAACACAAACTTTTTAATAGCCAGAGGGACAAAACAACACCTAAAATATCTTGTAATAAAATGCACATGTACTTAGCTGACCAATGATCTCTGCCTAGCACAAAGCTCAGAAAAGCTTAGAAAGGGTGTGACCAGCAGGCAGATAAATAGAGTTATTATTTCCCATTTTTCTTGGGAAAATATTTCACTTGTTTCATAAGCATTTGAGAACAAGAACAATGCTTTTATTTTCTAAGACAAAAAGCAAAGATTACTTTGATAAAATACTTATTAGGGTTAAATGCTTATTGAGTATTGTCACACCCCAGCAATACTTTAATCCCTGTCTAAACTCTTTTACCACAAATGCCTTTACTATCAAACAAGCCATCATATACTCAGCAAACTCCTTCTTTGTTTTCTGCTAAATACCTTTTGCAATAATTAAATAGATATCAGATCCGGAAATCCAGGACTCCATATGCTTTATTTCTTTTGCTGGTACTTGATGAAGCTTCCTAAATTCATTGTTCAACCACTGATACAAAAGCATGTTTTGGCTGGTATTTGACAAAGAAACTAATAGGTACATAAAGCCTCCTCTAGAAAACAAGGCTATGTTCAGAACTCCATAAAGTGAAAGTTGATGATGCAGCACAAATATGTCTTTATTCCACTGGAAAACCTGTGGAAATATGAAAATCTTTTCTTTATATATTCATAATTAGCACTGAGAGAACAGAAACTAAATGACATGCCAAAAAAACAGAAAGACTTATGGTGAACTCAATCCCTCTATTCTTAGGTGGACCATTAAGGTAGCTGCCTTAACTGGTAAAGTAAAGCTTACCTTACTGGTACTTAAGCTTACCATAACTGCAGATAGTTGTGCCTGCTTTTCAGAGGAATAGGTTTATGTTCAGAAGCTACTTATTTTCTCTGTTTACATACTAAATTTCAAAACTGAAATAACACTAACAATAAAAACAAACCAGATGTAAATTATACGCTCATGTAGAGAGTATTTGTACATCTAAACAAGTCTGGAATTTTAACTGTTATAAATCTCTAACAGAAAAAATAGTAATTTGTCAGAAATGTATGCTTATAGATTCACTATTATCTTTTCATTTCTCAAACTCAAAACTAAACAAACTACCCACATTAAAGCCAAAGAAGACTGAAGAATATTCAAACCTGGATGGAACTGGAACTGGTTGTGTGACTCACAATAATCAAATAGTCTTCTTCCTCCACAGCAAAATGTTTTACATGTCTGGTATCCAGAACAGACAGAGTCTGTATCTGTGATGGAAATATGACAAAGAGGGTGATTGGGTTTATTTGCATACATATATACACAAATACATTTTATGTTACATTGTATATATATAAAAAAAGTAAGTGTAGAATGTAGAACTACAAATTCTAAAATTACATATAAAACTATATATGAAATATCTTTAAAAATTTAATGTATATATATGTACATATATATAGGGGGTTAATTTACAGAATTAATGTAACTTACCATACATTTTCCAGAAAATGTTCCGTGATTTGATTGCTTGACAATTTCTTCCCTCACTTCCCAGGTCATCCTCCCCGCACCCCCAAATGTAAACATAAAAAAAAATGCAAACAACTAACCATGACAAACTTACATTCTTGAAGTGATGTAGTATTTTAGGACACCAAACTAACTGATGTCACACAGAGTGCTTTTTTCTAAAACACGGCCAGACTGGAGGACCTCCCACGGTCCTTGCCAACACATACTATTTTATGATTTTATAAGTAAAATAGATTTACCCACAACAATCTGTGCCCAGGCATGAATGCATACACACTGTTGTTGGAAGCTCCCTGCCTGGCTCCTCCATGAGTAATCACAAGGTAGGAAGAGGCACCGATTTGGAAAGACACACAGCTTTTAGGATTCCACATACTGAAATTCTGTGAGAATAAAAAAAGTAAGATTGTGTTTTAAATTCCTTATTAAGTAGCATGTTTGCTGTTTGAAAATAAACATTTACCTCAACAGGAACAAATACTCCTTTCCACTGGTAGACAGTAGAAAACATAGCTGGAGGCGTACGCAACAGAACACCATACAGGATTTCTCCTGAGGTAAAGAAACACCAACCAGACACTGACTCTTCCACAAAACTTTGCAAGACAGACAGGACACTGATATCACCTCCTGCAACATAGTAAAAGAAAACACTATTTACTATTAGCTTACTCTTGAGGTGTTTTCCAACCCCATTTCCATGGTTTACTTGCCAAAACCAGACCTAGGATCAGAAATGTTGAAGTTGTGTCTTAGTACTTGGGATAAGTGTATATAAATGCATAGAAATGTTACAATACTGAGGATATAACGAGAGTTAAGCAGTACATGTATTCTTCATTTATTGCAACTGCACATGGGATATGCATAGGCGATTTCACAGAATCACAGAATCAGAGAATCCTTTAGGTTGGAAGAGACCTTCAAGATCACCTAGTCCAATCTATGACCTAACACTAACAAACCCTCCACTAGACCATGTCGCTAAGCTCTACATCTAAATGATTCACTTTGGAAATTAGCTAACATGAAAATTAGCTAGATAGCAAATAGTAAAAAAAGTGACAGAGAAACTACAAAATGTTCGTGTTTGTTCTCTTCCCCCTCATCACACCAGGCACTCGTGGCACTAAGATTCTTAAACTGCCTAAGCTGTTCAACTGGCTTACAGAAAAAAGCACTGGGTCGTCGGAACTAAACTCCAAGAGCTGAACTCCTAGTCCTATATATAGGCTAGACCAACTGCTTAGCCAGACAGGCTTTTGTTCAAAATTACACATCTCCTCTTTTGCATTGTTAGTTTCAGTCTGGATCAGTGAGCAGATATACACATATCAGTAGCGGAACAAAAAATGTTCAGCATTGAAATGGGAACAAGGGGCAGAGATGAAAGGATGGCTTCCTTCAATGCAAATGTTAATTTGGACCAGACTGAAGTGGCCATTAAATGACAGCCTCCCGCAAATGCATCACAGTAGGCACACTGGAAGATATGATAGAAAACCATGTAGTGGCCTTTTTCAGAATATCACTATTTCAGGTTAATCTAAAGCATGTCATTTATAGTGTGTTAGAAAAATCCAAAGCTACAAGTAGTAAAGAACAGATTTTATTACAAAAAAAAAAAAAAAAAGAAATCTAATGACAATAATGCTCTTATTAGCAGCAAAGACAGCAATAGAAATTACTGAAACTCTGGCAGAAGTGGATGATGACAAGGTGACTGTTAAGCAGCTAAGCTCTTTTATCTACTGAATCTTAACATAGAAAAATATTAACTTAATCAGATCTGAATATTTGAATTTACATTCCAAAGTTACATCTCCTGTATGCTTAGCTAGTCTCTTACTGTCTCCACTTCTACAAAAGCAGTGGACATTCTCAATAAAATGAACATACTGATGCCAAACGCAGTATCTGACGATGTCTCCCACTCAACGCTCACAGACATGTTAAGACCATTACTCCGTGAAACTTTCAAATAAGCTGTAGTGTTGGCTTCTTCAATTACCATGAAATTTGTCCTAAATGTGAGAATTGTAAAAATAAAGAAAAAAATAATAATTTTTATAGTATATTCATTGCTGTAATAAAAATAAGATTTTTACAGTACATTTCCAGCTGCAGAATATTCAACAGAAATAAAAAGAAAGTATCAGTAACTAGTTTCAGTAGCTGATGGACTGGTAACCACATTAATTAGGGTTGCCCAATGTTCCTTACCACAATATTTTGGCAAAATCATAGGTAATTCAACAAAATCTTTAACCAGTCTGAAATTTAATATACCATCTGTATGGCTTAAGCTGAATGATTTTTAAAAATGTCATTCCATATGAGTTGTTTGCTTCTGAAAAACAGCCTTCAGCGAAAGTGTATTTTACACAGGCTTAAAAATGAAATTACAAAATAAATTACAAAATGTATGACTTTCTGGGCACTGATATGAGGTTTGGAGCTCTTAACATGGATCACTACTAGTGGGATATATAGGCACTAGTGAAGTATTGATTTATAAAAAAAAAAAAGAAATTTCTGATTATGGATAGTCCTTTTTAAGTGTTTCTTTTTTACTCTTTTGTTTAGCAGTAATAGTATTTGACAGTACCTTTCAAAGTTACAAAGATACAAATTGGGTTGCTGAATTTCTTTAATAAGATTCATCAAAAACAAAACTATTCAGAAATACCATCTCTTTTGAATATGAGAAGCTATCCCCTTTTTATTGAATCAGTGTACAGTACCTATTTGTAACTGGATAGATGCTGAAAAGCCCTAGTGGAGCCTGGTTTTGTAATATTGTAATCATAGTTTCCACCCTTGTGCCTAGTCTGGCTCCTCCAGTTGGATTGAACAGGGTGACAATAAAGTGCTCATCCATTTCTGGTTCTTCATCTAGTATTGCAGAAATATGCAGTGTCTGATAACAAAACAAGCATACAATGTTACTGAGACATGACAGCTGATGATGACACAACTCTATCAGACCATGCTACCTTTTTTTCTTTTATTGTAAGGCTTTGGATAGCATAGCAGGAGAAGAGCAGCTCATGAAGCTGGAGAGGACAGAAGTGAGGCAAGGATGGCTCAGCTGAGGTTCTGAAGTCATCCTTCTGGTGGCCTCCATCAGTACAACACTAAGATGAACATATCCACTTTTTTTCAGTCTCTGTTCTTTCTTTTCTCATCCTATGACCTTCTGAAATTTAATAATTTTTGATCCTTATTTCATACTTTTGTTCTCTGCTTATTCCATACATTTCTTGGTAGTTTACAGTCACCACACAGCTATATGAGTGTAACTCGGTTAAGTTGGTTTTAATTTAGTTTAGTTTCTAAGCTATGTTCAAGGAAACAAGGTAATCCCAGTACTGGTGCTGGGAAGAAATAAAGAAAGGAAAAAAAAAAAAAAAAAGCAAGAATAGAGGGATATTTGAAATACTCTTTCTTCTCAGTGCTTCTTTCCCTCTCCTGCACTACTGTGGATGAGGATCAGATCTTCTCAAGGCAGCCTCAAATTAGCAAAGAACAATCTCTAAAGTTAAGTGTTTCATTTGGGGCTCACTGTCATCCTTCACACTACCCAAACAAGCAAAAATTACAGAGGTACACATGGCATAGCTGTATAGATTAAAAAGTTAGTAATGATGCATTTGGAAATAATACAAAATTTACAATGTTTTATATTTCTATTTATTTCCACAATAAACCCTACTTAGCGAGTATTTTAAGAAGCCTCCAATTTCTTATAGATCTGCTACATTGTGATTCCAAGTGCATTTAAAGGTCAGAAATTGAAAACCAGTGTTTCCAAGAAAGGTTCGTCTCGGTTTCTATCCCATTGCCCACATTACACTAATCGGCTACTGACACTAGCTTTACTGACAAAAAAAAATATATCAAACTGTCATTGAACTTTAGAAGAGTCAGGATTTCACAAACTTAAGCTAGTTCATTTTCTAGCTGACCTTTTTTTTTGTGAGGAAAGTATAGAGGCAGTGAGCTTAATACTTCAATACTAAGTTATCTTCTGTTCCGAAGACTGACAACTGTTCTACTTTTTGCATTTGTTGCAGCATATTCTGTTCAGTTCAGACTAACTGAAATGTCAGATTATAGAATGGGATTTTTACTTGGATCTTAACTATTAGGCTTGCAATGTATCACTTCAGTTCAAAGTAAGTTTGTGTTTCAGGTACAGGTTGACTACATAAAAAGAACTGTTCCTAAGCACACATGAACATTATCTACACAATGTATTGTTTTCAGTTTACCTCATCTAACAAACTGAGAAATATCTAAAGATGAGCCCATTTAATTTTCATGCACCCCCACATCAGATAATAACAGGAAATCAGTCACAGCTCAGGACTCAGTTTGCTTTATGAATGAAGGAAAAGCAGAAGAAAAATAAATAAACAGAAGACAAAATGCAGACATTTCCGAAATCTTTCCAACAATTTCAAAAAAGCCTCCTTCACTTCTTTGGTAATAACTAGCATATTACCTTGAACCTGACTCCCTCTTCCAGCACAATATATCCTTGAGAAGGGGTCAAATCCACTGATGCCTCTGAAGAATTAATTTCACTTACAAGATACTGAACAGTCACAGTACCAAATATTCCCCGAGGAGGTTCTCTAATAATATTCAACACTGCAACACTTTCCATCATATGGATAGATGTTTGCTCTCTCAGGAAGAAGTGATTGCTGTTATTGAATGATAAAACTCCATGGCCATCATCATTGGCAAGTATAGTAATTGTAGCTTTTGAGAAATAAATAATGAAAATATTCTTTAGTTAACATAGTAAAATATAATTATACATATATACTAACATAATACATAATACATAATATAAACTGAAATCCATTCTTTCTTTAGTGTATATATTAGCTGAAGAGAATATGAAGGCATTTCACTTTAACTAGGAAGATCTCTAGACAGGAAGAATATAGCCTCTCCTAGCAAAGGATTATGAACTCCCTAAAAAGGCCTCAGTTCCATGAGGTAGTACACATTAAAAAGCTCATTTTCTTGCTTTCTGATTTCTTATTTTACATATAACCTTGTTAATTGCACAGATTTCACGGGGATGTTTAAGAACTTTCCAAAGGAGTATAAAGATTCACCATAGCAGGGCTATGGTGTTTTCTGAAATATGATTATTCGGCAAAATGAAACTAAAATGATTGCCATAGAATTCCAAGGAATGGGAATATTAAAACTAAGTTTTACCTGTTGTGTTCTCCCCTAACTCCAGCCCCAGAGATGGATTTGTTAAAATTAACTGGAACTTCTCATCACCTTCAGGAATCTCATCATCAAAAATCATGACATCAACAGATTTATGCCTTTCTCCATCAGCAAAAAAAAGAGTCTAGCGTTGAAACACACAAAGCACTGAATACTTACATCAGTTAATACCACACAGAATTTTTCAACTATGGTAAACAGAATTCTATGAAATAGGAAGGAAGAGGAAGCATATGAAGAGCTGTACTCTCTCTGTTCCTTATAAATTGATTGAAACAGAAATATAAAAAGTTCAGCACATTAAAGAATGAGGACAAGCAAGAGTAATTGACTTTGAAAGTCCTGTTGTAAAAATCTTATATGAAAAAGTCTGTATGTTTAAGCAAAATTAAATTTGCGATAGATGTTTGAAAGTTTACATTGTGCTTTACATTTAAAAATATAGATTTAAAAAGAAAGAAATAGTAAGAATAAGAATATTTTCATTTCATTGTATACAGATTACCAAAGCAATTGAAACAAGTTGAAATATCTATCTGCATTACTGATCATTCTGCAGAATAATCAAGAAGATATTTGTTTAAGGAAGCTGAAGGAATGAAAAGTACTAGATTTAGAGTTTGCTTCTTACCCTTGAGGTCACATTAAAATCCAAACCCAGCTGGGCCTCCAAATTTTGGGCATAAAAAAATACAGATACATTGCCATATGATCCTCTGTTTCGGGAAGCCACTACTGTCAGATTCCCATGAGATTCACTAACTTCAAAACTAAAATAAAAAGGAAGAAAAAATCTCAGTGTTCACTGATTATGTTCTTTTGAGTAAGATGGTGGATTTTTATTACATTTTCACTCTAAATCATTCCCTACATTACAGTTGTCTAATGCAACCTTTTTACCTTTGTTTATTACCTAAATGGAATTAAGCCATAGGAGGTTGTACTTTTATACTGATAATTAGTGGCAGATTAAGAAAAGATATCCGTGCATGGTCTACGTTCATGGATGCATTCTTCCCAGCTCCTGGAAACTAGTAAGATAAAAAGATCTGGGAGGTGTAAGTGTGTATGCTTACATGAATGGTGAGGCTGGTACAATTGATGCAGGCTGGGTAAGTGAGGCAAATTCACATTATGAAAGGACAATAGTGAAAGCGGGCTAGCAAAAGAATTCTGGGTAAACATACAGTAAATGTTTGTTTTCAGCAGGGGAGTCCCACTTTCTATTTCTGCTGAACTGAATGATTACTTTACCATCTCAAAGATATGGCCCTATTTTTAACAGGAGTTTTATCGTTAACTTAAAAAGCAAATGGGCAACCCCAATCACTAACTGGCACAGTGAGTTCTTCAAGGAAGATGAGACACTTCACGTACCTTCCCATTCAATTACTCCTCTTACTCCATCATTAGCATCAATAACAATTTGAGAAGCTAAACCTTCCACATCTAAAAGGCAAAGCAGAAGGACAAAAATGAAAGAACAATAAAATCCGTTTTCATGATTTTCAAGAATCACAGAAGCATTTCTTCAATCCCTACTAATTTTGTAGTTTATTTCCAAAATGTGTAGGAGAAAATGGGAGTGGGCAAGATAACTGAAAAGGCTCAGAGAAAGAGTCTTTACTACTAGAACTGCAATACCGTGCCTTGAATTACCACTGTTACATTTACGCAATATGCACTAATGCATATCAAAAAAAAAAAAAGACTAAAGAAAATTTAGAAAGCAAAACACAGCACATAAAACATTAGGAAATATTAAAAGCTAGATTTGTGATGGAATCTTAATTTGTCTTCATTGTATGTGTTTATTATGACAATATTTAACATCTTGCAGACTGTGCCATTCCAAATATGAGAGAGACAATGAGTAAGAAAGAATAAGAAATGGTTTAGTATTTCATCTTCTATTCATGCTTCATCATACATCTTAATGGCACACACCTCAGATTCCACTACAAATACAGAATTATTAATTTATTTGTGGGGTGTTTGTGTACCGTAAAATTCTATTGCTCCATAAAGACATATATATTTACAACTACCCTGAAAAAATAATTGAATGCATTGGAGTGTGAAAACACTGAATAATAGGTTAGTGTCAGATACATCCACTAACTTCAGAGACCAGAACTTGACAGTAAGAACTTGATTCTTCTCAGAAAACACAGTTTTATCTTTTTCAGACAAGAGCACCACACAACTAGTTTAATTTACTTCAACTTACTTTTTATAAACTTCAGCTTACTTTCTAAAACCAACCTGACTACATTGAGTCTGCCATAAGTATACCATATTCAGATCCATAGGAAGTTTTTCTATCAATTCAGATAAAACTGAACAAAAGTAGAAGGTCATTTCCATGAAACTAAACCTGTCCCTGTGAGGTAGAGATGAAGATGAGCAGTAGCTTTACACAGATAGCAGAAATATTACTGAGGTTTAGAAATCCTGAGGGAGTGCTAGGGATTACCAACATTTCTGCTTCACTCCTAACCTGCATTTTCTCTTGTCACTTTGAAGTCATATCTGTTCCCCCAGGATCTGTAACAGTTTTCTCTCAACATCAGACCTCTTATTCCATGTCCTACCCCTCCCCTGACCCTCCACCCCCCACACTTCCCCACACACCCCAGTTTTGTACTTAAGGCAGGCTATTTCTTCCACCTGAAGACTGGAGCAAGAGCAGAATGGATAAAACAACTGAACTATCATCATGCTTGTTCTTTGAGTGAAACCTCAAATCAGAAACAAAGGTCACTTAAGCTCAGCGTGTTCAATCGTTCATTGCAGACACCAGACTTACTTCACGTATTGCACACAGTGCGCCATGGCAGCAACAGTGCATGCAATATACGCCAGATATGTAGGATTGACTGCACACGCCTGTATCATGTGCAGAACACCCATCTCTTTTGATATTAGACCCCTCATTAGAACACTTTCAAATATCTTGTGTAGGGTATGGGACTGCTAGAAATCCTGAAGGAAGGCATTGCACCAGCTAGGAGCTAAATTTTCAACTATAACAAATCAAAATGTACCCACAGGAAAAACAGGATTAGAAAACTGTCTGAAAACAGAATTCACAGTGACATTTTATAATGAGAACAAATGTTTGCCTTATGACTTAAAACCATTATCTGTTCATTTGAAGTACAGTTAACCCAATACAGTGTCACATTAAGGTTAAATGGGCATTTAAATGTTTCAAGGAGACAGCCAACTCCTTACAAGAGAAGATGAGACTATACAACACAATTTAGTTTGGATGAATCCTTTGTACTTATATGCCATTCCTGTTATATTTTAGACTCAACTAACCACAACTCAGTTCTCCATAAATCAACAATGAGTCTTGCAAGTTACCTTTCAATCTGTAACGAATTAAATCAGTCACTTCTATAAGCATGCAAAGAAAAGGGAAAAGAGTCAAAGAAGATGTTTGAATAATTAGTCTTCAGTACCACAGGATAATCCAGCTGTGCTTAAAGCCAAAGACATCTATTCTACTACATTCAGAAGAAGCAGAATGAGTAGCAGACTAAGCAAACAGAAATGAAGATCACTGCAAGAGTAGGAAAACCATAGAATATGATTCCTAAAAGTAAATATGATGAAAGAAGAATAAAAAGAGACTTTTAAAAGAGTGAGCAGGGTAGCCACATAAAGTAATTTTTTTGACATTTTTGTTTCCATTATCTACTTTGTAAATGCAAATCAGATAAAGACACTGCCAATAACCTTTTCAGATAATTGTGCCTTCCAACTGATAATTACTAACTCCTCTATGAAAATTAATTTACAATTCTCCCAGAGCCTAAAAAAGTAAGATGTAAAAAAAAGTAAGTGTAATAATGAGTGTAATAATGAATCTATTTCATATTCTACAATGTTTCTTTCAGATAACCAGGTCTTACCTCCGCATAGTTGGTAAGTAAGTGTAATAATGATAATCTCCCAAACTAATATAATATAATCCATAAAAAAAGAAAAGCAAATATAATTTTGTTTAAGATGTTTACCCAGCCTAGGTGGGGATGAAGTTGAATGGTTCATGATGAGTTCCACTGAAGTTAAATTAACCAAGAAGAATTCTTGCACCTCTGGTATATCATCCTGCAAAACACAAATACAGTACATCCTTTTTTCATTTTCCTTTAAGAAACTTTCACAGAAGTCACCAAAAAGCAACACACTAGAAACCTCTAACACTACCGTGACACTAGAATTCATGTATTTTTCTATTTTCCTGAAATAATCTTATTGGGTATAAAACTGACTATCATGGAAGAATTACGAAGTAAGACATTATATTTCATGAAAAAGATCCCATGGTGACACTAAAATATTATTGCAAATAAATTACTGCCCAATTTTAGAGGCATAAATCTCAAGCACTGAAAAAGTAAGAACCTGTAGCCAGCAGTGAGGCACACTGTCCTAGATAGTACTAGATAGTACAGTAAAGTTTTAATGAGGCAGCTTGATTTCCTTTATGCAGGGGTAGAGCTGCTTTCTGTGACTATTTGATCCCCTGTGATTTTAATATTAAGATTGAAACCTTCTTTCTTAATGACAATGAAATATAGTATATAGCTTCAAGTAATATATAGGCTGCAAGCTTTAGTTTCCAAAATATTCCTCTTTTGAAATCATACAGACCAGTACAGAATGAAAGTGTTTAGAGATTACCTCTAGAATAGTAATATTTATGGCAGCTGATGTTTCTCCTTCTTCTAAAATCAGTGAGCCAGAAGCAGGTACATAATCAGCTCCTGGTTCAGCCAAGGTCTCTGTCTGATTACTTACAGTGATCAATCCTGTAACTGTGGCATACGTAACATTGATAGTACCTGTTTAATTTGTAAGGAAAAAAAAAATCATTTTTTTCAATTATTATACAATGCTCACTGGAATAGATAAAGACAAGAGATCAAATCCTCATCCACAAAATGAGAAGACTAACTGCAAAACAGAAGGATTAAAAGACTAATCCAAAGCACATTGGAGCTAATGGACCTTTGTTACTATTATCAATATGCTTTCAGTCTGGTCTTTGCTGATTTGTCCAACATCACAGGACTCAAAAATAATTAGGATCAAATATATTCAGACGTTTGAAGTTCTGTGGACCATAAAAATGATATTGCAGAAGTACTAGCTGGGACATCTCATGTATTATTAATAGCAGTTTTTGTGCCAAAGGTACTTCTCAGGAATGAGTGATATCTAAGAAAGACTCTGAAGACAGTGCTGGGAAACACACATTAATAAATCTAGTTTCTTTCCTAGGCAGATTGAAAAACTTCAATAAAGAACAAAATTAAGAGACTCACTGATAAATATTACCAAGGGGAAAAGTTAAACATCATGTCTTTTAGAATAAAGCCACCTCTCACTAATTTGGCACGGTAAGTCAAGTGGCAAACATAAAGGGAGTGATCCTGAAGATAAAATAACAGATGAAATTAAAAGCTACCCTGTATGAAAAAAAAAAAAATGTAAGGGATAAGAGAATCCTAGTTAATAAATAGATAATGATGGTTATCTTAATTCAGTAAGAGATCTTGCATTTACTACGGACAGTTATCTTAAAGCATTAGTTTCCTGAGGGGCATTCAAAAAGTAACTTAGAGTACTGACTGGTATTAAAAAAGAAATGGAAAAATATAAAAATGCCATTAAAATGCCTCTATAAGTCTCTGATGTGTCCAGATCTTGAATATTGGCTGTAATTCTTACTTCATTTCAAAACAGGTATGGCAAAAGAAACTGAGATGGATTATCACCAAGGTCTAAATATAGTCTAAAAAGGTAACAGGAAATTCTTATACATGTTTTCTCACAATGGAAATTGAAATTCTCAGGCAACAAACACAAGATTTTTTTTTTTTTGCATGAAGCACATTATTGAATTGTGGAATTGAGTACTATACAATTTTAAGGATGTTGACAGATAAATTGATTCAAAAACGAATCAGAGGAGACAGATAAATTGAATTCAGTGGTCTGAATACAACTTTTTCCATGGGACATTCCTAAGCTGCCGATTTCAGAGGAAAATGTGTGGGATGTGTGTACAAATCTCCCTTTTCTCATATGTTTTTTATTTCTTCTGAAGAGACTAACTCTTTGAGACAGACTCGTTAGACAAAAATATAGTAACCCTAACAGCCACTGATTATGTTACAGCTTTCAGACTTCTTGCGGTATAAATGAAGGTTATGGCTCTAGTTATAATTAATAGTTAGTTTCTAAGCCTGCAGTAAGACACTTAGAAGTTCTGAAAATATCAACTGTATTCAAGATTTTTCCAAACTTTCCAGCCTCATTATCATGGCTTTTATTTGCCTAATGATTATCAAAACGAAACTGCCTTTCTCTTGGAGTTATTATACAGACCTAGAGATCCAAATTCTCTGTTCATAAAAAGCTGAATAGTTTTGTTTTCTTCTGGAATTAAGACTACCCTGGATGTGGAAGCAAAATTCAAGATTCCATGTGGTTCATCACTAGCTTCTACTGTTAGAACAGCTTCATATCCTTGGCTATCCAAAACAGCAGCACCTGTAGAAGAAACTCCTGCAAGAGAATCAGTGGACTGCAGTGAATGAAGTGTTATGAAACTAATATTTTTGTCTTATATTATTGTTAACATTACATTCAAATGACAGTCAGTAGTCATGCAAATGCAATGAAACCAAAGCTTGCTGAAGTTTATGGATGGTGTGGGACCCACGCATGTATGTATATTTACATTCCATAACAAATAAAGGAACATACAGTCGCAACAGAAATTGTATGCATACCAAGTATAAGGTCACAAACCCTTATTAAAAAATGACAAAACTTAATAGGCCAGTGCAAAATACCAACTTCCCTAAATACCCTGCATTTTAAAAGGAAAGAGAACATTTTCCCCGGAAGTAATTCCAAAAGCTTAAAACTATATTCCACTTCTTAATCATTACATCAATAAACTACTCCTTTTCCCAAGTATTGCCTTGATGAATAATCATGCTTATCCTGATGAATTACAAGGGTCAACAAATGACTCTTGGAAGTTGATAAGGCACCTGGCAGGAACACAATCCATGTCTAGTTAGTTTGGTGTTTGGACATTAATTTCAGTTTGGCAAAGGGTATTTCAGAAGCGCTTCTTTTCTCACTATAATTTGAATGGCAAGAATAAAATATTCTGACCACCTTGAATTCAGAGACAGATCAGTAAGTCTGCATCTTGACAAGATTGCTTTAAAAGATAAAAATATCGCTTCATGGCAACTGTATCCACAACACATTAGTAAACTCAAATTTGCATTCAGATTAAGAGAAGCAACCAAACACTGAATTAAATAGGCAGAGTTGAATCAGGATTAAAAACAATTTAAGTGTATTTGTGGAGACACTGTGGGGTTTATCTATATACACATAAAAATAAGCACCAAGCCTATTTCAATAAAATGTTAATGAACTTTGCATACTTTGCACCAGCTGCAGTTTGCTTAGCCCTATACCTCCAAAATGAGTTAATTAAATTGAAAATATTATATTATTAAATGGTATTTTTAAGATGTAGCTGGCTATAGTTCTGCATTACCTTCTGTTTTGATGTTGTATAGGATGATTTGGTATTCTTCTTTTTCTTCAGGAATATGGTCATCCAGCAGATTAACATATAATGTTGTATTCAATGTCCTCTATTTGTTTTAATGGTAAAGTGATTAGTCATTATTATATAAAACACAAGTGATACCATTATGACATGTATTTTGAACAACACCTTTAAGAAACGTTAAGTATCAAGAACTGTAAGCTCCCTCCAGTTTGTAAGTCCAAGTAAGAGAGCAAATAAATAATCAGATCAAGAAAAAAAACACTGTTAAAAAAGCACACTTTGTTCTCAGCTCAGCTCTAATTACAGTATTTTCCCATGGCCAACAATACTGCTTATGGACTTACCTCAGGAAAAAAAAGTATTCCAGAATAGTTCTCAAAATTTTGTTTTACATTATGCCCTACTATCTTCCACTCAACAGAAACATTTCCCAGTGCTGGGGCAGTTCTTACGATATGGAATTGTAGTTGTTCTCCTAGGAATAAAGGACAAGATGCAATGTTTTGGGCTCTCCTCTTCTACATATCGGATATAAAAATGAGAAGTCAAAAACATGCATCACACAGTTAAAATAATTTTTCTGAAAGACATTCATATTTTTAATTATGAGTTTCACAGTAGTCATATAACATGTTCACTTTTAATACTGAAAAGAAAAACCCAAACCTAAACTCTTTTCTTCTAGGTTCTTCCATTTTTAGTTCACCCTTGGAAAGAACTATGAACATATGAAGGAGCTTGGTATGGATGAGTAACTTAGAAAGTGACTGCTCATGAAAACACAAGCAAATACTAGAGCAATACCGGACTGTATACTGCACAAAATATTAAACGCTGTATGTACCAGCCATAACAATAATAGCTTTCTACAACAGTTCCCTGGCAAGGAATACACATTATCCTAACATTTGCGCTGTCTTGTGACTTTATATAATGCATGCAGAAAAATGCTTATAACTATTTGTAAGTTCCATTTACGTGAGTTTGAACTTACAATATCACTTACAAATATCATCAGTGTTAGAAAATAAAACATCCAGAAAATGTTAATAATTTCTTATAGTTTCTGACGTAGTCAGTATCAATTTGTCATGTGCGTATACGGGAAGCAAGTATGATGGTATTTTGCACATTTATAACATCTAATCCCAAAGGCACTTTAATTAAAAAGAGCAAACCTCTTAGAAGTCTTTGTAAAATGTAGAAAATAGATATAAAATTACTATTAAATATTTTTAATGTGGGCATGTGAAATTACCATGTTATATCAATATGGAATAGATCATCAGGCAACATTAGTAATATTATGCAAAACATTCACAATAGAGGACAGATGCTTATTTATAATATGTAGGTATATCGCATCCATATTTCACAAGCATCTTTCAGGTACACAGAATTTAAGTTTGACAGCACACTATGCACTGCACTGGCTTTCAGAGACATGAAATTTGCAGACATCTACAATTTTGAGATGCTTGAAAACAATATATAAGATTTCTTTTGCTTACTAAAGAATGAACAAACTAAATTAAAAAATCTGTAAAAATGTATTCCAGTGATAAAGAAACAGAAACACATCCTAGTTCCATCCTGAACTGACTGAAAAAAATCTTTCTTAGTATTGCTAGAAACTGACTTGACTTTTTTTCACTGTTGCTAAATCTGGGAATAATTCCATCTTCTGGTTTGTGTTAGAAGCAAACCTACTGAGAAACGCCCAAAACTTGACCTGATTTCATTGTAGTACATCTATGAAAATGAAAGAGAAGATGTGGTGTTATGTGGTTTCATACTTAATGGCACAAAGAACTGACCAGCCCAACTAGTCTCTTTGATTATGCAATTTAGAGAGCATCAAGTTAGGATACTATCTTGCTATTTTACTGTATTATATTACAGGACAGCATTGTATAGCTAAAACAGGAAAGAAGAATCCAAAAAAATTTTAGATATGTTTCTTTTTAGTAAGGAAATATCAGAGATATGCATGTATATTGGCTACCAATCAGAGAGACAGGAATTACCAACTTCAAGAGACCTTAACATTATTAATTAAAATATAATATTGCAAAGATGTAATGCAAGAATTGTATACATCTGTTTTCAAATACATAAATATGCTATTCAGCATCAACATTTCAAACTTCAGATAAGCCTGGGAGATGTACTGATGTTCACATCTTTGTCTTAAGTTGTTCCATGTTGCTTCTAAGAAAATAAAAGAATTCAAAATTTGTTGACATCACAAGGATTCCACTTCTACAGTCAGATATCTGAGGGTAGAATCCCAGTCTACAGGTTCCTCTGAGGCTAAATTATCACATTGTTCAACACTGCACTGAAATCCATTATATCTTATTTGAGAAATTTGCATATCCATTACAAACAAACAAATATTTAACAGAAAAATGATTTCAATGGTTTAATTTAGTTTTACAACTTTATACAATACAATGAATTTTCACTGAAGACTAGGAAAAAATGCTTTATGATATAGAAGGCTGTACCACTATAATCCAAACACTGAGAAGAAACCGAAAGTCCAATACATCATTATTACAGACTCCAAGTAGTTAATTACAGACCCATGTTTCCTGGCCAGCTTTACCAAGATCTTTGGTAAAGAAATGCTTACCAAGATCTATCCAGAAAGAAATGCTAATATGAATACTAATTGATTTCTGAAGATTGAAAGTGTTAACTCAAGCTAATCTCAATTTTTCATTTAATTTTTTTAATATTTAATCCTGAGCCATGTATTTATATTTCTACATTGTGATTTAATAAGTGATACACTGAATGCATTTCTTACAAAGAGAAAAAAAGAGGTGGGTATTTATGACTGTGAAGAAGAGTGCATCAGCCATCCTCCTCTTCCTCATTACTTTAAGCTACTGCAGTGCATTTTCCGGTAATACAGTCACACAACTGTTGCAAACCTTTGTCCAAAAAAAAAAAAAAAAACTATACTTATTCTCAATAAGGTAAAAAAAATGTGCATATTATGAAAATAAAACATATTTGCTTAACAGAAATTTTTCAATAACAGCATTCGGTAGCATGCTATGAAAAACATTTAACCAGAGGAAAGTATTCAGGGCGATCATAACCTTTTGGACTGAGACAGTTTGTATTAATTCCTTGTGCTCATTAACAGCTATACTTAGCTTGTCAGACTGCAGCTGGCTTGGCAGGCTGATCAGAACTGTTGTGAAAGAACAGAGGATGAAAACTGGGTACACACTAGCACAGAATTAACACAAACCATACCTAGATGAAAACCAAAAGGCTATGATGTCCCTTCACATTTGGGAAAAAAAAAAAATACATTTGGTTGAGAAAGACATTTTTCTTCAAGCAGGAAATGCGATGCCCACATTCCTGGACAACAAATTCCCGTTTTGTTAACCTTCCCTGCCCATCACTTCAACTGTCAGAGAAATACGATACTGCAATAAACAGTAAAGATTCCATCAAAGGCTGCCCGAAGCAATCACCATCAGTACCATTATCATCCTATGCAAAACTGCATCGAACTGTAGATTAAACATATTCTTTTAAAACACTAGTAGAAATGTTTGATCCATATCAAACTATTATTGTTCTTTCTCAAATAATTGCTACATTCCCAAATTATCTGCCATAAAAAAGGATCAAGTTCTTGGGACAGACAAAGGGAAAGTGTGACCCTAATGTTTCTGTAGGAATGTTTTTTAGAATATTTTAAATGAATTGTAAGTCACTGATAGACAAGATTTGCTTGTGACTATTAACAGGTGTGTCTATGATGGCAGTTATATCCAGTTCCGGAATTTGGCATAAATCAGTACAACAAGATGATAGAGGAAGCTTTGAGATGGAATACTAACAAAAGAAAGGCGTGATCTTCTGAAAAAGGAAAGCACTGATGATGATACGTAAAATGGTTTAGGAAATGATTTACTCATCCTTTCCATAGATTTTCTTTATGTTTTCTGTTAAGTTCGTTCAGTTCTTTAAATTGCAGGGCCAATAACAAGTGGAGTACCCCAGAAGTAACACTGGGTCCAGTCTTTTTTAACATTCTCATTAACTATCTGGACAATGGGGTAGAGTGCACCCTCAGTAAATTCACTGACGTGAAACTGGGAGGAGTGGCTGACTCCCCAGAGGGCCGTGCTGCCATCCAGAGGGAATTCAACAGGCTCAGGTGGGCTGACAGGAACCTCATGCAGCTCAACAAGGAGCAGGGCAGAGTCCTGCACCAGGACATGCTGGGGGCACCCATCTGGAGAGCAGCTTTGTAGAAAAGGCCCTGGGGGTCCTGCTGGGCACCAAGTTGAACATAAGCCAGTAACATGCCCTTGCTGCTAAGAGGGCTGATAGTATTTTTGTCTGCATGAGGCAAAGTGTCAGCAGCAGGTCAAGAGAGGTGATCCTTCCCCTTTACTCAGCACTGGTGAGGCCGCAACTGGAGTACTGGGTCCAGTTCTGGGATTCCCATCACAAGGCAGTCCTAAACATATGGGAAGACTCCATCAGAGGGCCACCAGGATGATCAAGGGACATAAGGACCTCTCCCAGGAGGAGAGGCTAACAGACCTGGGACTGTTCAACCTGGAGAAGAGGAGGCTCAGGAGGATCTTATCCATGTCTTTACATACCTGAAGGGAAGGTGCGAAGAGGACAGAGCAAGGCTCTTTTCAGTGGTGCCCAGTGCCAGGACAAGAGGCAATGGGCACAAACTGGAACGCAGGAGGTTCCCTCTGAATATCAGGAAGCGCTGCTGTGCTGTGCAGGTGATGGAGCACTGAAAGAGGTTGCCCAGAGAGGTTGTGGAGTCTCCCTCCTTGGGGAACTTCAAAGCTGCCTGGACATGGCCTTGGCAACCTGCTTTAGGTGGCCCTGCTTGAGCAGGGGGATTGGACCAGACAACATCCAGAGGTCCCTTCCAACCTTAACTATTCTGTGATTTTGTGAATGCTTGCAAGAGTTTAAAATTCTAAGTACATGCCAAGTATGCAGTTGTTCTCTGTTTGCTGGCATTCTCTGAACAGTGAAACAAACAATCACCGTGAGTCCTTATAAATAGAAAGCACGAAGATGGAAACTGATGTTAAAATGTGAGTGTGGTCAACACAAAGAACTCACCTTCACGACCAATAACAGATCTTGAGCCTGTATGGAAGCTTATAATTCCTGCCACATTGTCACTTGCCAGAATAATCACTGTGACAGTGTCAAAACTGGGCAGAATCCGACTCCCTCCTTCAGTATGAACCAGGCTGATTTTAATACTTTCATTATCCTCTGGCTCTGGATCATCTAAAATGGGCAGCGTGACCATCTTCTTTGTTTCACCTACAAGGCGAAGAGCACATATAAACGTGTATGCACATGGAAATCACCCTGTAAAAAGACTTAATCATTCCATTTGAAAGGAAATAATTATAAAAAATATTAAAAGTGCACGAAGCATACTTATCTTTCTGGAAGTCACTGAATGTCATTATGAAGTTTTATTCGGTTACTATTAAACAGTCACATTAAGCCAATAAAACTATCACATTATTAAAAATACTATGTAGAAATTAACAATATAGGAATTATTTCTGAATGCCTAGAATTCCTTATTTGCATTACAAATTCTCTGACTTTAAAATTTAACTTAGAAAAGGGGAATATCATTCTTGAAAAAAAATTACCAAGTGGCTAAGCTCTCCAGTGAACCATATACACAACTCTGTACACTCGATTTGAATACATTTACTGAGCCATGGAATGCATTAAAATGGGCTGACATTTTGTTAGTTCCTTGCCTTTGGGACTATCAAAGAATGATAATGTAAATACTATTAATCTCTAGTCTCTATATATCCATTACAAATTACAAGACAATGCTGTTGCTCAGTGCATGTGTATAACCCAGCTATGTTTTATGATTGTATCAATTTACAAAATACACGTGTATTTCCTGCTACATTGTCTTTCAAAATACTTTGAAAGCAGTTTTTACTGTACTTATAACTGCTAATGTAATTACATGTCAGCCTCAGAATCATTGCCAACAGCCATGCTTTAGCATTTAGATAATTTATCAAGCTTGCTAGCACACTAGAATCTTTACTACACTCCTACAAATTGCTTTCAAAATATCTGTTCAATTAACTTGGACTTTGAAAATATAAAATACACCATAAAATACCTCATGCTGTATGGTACTTAAGTAATGTCTGTGAGTGACTTGTTTGTCCCGTTTGCAATCTCTTAAATATGTTCTGTTACACTAACGCAATCAATATGATCTCAAAATTTAAAAAGAGATGTCACGAAAAATTAGTACTGTAGTGACTGAGGGCTAACGTTAGGCCTGATTCTCATTTCCATTATCCTTGCTATAACAACTATCTTCAGCATTATTATTCCTTACTTATGTGGTAAAGGAAATCTTTACAGTGCCCACTGCAACATTTCTTTAATAAAAACCCTCAGATATTTATGTTTTTCACTGTGTTTTGCTACCACTGTGTGTGTTCTGCAAGATAATGCTATATGCTAATGAAGAACCATGCTCTTTTGCAAACGTATCCTGAGCATTCAGGGAGATTTAGCCTAAGAATAAGACGTTGCTTGTCAAAACATCCAGAGGATTGTGTACTTGTCAGGTTCTTTTTGCTTTTCCTTAGTTTTATAAAACAGAAGACAAAGCAAAATCTTGCCTCACCTTCAGCAAACACCAGAATCTCACCAACACCTATAAAATCCAAGTTTGGGGTAGCAGTTCCACCAATTACACGCCATTCCACTGTCACCTGTCCCAGGCTGCCTTCTGTTCTATGTATCATTAGCTGCACGCTGGTCTGAGGACGTTCCTCCACTTCAACATACAGACCTTTATCTGTTGCATTGGGACTTACACTGTAGATCTTAAATACTCCAAATGCATCTCCATTCATCATTATGATAACTACGGAAGTATTTGGCTGTCCTATGGTTGGTTGATTTTGTAAGCTGGCTGAGATGTTCATTAGTTCAACTTTCAAAAGGGTTATAGTGAATTTCTCATCCAATTCTGGCAGACTGTCAGGCAGTATGGTAACTGTCAGATTTGCAAACTCTTCCCCTTCCTGCATTATGGCCCATTGTCTCGTAACAGGTTCATAATCACTACCAGCGATGGCTTGTGTGCTGAAGAGAGTGAACGCACTGGTGACATTTTTCTTGTAGGTCCAGAATCCTGAAGTGTTAGTTAATGGGCTGATATCTGATGTCAGCCAAAGGCAGAGAGGAATCCCTGAGGCACTGGAAAATGTAAAGGCCGAACATGCTTGTTCTTTTAGGCACTGAGATGCACAGGCATACACTGGGTCACTTGCTGCTGACACATTTACTCTGATCTTGGATGGTTGGTCAGGAATTCCTTGTACAGGAGGCTCAAAATAGGCCAGGATATCCTGACCTTGCTCAACAGCAAGAGCTACAACATCAGTCTCAGAAGTGCTGTAGAAAATCTGCAGCTGACCAAATCTTCCCTCACTAGAAGACATTATAATAAAACAAAGTCTTGTTAGGTGACAAAGTATGTCTAACATTCTACACGTTTCTGGGTTAAGAACAGAAGTGAACAAAATCGATTGACCCTTTCTGAATTGCTGAAAAATTTCAAATAACATATTAAAAATGCATTCCCTTTGAAGCTAGTACCAGAATAACTGAGTTATCTTTATTTATTTATTTATTTATTTATTGTGGATAGCAAGTTTGATTATTCATAGCTAGAGTAGTAGTCTGTTAAGAATGCATATCTGTAAACATTTGGTTCTAGGAATTAACTTCGTCTTCTTAGGACTTGCCAGCTCTCCTCACTGGCAAGGAATAAAAAGCCAGTGGTGCCCAGCCCTATCATCTTTCCTCTAGGATCACACACATAAAACCTGTTTTCCTTTTCTTGTTTATTTTCAACCTGCAAGGGCCGGCCCATTTTGTCCTCCTGTTCAAATCACATGAACAGCCTACTGTGCAGGTTTAAATGATTTGATGATTAAATGGACAAAATTAATATCTAAGTACACTTTGTACGTTAAGTTTACATTGTACATTTCAATGTATATTACATTTAAGTAATTTATGTACATTTCTAATAAGCAGACATCTTCAAAAACAATGCGTTTGAAATGAAAATGAGTTAAGCTGGCAGATCAAGGAATTGGTGCACATACTTATATGAGAGGAGCACAAAATTTGACACTACAGTGAAGAAAAAAGTAAAGAAAAAATAATAATTATAAATAAAGCAAACTTTATACAAACCTTCGCCTGACTGTTATGTTTGCAAGCAGATTTCTTTCTAGAGGCTCCTGAATTCGATATAAGGATTGATGAAAGAAAACTGTGCCATAAGGATTATCATTGGCAGGTATTATAATACTTGCTACGCCATCTAACCCAATAGCACCACCATTGGAGGCCTCAGTTAATTCTACACGGACAATCTCAAAGAGAAGAAAAGAAAAAGAAATAATGCAGCTAAACAATTTGTGGTATTTCTAACAATAATTACAAGCAAAGTATAATATGAAATTCTTGCACCTTCCTGACGGAACATTTCTTGTTTTCCATTACACATATTTCTATAACAAGTCAAAACGAATACTATTCAAGAAAGATGTAACTGCTTGACTTACTTCTTCTATCTCTGGAACATCATCAGCCAGGATTTCCAATAGCAGCATCTGAAAGGCTTCCCCAGGGGCAAAAGTAATATTGCCTGAGGCAACCTGCAAGTCAGCATCAGCAGGATGTCCACCAATGGAAGCAACCCACTGAACAGTAACATTACCAAGTGTCCCAGCATTGCGGATCACTGGCAGATTTACGGATACTGATCCAAATTCAGGCTCCTCCACAGTGAATTCAGTGATCTGGAAAACTGAAGTAGAACACAGAGAGGTGTATTTCATTAATAGTAATATTTAAAGTAAAAATACCATCCTAATTACTGAAGTATATAGTTTTATTTTACTTGATTGCATTCATTTGCAAAGGTAAATCACTTTTAATCAAGTTTAATCTTGAAAGTGAACTTTCAGTATTAGTATTTTTATCTACAGAGAAAATTAGCATGAAAATTAAGCCCCCACCTCTACAATAATAATAAATAAATAATAATAATAAACCTCAAAGGTTTATTCCAGCATATCCATTGTTCAAGGCTAGACATGAGCTGTTTCTAAGCTCTTAGAAGACATTTTGGTAATTTTTTCCAGTGAGGAAATTTTGTATCAGTTTTCATGTCACTTACTGAAAAAATACATCAACATATTCCATCTAAAATTGTTTCAAATAAACGTCTTCCTTGTATGAGACTTTTAGTTTTTAAGAATGAAGTTAATGAATTACCCATGTGGACTTGTTTACTTTTGCCATTTATTCTTTCCTTTACCTTCTTCTACTGACAAAATGGAATAACTGGAATAAAGTAGGGTACTAAAGGGAGAAAAGGTAAATCAAATAAAAAGGTAGGAAAAAATATACAAGAAATGTTTAATGAATTAGAAAAACAAATAAACAGAAAAGATTTCTAGAATGTTATTATATTTTTGAAATTACTAATTTGTTTCTCAAAACCTGTGTAATGAAACTATTTTTGGAAATTATATACAATCCATTTTATTGATAATAACAGAAAGAAGAAAAACTCCAATACCTAACAAACAAGAAAGCATGAGAATGCATTTAATTTCTATTTGTACTTTGCATTTTCCCCAGATCTTTAAACCCGCTTTGCCTGCTTATTTCATAAAACAAAAACACTACACTATCTAAAAAGATTTTGGCATGTAGACTTTAGCTTAAATCTATTGCAGGAATGCAGCATTTAGAATAGATAAAAAATAAAACGGTAAATTAAAATCCATCTCCACTGGGAGACTCCAAAATCCATTTTCATCTCACAAAATCTTGATATCTGAACTGACTGAATAATACCTGATTTTGCTACATTAAAGCACTGTTACCCTTTAATTGCACGTTTTAATTTAGTTTATCTTATCTTGTCCTTTATGGTGTTCATCTGGACTTTCTCTTTGTCTTCTGAGAGCATTTATTCTATCGACAAGTAATAGCTCACCCACAAATCTGCAGTAAGATTGTTAACAGAGGAGAGAAAATATGCAAGTAAGACTCATTTACCAAAGGATCCAAATGGGTCATCAGAAGCCTCAATGGTTATGATTGCCCTAGTCAAAGATCCAAGCAAGGCTCCTCCTGTTGTTTGATTCAGCAGCTGAACATAAAAGGACTCCTCAACTTCAGGATTGATATCATTAATTATATAAATTGGCACAGCTTTACTTGTTTCTCCTTCTAGTAGGACGACATCCGATGAGGCTACACTGTAGTCCTCACCTAGATTTGTAGATGAAAAAATAACAAAACCATAAAAACACAGAAGAATATTAATGCATTTTGGCTCATTATGAAACATCATCACTAATACTTGTCAGCAGTCATATTTATCTTCTCTTGCTCACACATGCACTCCCTTGTGTTCATATATTGGTGGGGTTTTTTCTTCATCTTCAGACCCAGGGAACACAATCTTTTTTATTGCATTTTATATTGTATTTTATTGTATTTTATATTGTATTATTACATTTATTTATACTGCCTTCTAGATATCTGGATGGATTAAAATAAACTCATTTTGGCCAAAACAGAGTTTATACTATCAGTCCAAGATGCAATTACAAAAGGTCCATTATTCCCTCCCATTCAGAAGGTCACACTACTAAGATATTTCTGTGTTGGACTTCTGATTGTTGTCTGCTTTTCCAAGAGATAAAAGTAAATAGAAGTACCTTTGTCAAAGTAGATTTTACTAAAGGGCAACAGTGTGCATGTAGATGTCACTTCAGGCAAACTTTTCTCTAAGAATGCCTAGATTAACAGTTATACTATAATAGATAACGGGTCTGCTTCAGAAACCAATTGGAAATATACTCTGTTATCAGTCTAACCAAACATACATTAGAAAAGTCTGTTACATAAAAAGGAAACTAAAATACCAATTCTCAGAGCATGCACCACTTTCCTACTCAGTCTTAGGCATAGCTGAAATACAGTGGGTTTGACTCGTAACTAGGGTGGTTTGACCCTGCAGACTTCATAAGGTTGCTCCTTTCTTCATGTAGCTTTTCTATTTCATGGATCAACTGGAGAATGTTACCCTTCATTTGTAGAAGCAAAAATCTTCTTGAGTTGTGCTTGGATTTTGTCTGTTTCACAGCTGAGTCCCGAGCTGTCACTTCTCCTCCAATAAACTCAAATAAACGATGGGTTTAAGTACGTACACAGGACTAAACAGTAGCTACGTACACTACTATGAGATTTTTAATTTTTATTTTCTTTTTTTGAAGAAGTGGGTGGCCATTAGGGAAACAAACAGCCAACTCTTTTCCTTACTTCTCTTGCTAGATTCTTCAGTGATGATGTCTCAGAGCTTTCTAAAATTTGATGTAAGGTCTCTTCTATATGACCTGGACTCCTATCTCCTAAACACAGTCAATAAATATCTCGTTTTTTTTTTCTACTTGTTTTACTAGACTGCATTCAATACACACTCGTTTGGTTTGGTTACTCAAAGCATACAGTATACTCTTTCTGCTTTAACACAGGACGTGTATTTCTGCTATTCTGATTTCTTACCAGCTGTTGCAGTTATTGGCATAGCTTTAAATTTCACAGAAACATCTGCAAAAATTCCCCCTGTTCTGGTCACATTAATGATTGGTCCAACATAATTTTCAGCAACTCGCACAGTTGAAGCTGAAAGCTGAAGTATTCCAAAAGCATCATCATTGGCATTGATAATTACATGAGCTATCGTCTCACCCACTGAACCAAGACGAGGAGAATTTACAACTGAAATATAAAAAAAAAAATTTAGTCAAAGTAATCCTGAAATGCTTCCTATATGTGGCTATAGAATTCATAGACATACATGTGAGTTTCGTGGTTAGCCACTACTAGCTTTCAACAAAATTATTGTTTTAGACTTGGACAAAATACAACTACAAACTGCATGAAAATACTTTTGGTGTTTGAATTACATTATGGCAGAAAAAAAACTAATTTTTACTAACTTATTATTCTACCCTGCTATGGAGCATCAGTTTTTCAAGGAGGCAAGGTACTACCAAAATTATTTATTTATTTGTCCATAGGACAATAGAATTTTACACTAGCAATGACAAAATATAAATAACCTTTCAGTTTCCCAGCAGAATTATTTGTGAAGCTTCCCTTAAAATCAAGATTAATCTGGGAAAGGCATGGGAAGGCAATTAGGCATGCCAAGAAGCTCTTAAGCATAAATCAGGCTGTAATGACCTGAATTTATCTGCATAAGGGATTAAGCAAACATTCTCTACACTAAAAATTCAGCATGAAGCTGCAATTCTACACCACTTAATTTTTAAAAGGCTTTTTTGCTTTCAGTAAGTGGAACTAGCTTATTTCCTAACATTGTGCTCTACAGAAACATCAGGTGAACAGGTATTAGTGCACAAAATCAATACAGTATGACAGTTGGCCTAAAACACCTTGGATAAAGCAGATGCAAAAGGGATAAAGAAATGCTTATCCATCCCTGACAAAATATTGTGGGAAAGGAAATATATGCTGACAGTACACATAGAATTCTCATATCAAATGTGAGATGTTCTGACTTACAACTTGTAGAATTCTTAACTATACAGAGTTAGGCAGAGGTAAAACTTTATTGTAATTTCAATTCTTGCATTTTATCCTATTAAATATTAATATTGGCCTACATATTTAAGCCTTAGGTTTACATACGTAAGATACTTACTTGGCCGATCCTGTACTTTCTTGATCAAAACAGTATTGTTTAGCTCCACAAAAACAGATTCTGACCTCTCAGGATCATCATCATCCAAAATAGGCAAAAATATTGTGGCTTCACTTTCATTGGCTTCGAAGATCGTATATCCAGTAATGGGTATATAATCTTTTCCTTGTATTGCTCTAACAACATCAGGTGGAAGAAAGGGTGACTCTTCATCATCACCTAAAGTTCTGTATGTTACCACTACTGTACCAAGAAGACCACCAAGCCTTACTATTGTCAGGGAGATATTTTTTGTTTCTTCCTCAACTTTTATTGGTCTATTTCTCTCAGAAAACACGAACAGTCCATATGGATCATCATTAGCTAAAACTGTTAATGTTGCATTAGTATGATTTCCAAGACGACCACTGGAGACATTGATGATCAAAACTGAAAACACCTTATCCAGTTCAGGAACTTCATCAGGAGAAACCTGTATGGTAATATTAGCTCTCACTTGGCCAACATCAAATGTTACATTCCCATATGCAGAGATCAGGTCTTCTGTAAAATCACATGCTATGATCCAATACAGAGTCACCTCAGACAGGGCCCCATGAGTTCTCACAACCTAAGTAGAAAATACAAAGATTTATGCATTTCTTTGAACTATAAGAAAGAAGAACATAAAAGTATAAGATGGTATAAAACAAAATCATAGAATCATAGAACCACAGAATATCCTGAGTTGCAAGGGATCCACAGAGATAATCAAGTCCAACTCTTGGCTCCACAAAGGACTACCTAACAATCAAACCATATGTCTGACAGCATTGTCCAAAAACTTCTTGAACTCCAGCAGGCTTGGTGCCGTGACCATGTCCCTGGGGAGCCTGTTGCAGTGCCCGACCACCTCTTGGTGAAGAACCTTTTCTTAACACCCAGCCTGACCCTCCCCTGTCACAGCTCCATGCCGTTCCCTCGGGTCCTGCCGCTGTCACCAGAGAGCAGAGCTCAGCGCCTGCCCCTGCGCTCCCCTCGTGAGGAAGCTGCAGGCCGCCATGAGGCCTCCCCTCAGCCTCCTCTTCTCCTGGCTGAACAAACCAAGGGACCTCAGCCGCTCCTCATATGCCTTGCCCTCTGAACCCTTCACCATCTTTGTAGCCCTCCTTTGGATGTTCTCTAGTAGTTTTATGTCCTTATATTGTGGCACCCAAAACTGCACACAGTATTCGAGGTGAGGCCACACCAGTGCAAAGCAGAGCGGGACAATCACTCCCCTTGACCAGCTAGCAATGCTGTGTCTGATGCACCCCTGAACACGACTGGCCCTTTTGGCTGGCTGGACACACTGTTGACTAATATTCATTTTGCCATCAGCCAGAACCCCCAGATCCCTTTCCACGCGGCTGCTCATCCCCCAGCCTGTACCTATAGCCAGGGTTGCCCCATCCCAGGTGCAGAATCCAGCCCTTGCTCCTGTTAAACTTCATATTGTTGGTGATTGCTCAGCCCTCTAGTCTGTCCAAATCTGTCTGCAAGTCCTCTCCACCCTCAAGGGAGTCAACAGTTCCTCCTAATTTAATACCATCTGCAAAAATAACTAGCATGCATTCAAGTCCTGCATCAAGATCATTTATAAAAATGTTGAAGAGAACTGGACCCAAAATGGAGCCCTGTGGAACCCCACTACTGACTGGCTGCCAGCCTGATGTAACACCATTTGCTTTAACACTTGGAGCCTGACCTATTAGCCAATTGTTCACCTATCGTATGTGTACTTGTCTAGCTGTATGCTGGACAATTTGTCCAAAAGGATACTGGGAGAGATGGTATTGAAAGTTTTGCTGAAATGCAAAAAGATCACATCTACTGGATTCCCTTGGTCAACTAGACAAGTAACTTCATTGTAAAAGGATATTAAGTTAGCTAAGCAGGACTTTCCCCTCGTGAACCCGTGTTGGCTATGACCAATGACTGTGTTGTCTTTCAAATGTTCTTCAGTAACTCCCAGGATAATCTTCCCCATAATTTTACCACACACTGAAGCGAGACAGGCCTGGAATTACCAGGGTTTTCTTTCTTACCTTTCTTGGAAACTGGGACAACATTTGCCAGCTTCCACTCAACTGTGATCTCTCCAGATTCCCAAGACAATTGAAAAATAATTGAGAGAGGTCTTGCAATGATACCAGCCATCTCCTTCTGTACCCTGGGATGAATCCCTTCAAGCTCCATAGACTTATATGAATCCAGCTGGAGCAGCAAATCCCCCACAAGTTCAGAGCTGGCTGGGAGTTTATCATCACCACAGTCACGGTCCTCCAATTCAAGGCTCCAGGCATCCCCGAGCCCATCACTGGTGTTATAGACAGAGGCGAAGAAGGCATTAAACACCTCTGCTTTATTAGCATCCCTATTTGTGAGGTGACCAACTTCAACAAGTAATGGGCCAATGTTACCTCTGGTCCTCCTTTTGCTGTTTATATATTTAAAAAAAAGCCCTTTTTGTTGTCCCCCACAGTACTGGCCAGCTTCAACTCTAATTGAGCTTTGGCTGCATGAATTTTCTCCCTGTAATGGTAAACAGCACCTCTGTAGTCCTCCTGTTTCAGCTGACCTTGCTTCCAATGTCTGTACAGTTTCCTTTTCCACCAAAGCTCTAGCAGATCCCAAGCTGGCCTTCTGCCCAGCTTGCTTGACTTCTGACACTTTGGAATCACCTGTTCCTGTGCTCTTAAGAGGTGTTACTTAAAAAGTAACCAGCACCGATGGACCCCAATACCTTCAAAAGCAGGTTTCCAGGGGACCTTATTAATGAGTTCCCTGTCTAGCCTGGATTCTGCTCTCTCCATAGCCAGGGTTGAACTTTTGCTGGCAGTTTTCCTCCTATTGCCAAAGACTTTAAACTCAACCATCTCATGGTCACTGTGGCCAAGACAGCCTCCAATCAATTGCCACTTCACCCACGAGACCTTCTCTGTTTACAAGCAACAAATCTTGGAGGGCACCTTTCCTAGGCAGCTCCCTGAGTACCTGTACCAAGAAGTTATCATCAATGTGCCTCAGGAATTTCCTGGACCTGTTTGTATCAGCTGTATGGTATTCCCAGCTAACATCAGGGAAGTTGAAGTCACCCATAAGGACAAGGGCAGCTGACCTAGAGACATCCCTTAATTCTTTACAGAACAATTAATCAATGCTGTCATCCTGGCTGGGTGGTTTATAGCAGACTCCTACAACGACATCCGCTTTATTTCCTTGTCCTTTAATCCTTACCCAGAGGCTCTCAACCGTGTCATTGCCAACTGCAAATTGCATATAATCCAGCCCCTCCATTACATACAGTGCCAAGTCATCGACATGAAGGGTTAAATATAAACTCATGTTTTAAAAAAAATGTAATCTTTATCGTCTCAGCTTTGCTGTATCTGTTGTGTCATCAGCACTTACTTTAAAATATTCATACCTCAAATGTAAACAAGTAGAAGTAATTTTACACCTATATACAACATTTTAGCTTTAAACTGAAAGATACACATTAGAAAGCAAAATATAAAATGGCAAAACAAATGTGCATGATAAAGTTAAGATGCTGTAGACCTATGGTAAACGTATTGCAGAATGCTCTGTAAAAACAGACACAAAAGAGGACTGCATAGCAATATAAGACCCAAAACTTTCTAACCTGCAGCATAATATTGCTATCTCCATCTTCAGGCTCAGTTCCATTTACCGAGAGTGACTCAGTACTGAACTCAAACACGCCGTGAGCATCATCAGAAGCCTCAATAGTCACAGTGATGTGGGATGCAATTCCCAAGCTGGCTGTAAGTGCAGGTTCCAAAATGAGTTACTTCTTCCAGCATCTTTTCTTACATGAAAGAAATCAGCTAATGAAATTTGTTACAAAAAGCATGCTCAGAACAGCATGACTGGAATATCTGTGCTGTTTTGCTTTTTTTTTTTCCTTTTGAAATGCAGAATAATTATCCACATGGATAAGGAACTGACTTTCAATAATGTAGTTCAGGCAGCCCTTCTACGCAACAACATTCCAAAGCAACATAACAAATGCTTTTAAATATTTTAAGGGAGGAACAGAAATAAAATTACTTGTTTAATTAATGAAAATGAATCAGAATTTAGGGTGGTGGGGAGTTATGAGATAAAACAGAGTGTAAGCGGTGAAGACTGGGCAAGAATAAAAACAAAGTGAAAAACTAGTCCAGGAAATCCTACTACTATAACGATAATCTCGGGTAAGATAACGTGCTGCTTAGAAAGAGAAAGAGCCTGGCATTTAAGAAAACCATTTCTGGAAACAAGAGGAAACAGCACTAACCAGAAAGCTCCAAAAAGTGGTTAAAACCACAGACTTACTCTCAGATTCAAACTGAACTCCTTTGTATTTACAAATAAAACAGAAAATCAGGCTGTCACTGTGGAATAAATTATTTGATTTGGATAATGGGTGCTAACACAAAATTTTCAGGTCGGTAGGGTTTAATTCAAAATCCTCTATGATTAGGGTTTTCCCTCAGATTTCATCTTATTCCTGCATATAGTATTTTTTGAATTTTCTCAGGCTTAAATTATTAATTTGTTTTCTGTATGTCATGACAAAAAAAAAAAAAAAACAAACTTAAAAATAATGAAAAACAATCAAAGCATTCTTTTAGAAAAAAACTACCACCACTTACTTATCATTACGAGTATTTTTGGCATGCAGAGAATCAAAAGATAAAGAAATTGACATAAAGCAAGTATCAAAGCATGCAGTCAGGTAATTTTTAAATTACCTTAAATTTAAAAAGTGTCTTTGCTCTTTGCTCTCCAGAAAACTTGACAATTGTCAAACAAAACTAATTTTGCAAACTACTTGTGGAATAATGACATTGTATTTTACAACAATATAGTTTTGAAGATATAGAAGCTGTTACCTTCTGTATTACACTTAGCATCGACTGCTGTTGAAATTAAGCCTTTATTAAAACGGGAAAGAATGTTTTGACAGAACTCTATGATATATCTAAATGAATCGCCTCAAACTACAAGTAAAACAACACTATGATAAGCTGTGTCAGTAATTTATGAGGGATATTACAGTTAGCATAAAGAAATAAAGATTAATCCAAAATGCTTACCATGTTGATGGACAGTTGGAAGGAAGAAATCCATATTCCCATCACCACTACCACTGCCATCATTTCTAAAGAGCTCAGCAACTTTAAGATGACAGACATACACATATATACACATATATACATTTATAAATATAGAGCAAGCAGAGAGTAATTTAAACAATTCTGGACAACAGGAAAAAAGAGGGAAGCACTCGAGGAAAGCATCAACTTTGGTTATAAAAGTGTACAGGAATTCTGATAAAGACTGAAAAAGAATTACATATGCCACCTCTTACTTAATTTATGACATTAGAAATAGCAATGAGAGGTCAGAAGGAAAGAACACGTACACATAATTTTTGTCTTTCCTCTCTTTCCCTCTTTGTGTCCCTTCTTTGTATTTTCCCCTTCTCACTCCTAACTCATGCCTATCATGGAGAAATGTGAATTCAAAAAAATGGGGGTAAAGTCCTCCAAACCCCTTATTTTCTCACAAAGTGAAAACATGTGAGAAAGTTGGAAAAATCTGCAGAAAGCCTAACTAATGGCAACTTTATGCTAAGTTTTGTACTTGCAGTAGTGTTGGAAAGGCCAAAAAGAGGGTTCATCTTAAAGAGGGTATCTACCTACTGTATTACTAAAGATAGTTGTAAATTTTTTTACAAAACAATTTGAAAGAGAAAAGTTTGATTCCTTTTAACAAAACAACTATTCAACCAAAAAGACAAAATACACGAAAAGTCTGAAGATTCTATCAAAAGAATCACTAAGACCATGTCACACCATAGACACATACAATCACAGCAGAGAGCTGGATTCATTCAAGGT
Source organism: Anseranas semipalmata (assembly GCA_013399115.1). Classification (NCBI taxonomy): domain Eukaryota; kingdom Metazoa; phylum Chordata; class Aves; order Anseriformes; family Anseranatidae; genus Anseranas; species Anseranas semipalmata. The sequence continues at coordinate 104,484 of VXAA01006399.1, forward strand.
AATATGATACAACTTCCCAGAAGGCATTTCTGGATTGTTTAAAAAAATAACACCAGTTTAAAAAAAATCAATTTATGGTTGTCAATGTTGCTAATGACTTTTCACTCCAACAAGCTTTACAATCTCCTTTAAAAATTTTCTCCAGTAGAAAAAAAGTCTGTAAGGGATTAAGGGGTTTATGTGGTAGGACCACTGATGCTTGCTGTCCCTTCAGTCTAGCCTCTCAAACCCATAATTCTTTCAAGTATTTGTCTTATTCTTCCAGATACCTATCTGCCAGCTACCTCTTCAGCTACAGCTCAGCTAAACTTCCTACACCCCTCAACACCCTACTACTACTATAATCCAGTTGAACAGGTTATGAGCCAATGTATTGCAATTCCTTTGCAACACTTTGACTGTTTAGTGTTAAATATTTTATAAATATTCAAAATTTCTGAAGTGTAATGAACTGCAAATATATTTTTACATTATTTTAATTCATATTACCAACCATGAAGTTATACAAAACAAAAAGCAGCAACTGCCTATACATGACCTACTAGATGGCAATAATATACTTTCCCTAATACATGATAACACACTTTCTATGGGGTCTGGTTGTTTCCAACAAGGATTAAGAAATGAACTGAGGAGCAGTTCTTTCCTAAGAAAAAAGACAGTTGTTTGGGGGATGTAGGGGTGCTTTTTGTTTGTTTTCAGAAATAACTTGGAAAATAATACTAGAGAAAGACAAGATTTTTATGAATGAGTAGAGGTCATGAAAAATACAACTAAGGGATTGATGTATGTGCCTTACCTCCTCCCTCTGGGTTCAACAGCTCCACTTTAAATGTTTTTTCTAATTCAGGAATAGCATTATCAGTGATGTTAACAGTAATGTACTTGTATCTTTCTCCTGGCTGAAATTCCAATGTACCCGCAACAGCCTGCAATGTAAAAGCTCTTCATATTTTTGTTCAAATCTAATGTTTTCATCCATATGAAAAAAAAAGAAATAGAACCCTCACTGGGTCTTTTCCAAAACATCTACTTTTCTTCACTTAGGCTTTAAAAAAATCTGTTGAATCTGTTTTACAAAAAAAAAAAAAGCCATCTGAATTGACATACTGGTGAGCGTCTGCATTCATGTATATTTTTCTGCACAAGTATCAGTTGGACGAGCAAATTAAGATACATGCAGGTTATTTTGCTGAGCATGTGCAAATCACAGTATGTACAAACATGTTAACCTGTACATGCACCTGAATGATGTAGTCTGTAATAACAGCAAAACTTGCATCTTGCTACGCTGACAACTCTGTTAAGAAAAAAAAAATCAAAACCAGAGGCTTTTCCTAGAAAATGCAACTTCCTGCATAGAAAGGATGTAGAAGTCACATAACAATGTGTATTTTTAAGTGAATATTACACAGTCAAACTGAAGGCTATCTCCAAGATAAATAACTTTAATTAAATTCTAAAATAATTATACCACCTTGGCAATGGACATACCTGATAATCTTTAGGACTGAAAGCTGAAAGTGGCACTGTTCTGTATTCTACCAGAACTGTTCCAAGTAGGCCTTGTGCACGAACTACCAGTAATCTGATGTGTCCAACTTCTTCTTTAATAGTAACATGGGGTGCAGAAGAGGCTGGAAGAATCATTTTATCATCTGGCTGAGGAGGTGGCCCCACAGAGAACTGGAGCAGACCTGGTAGACAAGAATTACTACTTTTATGGCTTCTCACACCAAATTTAAATGATTATAATCAATTTAAATCAAACAATCAGTAATATATCTTGTGATGGTTCTGAAATTAAAAATCATTTATATCTATATGCTCTTATGCCTCAGTCACACTATTTCCACAGATGCGCTGGGTACCTTCCCCTCTCTCACTGATATTCCTATCAGTCTCGATAAAGCCACAGTACAATAATAAAATCGGCTCTTCCCAAAAGAGCCTCACCAGGTTATAGTATTGGGTATTTACTGGTATAACAAGTATGGAGACATGACTCTCATTGTAAGGAATTCTCATTTGATAAAAAACTTGCACAGGATCAACTACATGCTGTCACAAACGAATCATTGCCTCTTTGGTCAGGGAAGCTTTGAGGCCTTTTTGTAAAATTCTCAAGACCAAGTAACTCAGCATTCATTCATGTATATGAACAACGAATGTATCTCAAGTTAGATAAAGTGGAGTACTTGACATTGCTTCCTCAACTATTAAGACTAGGCAAAACTTTTATCTGACTACCAAGAACTACAGAATTAACCGAAACAAGGCTGTATAATTTCCATCATTGTTACCATATGGGTGGTCACTGGCTTTGATGCTGATATCAGTAGTTTCCTTTTCCGGATCTATACTCGCTCCGCTGGTAGGAGTTGAACCTAGTTTTCCATCTCCAGACACTGCAGAGACTAATGTCACACGGAAATATTCATTTAGCTCCGGAATGTCATCATCAATAACATGCAAATTTAACACCTAGAGGAGGACCAAATCATGGAGAAATCAAACCGTGCAACATACAACACTATCAGTTTCATGAACCTGCCTAGCTCACTGAATTCTTTGATTAGTCAGTCAGCTGTATCTGCTGAGTAGTTCTGAAAGTAATGGACAACATTTTTGCTTTCCACGTAATTTTCACTATCTTCTAGGATTACATTTTATGTCTAGAATATGCTTTCCAAAAACAATGTTACCAAGCTATTGGAAATGGAAGGCATATTTTCTCAAGTGTTTTAACTTACATAAATAAATGATAATAAATAATTGCTTGGTTGGTTATGTATATCCTCAAATAAGCAGAGTTTAATTTCTGTGTATTGAACATGAAATATCTGATAGATTTTAAAATCTTGAAGAAATTGTGCTTCAGAAGACACATTACAGTGATTAATCTAATTTAGATAGCAAATAAATCAAGTTTATTACACCACCTGACACTCTGGATTGCAAATCATACTATTTATTAACATAACCTTGCTCTGCACAGGCTAACATTTTCACTTCAGATAATTCCAGCTTTCTTATGGTGCGATATGGTTAGACAAACATATAGAAGGAAACATTTAAGTACCTGATCATATTTAGAAGCATGGTAACGAGTAGATTACAAATGTCAGTTGAAAGTCCCTCAGGAAATCTCACCTGAAAAACAACTCACTCCCAGCCTGTTTCTTAGGGCCATGCATATTAGCTCCTCTGTATGTATACAATAAATTGGACCAGAAAGCAGTGGAGCAAGAGGGTATATCAGCCCTTTTCTGCCACTGGATAGAATAAGGAGGGCCTCATCCACGCAGCCATACTAGAAAAGCTTTGGAAATTTCTGCTTTGTATGATTGTATGAAATGCAGTAATATGATTCGGCAGAGAATTATAGCTGAACGAACAATAACATGAGCAAACTATTTTCAGATATCACAAGCTCTTGCCAATCATTACATTATGCAACTGGGACCACATTCACTGTTCTAGTGAATTCACTGGGATCCTTTCAAATGGCTTCAGTGAGTTTCAATCAGTCCACATTGACTTCTGCAGACTGATATAAGTGAAACTGAGGATGGCATTTTCTGCTCACAACTCATCCTTATTATGATACAAACACTAATAGAAAACATTCATTAACTTTCCACAGTACTGTGGTCCCACACCACTTCTTCAAACAAATGTACAAATCCTGTGTTGCGGGTCAGGATTGAATTCATTGAAACAGGTTAAGCAAAAGGAGACAGAACCTGGCCAGCAGTGAGTGCAAGAACAGCAGTGAACTTTACTGCTGTCTATTTAATTTATGTGGAGATAAACCTGAATTACAACACTCAGATCAAACCTGATCAATTTCCGATTTCAAAAGTACACAGACTATCTACACTTTTAGAAGTATACATACGCATATACATAAATACAGTTAATATTTTCTATATGTATGTATGTGTACACATATCTCATATGTTATGTGCACTCAAATGTACATGCACAGATGGTGACTCCTGAACTGAGGTATACACATGTCTATAAGCATCTATCATACCACTTCCTTGTTGTCAGGGATGGAAAAAAAAAAACTGCAAAATATAACAAAAGCCTTGTGAAGTAAACACTGTAGTATGAAAACCAGTCAAGCACCATCAGAAGGTATTTTCCAGCAGGTTTGTAAAGGTCAGGATGAATAGTTAATAGGAAGGTAGGGTTTACCTCTGATCTCTGCCAAGGAAGGAATGTGATAGTGCCACTGCTATTAGAAAAATCGGTAACAGAGTAATTAATGCCAGTGGAATCAACCTGTGAGATAATGTACTTTATATACACATAGTCTAGGGCTCCCCTTGTACGCTCCACGACACAGGATATAGTGGAACCTTCATCAGAAGTCTGAAAGAAAGCAAGAATTTGAAATGTTTTTTATTGTCAAAGTAAATCAAGGCAACAGGTGCATAACATGGAATTCTCTAACGCCAGACAAATGTTCAGGTAAAAAAAATGCTGTCATGTTACTTTGAGCTCTTTTGGAGTGGTCTGAAGCTGAAACTGACCTTGATGGCAGTCAGACCAATCCTAGTGGAATTTGCAGCAGTGCCTATTGCCTCCCTGAGGACTATTAAGGTAACAAATACAATACACTGCAGTTTGTCCAGGACACAACCTCTTTCCTAAAACTATGTGTCTGAGACAGGATCAATATGTTTTAAATGTACATGTCAAAAGCAACTGAAACTATTGCTTTATATTAATGCCAATTATTTTAATTTTCCTTAGCAATGATTTAAAGAAAGATTTCAATTAGCTCTTTCCCCAACCAGATACACTATGGACAAAAATAAACTATACCATCATCATTCAGAAAAACTTAGAATTTTCTGTGCTACAGTCCTCCTTACAATTCTCCATCTTCATAGAGAACATGACTTCTGCAGCAACAATTTCACATCTTTGGAACAAAGCATGAATTGATAGTGACAATGTATTTTAGAAAACAATGATCTTTAAAATAGAAAATAATTTTATCTGAAAATTTTTAGCAAGGTTAGAGCTATCTTATGCACTAGATAAATTTCAGGGCTGCTGTGTAAGACAGTGTAGATACTGCACGTGACTTCAGCTACCTAGTAGACAGATATGCGCAGTTAAACTATGGGTAAAACAATGCTGTGTTCCTGCATCATCACTAAGAGCTCTAATACTTCCCTGGTGAAATGGACATAAGATAAGTGCAAAACAATTAACATGCCATATAAATTTTTAATTTTTCGTCATGGTTGGCTGATGATCTGTGGCATCACAGTGTATCAGTGGCACTTGAACCTGAAGGAATCTATTATCATAGCATATGGTAGGCACATAAAAAGCAAACTGAATCAAATTGAAAACTAGTATCACTCAGGCAAGATAGTTATTTAAAAAAAAAAAAAAAAACAGCATAAGCACTTTGATTAAAAAGAATGTAATTGAAAGCTCATAAGACTTCCCAGATGGAAACTATATTGGAATTTTTTCTCCAAAATAATCCAATACCAATAGAGACAGCTATCATGTTCTTTCTCCTCATAATTGATTAAAGAAGTAAAGAATGACTTATGTTTCTCTGCAGCCTCCCCCAAAAGTAGCAAGTTTACACACTGCATATAGAATGGATACCACTGAAAAAAAGATTTCATCTGTTAAACAACAAAAAAACAACTCTGCTAATATCAACTGAATTGACACCAAACATATGCAATTTATAACTTAGTTTATGACAGCAAATGAAGCTGGAAAAATACATCACACTTTGTCATTGCATGACCCTTAGTAAAATTATCTCAAGCACGTCATGTGACATAGAAAACTAAAATAAAAACCTTCTCAATAATCCATTCTCCAAAAAAGAGAATTAAATCTTATATTTTAACTGATAACTCAGTCTCAGATGTGACAGAAGGAAAAACATTATTCTAGAAAAATGTAAGCCTTAGTCTTTAGTTTATATAATAAACTCAATTTTCTTAACAAAACCATTTTTTCTTTAGTTTTTAAAAAATATATAGTAAATCCCAGTGGAACTGAGGTTGTATTAACAGAACATACGCACTTCCAGATCCTAGGAAAACTTTGCTTAAGTACAAAACCAAACAATATGAAATCAAGGCTTTGTCCAGGTCACTTGGTCCTCCCATTAACTTTCCGTACCTGAAACTTCACCTACATTTTTCATTATGATCACCTTACCTCAGGGATACATGCTCCAGTGAAGCCAAATAAACCATTAGCATTATCACTTTTCTGTATTCTTAATCTTGCTGTGGTATTTTCTTGTGAAATTCGAGCTCCACCACGCACAGAAATGAGCTTTAGTATGAATAATTCCTCTCCTTCTTCCTCTTTGTCATCCTTCGCAGACACGATGAATGATTTATTGGTCTCTCCTTGCCGATACTCCAAATACCCAGAGACAGGGTGGACATCATTTTTTGCAGGAGTTGCATGGAGTTCATAGATCTCTGCTCGTGTCAACTTACGCTCATAAAGCCTTACATCCTGCATTAACCCTGTGTACCTACTGCTGCCATTGATTCCTGCTCCAATTCTTACTATTCCTGGACCTGGGAAGGAAATCATAATTTTTCTCATGTTAGTGTATTTCTTTGAAGTAGTAGAAGTCAGCAACAGAATGGCCCTTTTCGTTAAAAATAAATGGTAAATTGTTTATTATCCCTGGATTAGGAATCATATTGATCTTGAAATCCAAAATCAGGAAGTTCTTTGAGTCTCATCTCAGTGTTACAGGTAGGTCATCACAGGCCAAACAATTCCATTGTAGACCGTCCAACCTTTTCATCCTATTAGTTCCATCAGCACCTTGTCACTAACCCTCATTTTTATGAGGCTTGGAGGCTTGAGGCTCCCTCTTTCCTCCATAGATTCACAGAGCACAATTGCAACCCCTTTCAGCCATTGTTTTGCTGAACAAATCCTATTTTGTCTCTCTCTGCGAGGGTATCCAACCCATTCTCATGATACTCATCATCACTGCATTAGCCCTTCTGGACATCCATTTCTGCTGCACCGTAATTCCAAGCAAATTCCAAACTCTTTTAACAACAGCATTAATGTTTCTCTGTCTCCAAACAATTATCCTACTCAGCAAATTATAGGATCACAGCTGCCTTTTTCACAAACTTACTAAGCTCATATTCATTCCTACTCTATCCTATCCCATCCTATCCTATCCTACCCTATCCTACCCTATCCTATCCTGCTCTCTTGTGCTAAAACACATACATCTCAGCTGTTTTCAGTTGCTTTACAGAAAAAAAAAAAAACAACAACAACAACAACAAAAAACTGTGCTCTTCAGTGTGTTGTCATATATATGACACTGAGTGGCAGTCCTAGAGATGAGCAACCACACCAACTGGTAATAGTCCCAGGGCACAAAGCAGAGGATGGTAAGAAAAACTGGGCCACGATGCTCACCACTGTGTACACCCAACATTAAATGGAGAGAGATGACATACTTGCCTTACAATTGTAGCATCTCCAGACAGAGCATATGCCATCTCCTCTAATACAGAAAATTTACAACACAGACATATCCTTCTAGCAATAAAAGCATTATTGCATTTCACACATATTTGTTTTAGAAACTGAGGGAAAAAAAAGAAAACTTTCTCAGCTACAGTACTACAAGTCTGATGGTAGTTATTAATTGCAGAAGCACTACTGTTTTTACAGATGGTAAAATTTATTTCTCAAACTTCAACCACTGGAATTTTAAAAGCAGAAATAAAATAATGTACTATACAATTAAGTCCTCTATTCTCACTCCATATTTGTGTATACATATTTATATAGATGTATATGCATTTAACCTTACTGTATCTTTTCAAATTCTCTTATTTGATTACAAAAAAGGAGACCACATTCAAGAATTTGATAATCATTCATAGGGATGCCTATCCCCACCGAAGAAAACATGTGAAACTGAAGAGAAGAGGAAGAAAGGATGAATGATGGAGACTATCTCCAAGAAAAAAAATGCATGTGGAAGAGCAGAAAATTGCAGAAGAGAGAATACAAATGTATTCCAACCACATAATATCTCACTTTATAAAGGAATTGTTCTGATAGGTCTCTAGTCAGTGCTATTGTAGTTCAGAGTCCGTTAGCATAATGGTTACCTATGACTAAAATCTTAAAAGTTTGGCACAGCTGAGAATATCCAGTTAGATAAACTAAAGTAAACATGCCAATATTCCTTGGAATATAATTAAGCTCACAGGCATAATTTTAATATACTATGTAAATACATATTTAAGTAAATCTACACCCTGAAAAATGGTCTTGCTTTCAAGATACAGGCTTAGACATAGTACAGTGTACAACTAGGAACAAAAGCATTATTGCTTTTCACACATCTTTGTTTCAGAAACTGAAAGGGAAAAAGTCCTTTCTCAGCTAGAGTGCTGTAAATAGAATCATAGAATCATTTAGGTTTGAAAAGACCTTTAAGATCATTAAGTCCAACCATCCACCTATCTACCAAGTCCACCACTAAATCACATCCCTAAGCACTACATCCACACGTCTCTTAAATATACCTCCAGGATGGCAACTCTACCACTTTTCTGGGCAGCCCATTCCAATGCCTAACCACCCTTTCCATGAAGAAATTCTTCCTGATACCCAATCTAAACCTCCCCTGGTGAAACTTGAAGCCATTTCCTCGCATCCTATCATTTGTCACCTGAGAAAAGAGACCGACACCCTCCTCACTGTACCTCCTTCCAGCTAGTTGTAGAAAGCGATGAGGTCTCCCCTCAGCCTCCTCTTCTCCAGACTAAACAACCCCAAATCCCTCAGCTGCTCTTCGTAACTCTTGTTTTCCAGTCCCTTCAGCAGCTTTGTTGCTCTTTTCTGAATGCATTCTAGCAACTCAGTATCTTTCTTACAGTGAAACTGCATACATGATATACATACACATATATGTTGCTGATTTATTTTCAAATTATTACAGTCCCAGTTCTGTTACAGGCTTGAAGTTTTTAGAACTTTCACACATAATTTCCATATGCTTTCTGAAAATCCTCAAGGAATTTTTTATCATTCCTTTCACTTAACTAATCAGATATAATCATTTCAGTGTATAGCCTCAACTTTTCAAGGTGCTAGACTCTTCTATGCATTTCAGAGCTGTATATATGGAGAAAAATAATAAAGGTTATTGGCTCACCATCAACAATCGCTTCTCCTTTTAGACTCTTCATTCCTCCCAGAACTAGAATTCCATCAATGTAAAATTCAATTATACTTTCATCCAGAGTAATCAAAAGGTGAAGCCAAGTATTCTCATCCAGGTATTTCATCACTGCTGTTTTAGCCATATATGTCATATTGGATCCTAATGCTGTGTAATGAAGCACTACAGAAACGTGAGACTCATTTGTTTGAATTCTCACTCCATAATATAAAGTCCCATTATCATTACCCTTTTCAACTATATAGCCATCTGTACTGACATTAGGAATCAACCATGCTGAAAATGTAAAATTGGTTACTGCAGTATTTCCACTGTATGAGTATTCAGGACCAATAGTGCCAAATGCATCCTCTTTTCCACTGAAATACAAAGCATCTGTTCCACTGTGATGGCGCCTCATGTGGGGCTGTGATTGTACTGAGCTTGGAAATGATCCAAGCAACAAGAAATCTACCATTGATGGCAGTCCAGCTTGGAAGGTACTAGACAGTATTTCCCAGCCTAATCGGACAACACCAAAGGTGCCTTGCTGTCTCCAGATGGTGAAGTCCGTAATATAGGAAAGATCATCTTCAGAAAGAGTATCTTCCACTATCTCTCTCTCCTGGCTCTCTGGATCTATAACAAACACTCCAAAAGGGTCATCATTGAAAGGGATCATGACAGTTACAGCAAGGTTGGTTTCAGATAACTGACCACCGGGACCAGGAGACCCACCTACATAACAGAAGTTAGAGTAAAAGTTAATGGTTGGTTTCAAACAACGCAGGCTGAAAAAAGTTAAAAAGTACTTAATTTTTTAAAATAAAGCATGTTTCTAAAAAGGCTCAAATCCTCCTTTAAGATCGTCCAGATTTCTAGCAAATGATCTAACTTGAAAATTACATAGTTTAATTGCATTATCTTGAAAACACTGTGGTGACATAATTTCAACAGAAAACAAACTCATATGTTATTTTTCAGCTGCAAAACACCCAATTGTCTTTCAGATAAAATAAGATAAGCTCCAACTTTTCTTAATTAGCCAATGAGATAAGTTACCTTTGATTCATTTGATAAATATGGGAGCTAAATTCAGTTCTTATATTACTCCAAGACTTACAAGAATACGGAATGGTAAAATCTTGCCTGTTGCCTCTGAAACAGAAGCAGGTGTACCTTGCAAAGTCAGTAACCACTCGTGTATTAAAACTACTGCCAAGTCCTGCTATGTCATCTATTTTTGCACAGTAAGAATTCATGATATGAAGACAATGATGCAAATGTAGAACCTTGTGTTCAAAGTGTACAGTGATCTACCTATTATAACCAGGAATTATTTTGTACATCCATATGGATTTCACTTACAGGAAAGGTCAACACATTTTCAGTTGTACCAGGACACAGAAGACCATAAATAGTACTGAGGCAGAATGAATCCAGATTAGGAAATGTGTCCAGTAGCAATTTGAAGTTGTAATGTGAAGTCATGTGAAGTGGTGACTACAAGTATTTTACCTCCTCTAGGGAAACAAAAAAAAATAAAGCAGCCTCTATTATGGTAGACATGCATAGCTTTTAATACCTCTGTATTTCCTCCTGTGCATGGAGATCTAAGTCTCTGAAATTCAGATCTCTTGGTTTCTGGAATGAAACTTCTGAACTTTAAAAAGTTTCATTTCAAAAACTAAGAGGCATCCTTTTTAAAGTTCAGATCACCAAAATGTGTTTAACATTAATTCAGGAACTGAGTAACTGTATTCATATACCTAAATTAAGATTAAATTAACAATAAAACCTAAAACCTTACCAGAAAAGCACAGGATATCAAGACATGATATCAAAGCAATGCTCTTTCCAGTGTTGGTTTCTTTTCGATTGATTACATTTAACTCTTTTCTACCAGATATAAAAGAATGGTGATATGGAAGACAATACCTGAAGCATTCACCAACTTTAGAATGTAAAATTCATTGAATTCAGGAATTCTATCTGAAATAGCACGTAGTGTTATTGGCTTCGATCCTTCACCATCCAAGAAGCATACAGTCCCATAAGTTTCATAGAATTCTTCTCCTGGTCTCAGTGCAGAGTCATTATCAAACAGCTGCCAGGTCAAAGAAACATTGCCGAAGTGTCCTCTTTGTCTCAAAATCCTGTTCAGTGATACAGAAAGAGTGAGCATCCTGGCAGGTATGCATCAGCACTCAGTAGCACAGGAAAACATGAAGACGCTAATCTTCCTTACAGTGAAAAGTAATATACTATGTTCTATTGTTCCACGAACAATAAATACTACTAGCTTTCCTTTCAAAGGCCTGCACTTTTGCAGTACAATTCTACTCCCATGTATACCACATGTACCTTAGAAAAAAAGTAGCCTGTGTAGGTCCATGTGAAGTATTACTGTGAAGCTACACATCAGTTTGTCTTGTATTTCTAATATATTAACAATAAACATGAATATATAGTTGTTCAGAAAGTTAACATTAAAAATTAATATACTTGGACACCCTTAGAGAGGAAAGACAATCATCTACATTTAACCACAAACATTTCTCCTTTCACTCACCAAGTCTCCTTAAACTCTTTCTTACACTGGTATTAAATTAAGGTTATGTTCTATGCCTTTCAGAAATCTACCATTATTCAAGATTAAGAATGCAGTAAATGAAAACAAGATTTTTTTTTTTTTTAATAGCTATCTGCTAACACAATTTCACTAATTTCAAAAAGGCACTACAAATAAAAAGTGACACAGTGCCTTTATTAAGAGTGTGTTTTACATACAGGAAGTTTGCTTCTGTCAGTTTGCATGGTGAAATAAAATGCTATACAAATAGATTATATCAGGTTGAAGAATTAGTTCAGCTAAACTAATCTAGCTGCAGCAACACATTTTTGTTGTGTCTGCTTCCAAAGGTTTTTCTTTTGTGGCACTAAACAGGGTGCTCTATCCCAGCTGTGTAGCACTGTTGCACTACTCCAATTATCTCCTTTAAACCGCTGTGTTTTCAGTGGTCAGGTTACATGCTACTTGGACCATTTTTTTATATACTACACAATAGTCAAAGTAGTGACAGTATGGAAGAGACAGATCCCTAGTAAACATATTTCATCAATGAGGACTGAACAGGTTCCTCAGGTGTTGGCAATCTTAGTATCCTATGTTTCCATAAAGCACTATGTTTCCATGTAAGCATGTTTATTCCAAATCATTATTCTTCACACCATCAAATGCACAAAAATTATCCTGCAAATTAGACTATAAAGGACAAAAAAACAAAGCCCAAAATAATGGATGGTACAACAACAACAACAAACACACAATAAACATAATATCCTCTTTTCTTGAGGATATTCATTTTTCAGATGTATTAACACAAGCATAAAGACCCAACTTACAGTCATAAGCATATGCTTCAAGGCTTTAAAATGAACGAACAAACAAACAAATAATTGATAATTCAAAAAATGTGAAAAGAATCTCTTCCCTAACTATTTACGCTATCATATTTATTGTGACCTAACTTCTCTTTACATCCTGTCTAGAGATTTCTTAATGAAAACTCATTATTTTCATCTCATCATAATCCCATACTAAATTTATGGAATGTAACAAGGTGAGATGCCAAGTACTTCCATTTTTCAACCCTTCCTATTCTTGAATACATCACAGTGGCAGAAAGGAAAATACTTTCAGAGGGCAGACTAATGAAGAGTATTTTCAGTCTAGAAGACTGTCACATCTGGACTTTATACTTCAATCTATATTAACAGATAAAAGAAAAAAAAAGAATAGAAAGAATACAGTAGTATAGGTTGTTTGCAGTTGAAAGTTTCACAGTAGGGTGCAAAAAGACATCTAGTGCCACACAGTCTTATTTAGCCATTTCTTGAGAAGTTTTTTATTTCTCTATCAGCCTCAGTTATATTCTGCTCAATCATTCAGATTCTTCTGTACCTAAAGGTTACTGAGACTATAACAAAACAACAATGTTGTAGTCTTATTTATTTACTATTCAACATGAGTTTCTGTACACTTTTTAATATTTACTGTCTACCATATTAGAGCTGTTGTCTTCAACACATTACAAATCATTTAATCCAAAATTTTGTAAAGCTATTTTTCTATGATGCCTTTGTATCAATGAACATTTGTATGGGATTGGATCAAAGTACTACATACAGCAGTCCCAAAAGAGTGCAAACATATTCTTTAAAAATTACTTACAAAAAAATGTTACTTTTGCCTTCTTCCACTGGCTTCTCTAAAGGTTCCAAAGAGAAAATTCCATTTGGATCATCATTTGCTTCAATAATAACTGTAGCCATTCCCGCCTGAAAGATAACTGTATCCCCTAAAAAGAGGGTGATTATTTTTATTAGAATTGGAATCAGAAATGTAGGTAACTCTAAATCCAAGTATGTCTTCTACTCACTCCAACGACTTTTATGCAAAGAAAAGAACAATTATAAAAGTCAGTGAGAACAAGTATCTAAGATATTCAGGCAAATCAGAGTAAAAATACTTAAGCAGTATATCATCCAGAGAGCAAGACATAAGATATTCAGGAAAAATGACATGAACTGAGAAGATGTGATAAACTTTTTGCTTTCATGAATGCATATACAAATATTTTGTATTCTTAGTGATTCTTAGTGACAGGGTGGACAAGATACAATTCTTGTTTTAGAGGAAAAGGGAGACTGTGGATACCCGTTCTCGTAGGACCAGTGTGCCAGGAGAAAAAACATTATATGTTCCCAATGGGTGGTAAGAGAAGCTACCTGTAGCTCCTGAAGGAAGTTAGTAAAGTAGAAAGAGACCACAAAAGAGAAAACTTATGAAGGGAGAAGAATAGTTTTGTCTGATCCTTTCCATAGGTGTAATGTTCTGTAAGAGACAGTGAATACCGGTCAACCTCGGGAAATAGATTAGCTACCTTTCACTTTTATAATTGCTTAAAATTTCCCGATCATCCTCTGGCTGCCTGCTACCAATGTCCAGGGCAGGATTCAGTTTGAGATCATTGCTGCCTTGTGAGTAATTCATAGGCCAGCCACAGGGTGTCCACTTTAGCGTGACCTGAATCACTTTAGTCACACTGATTGCTAAAGACTAAGATCATCACAGACTGGAATGAGAGCTAAGATGCTTAGTGTGCTTACAGATGCTAAATGAAGAAATCTAATTTTAGGTTTCCTAATCTTGAAAGGAATCCCTGTTAGGTGTTTTACTTTGAGAAGCTGTCACACAATCTGGAAGTATAGTCTGATGGTTAATTGTAATCATCTTCGTTTGCTTTATTAACTTACAGCCCCTCAAGTCTCACCCATTGTTTTGATGGCGTATTCGATACAGCTTTGCTCTGCATTACAAAGATTTGCAGCACATTCACATCTTCTCAACTAGCAAATAATAAAAACCGAAGGACAGCAAATTAAAATTTGCTAACACAATTGCAAATGACTCTCCCAAAACACCTTGAGTTTTGGTGGAGTAGGTGTGGGGAGGGTCCTTACTAAGTAGCTAGAGCCCAGGAAAATTTATGTATTTCTTATATTTCACTTTTATTTTCTCATGCTTCTTACATAACAGTGATGGTTTATTCCAAAAGATATGTATTTCAAAAACTCAAGGAATATGCTGGATAATTTTGATCATTCCTTGTTAAGTGAGAACTTTGAAAAACAAAAAGCAAAAAAACAATGCTATTTCTAAGGTAATAAATCCTTTCTTTAAAGGTGGTCCACTGGGTAAGTTCTAACATACATTTTTCTGTAAAGTAAGCCTTGTAAAACTATAATGTCAGAGTAAAAAAAATGTATGCATACTTTTCACTACTACAAAAAGAAAACAGACACCAACTTACATACCTTTCCTCTGAAATATGGCAATTCTGGTTGTTTTACAAAAATCAGCTAGTTTTGTAATACACAGTGGAACTTGAAAAAAATAACTAAAAGAATCCCTCTTTCCCAAAGACCGTTGCAGTACTAAAATTTTTTTAGCCTTGCATTTTTGTAGTCAAGTCAAAACCCCTTCTAATTTGGAGCATTTACATTTGAAAAGACATTTTCACTCCAGTTGTTTTTGCAGGAAAAGTCTCAGCTGTATCATCTGATTTTTGTTTCCAATAAAATAATTCAGGATGAAAATCCAAACACACTGTATACATTTACTGTACAAAAATCTGGAAGGAAACATTATTCATATAATGCTTGGCATATATTGCTTTATGATAAGACCAAGATGTTAAGAAATTGCCACAAAAAGAAAAAGACTTTTACCTGTAGAATTCAAAAGCATGATATAAAATGTTTCATCAGTTTCAGGGGTATCATCATCATTGATATACACAGATAAATTCTGCTCTCTTTCTCCAACATCAAACAAAATGACACTGTTCTTTCCACTGGGAACAAAGTCTCCCTCTTCAGCTGTTGCATCTCCATTAACAGTAATATACTGGACAACAACAGCAACATTAGCGGATCCATTCCTTAGGACTGTAAAGTCTGCAACACTTCCTTCTTGAATACTCACTGTCAGAGGTTCTGAAAATACAAAAGCAAAAAATCTGCTTGAGTTCAAGCCCGACTTCCTTGCATTTGCCCTATTTTCTTAATGCTCCCTAATAGGATCAATAGGAACCAATCTCAACATCAACAAAGAGAATCATGACAAAAAGTAAGGGAAGGTTCTGAAGGAAACAAATATAAATTAAATACAGCAAAAACATGGAAGTTTTGTACTAGCTCTGTTGAGATTAGGATTTCTCAATGATCTGGTCTGTGAGAAAAATCTGTTTTAGGTAGTGTACGTATTCCACATTTAAAAACAATAATATCTAACCTGCAAAATAAATGGGATCATCATTCTTTGCAATTTGTAAAATTGCACTGGTTACATTGCCCAGCCTGGCTCCCCCAGTAGCATTGAATAAACTGATGATGAATACTTCCTCCTGTTCAGGTACCTGAAAGAGAAAGTATTAAGAAATTAATCTCTAGCATACAAAACACTGAAGAATTTAAAATGAACAGCTAAGGGGGTTAATAAGCCAGAGATTTCTGAGTGTTGCTTTTTATTTATTAGTCCTTAAGTGTGTCAGGAGGGATGGCAAATGACAGTTCATGCAGTCACACAGAAATTTTCATCCATCTACAGTCCTTGTAAAGAAGTCCCTTTCTCTTTATTGTTGTACAGATGACCCAAAACTTATCTTCCAGTTTCCTGCTTCTGATAAATGTAGTTTATTTTTACAGCTTTATTTCTTTATCATTACATATAATCTTTCTTACGTTACTTCAAATATATCAGCATATAACATTGAAATTAGGATTCCAGCTATCAAGACATGAGTTTTAGTCAAATGAACCTTCCTATAACTTAACCACATCACAACCACTCTCAGCATCTAACTTTTTTGTTCAGAGTTATGCACAGCTTCTGAAGTTCTTTTGTGATTTGCTGAAGTTATCTCAGTTCTACCCAAGTATTTTGATTTTTCCTACAAGTTATTAGGCTCTTGAGAAACAGACATTCCTTCTTTCTCCTTAAATTCTAATGTTTTAGCACTTACTCTTTGTCCCATATTCTCATCCGAAAACACTGTAAAAGTGTTTACCTCATCTGGCAGTGAGTAAACGGTGATATTTTTTGAAAACTCCAGATTATCAAAGAAAATAATCCCTTGCTCTGGATAGACGTCATTGGTACATGCTGGATCAACAACCCAAGACACGCTAACATTTCCATAGTTGCCTTGGTTTCTTACAACCCTGTAAACAGCTAAAAAAATGCAAACATACACAGTCAGTGTGCATATTCAGAGCAACAGAAATCAAAAAGAAAAACGTAAGTGCATCTGAAACTAAGAAAAAGGAAAGACAATAATAAGGAAATCCACTTCTTATGAAACCAATGACATGTGAGAGTGCTACAGAAGAGGACATGAAGATAGATTCACATGTTAGTTCTTGCCTGTAAAAGTAATTGATAACTGAAGAGAAATAGATCAATTAATATCACCCATAGGAAGATCTAACTCTATGCTGCTCTTATATAACACCCTTCTTGTATGACACTTCACGCTCCACAAACAGAGCTACTACCTCCACATCGTACTTTGCACATACATCAATACTCCATCCCTCCTGCCTGGCAAACTCTCTAGCCATTTTTTTTTACTGAGTTAATCCCTCTGTTTTTCCAGGCCCGTCCTTCTCCTCTTCAATCTCCACTGCTCATCTTGCTGGCATTGTACCACTCTGGAAACTCCTGAGTGGAGACTTCAGTCAGAAGTCTCTACACTTCTGTACTCCTAGAATGGGGAAAATAAGATTTGCAGGAGCAGACAGCAGATAAAGAAGTAACTCTAATAAAAAGGAATTACCAGGATAGATGAGTTCTCCTTTACTCTCCTTTATTCTTACTGTTAGTTCATCAGGTAGAAACTGAATAATACCATGTGGATCATCATTCTTCAAAATTGTTATATTGACTGTTGTGGCATTCCCCAGCTTGCCTGGCATTTCACTGTAGCCACTAAGTACCACCGAATATACCTCATCCAGCTAGAAGAGGGAAACCCCGTCAGAATAAAAATACATATTCAACATTCACATCAAAAGTCCACAGCCCCCAGACGGGCAGAAAGAGATACCAATTTAAAAAAAATGAAATCACACACGTTCTACATGCAATAAGTGTTTGTATATTGCCATCAGATAAAAGAATTCATTAGAACTTTCTATCTTTAAAAGCACCATTTGCTCCAAAAATCTAGTGTTATTATAAGCAAGGACTTATTTTGCGTACTTAACTTAAAAGTACAAATATATTTGCGATACTCTCTGAAATGTAAGTTTTCTTTTCCCTAAGATTTCTTAACATTCCTGGCTTTGTAACAGGTAAAGCAAAGATTTTAAAACCACTGACATGGTGCTAATTTAGAGAGAATGTATCAGCTGGCTTTATTAATCTAATGGCACTTGGCACTTAAAAAAAGCTTCAGGTAACATTAAAACAATTATTGCATCTATGTATCTAGAAAGCCAGCATTAGTCTAGACTGAGGAGAACTCTGAAACTGGCTGGTGGTTACCAGTAAAGAAATAAACATGAACTGGTTCTTCGCATAAGAGTTCAATTAAACAATGTCATTCAGTAGTATAGAATGTCATGGATGCTAAACCCTTACCTGGGTTCAAAGCATAAGTGTTTCAACTAACAGAAAAAAAATCCAAAGACACCCAAGAACACCACCTGTTACTGCAGACATCCTTGGGCCACCCAGCATTGGAGGCTGGGAAAGCATTCTGGAGAAAAGCCATTAAATACTTGTCCTGCTCATACACATGGCCTTTGGCTCTTTTGGAGATACAAGAGTGTAAAAGGACCTTCTTATTTTTGAGTCCTGACACTACAATTCATATGTTTTTATGTGAGCATCTCAAGAGACTTAGCTAGTCTCATAATACTGCTGTAAGCAGAGAAATACTTTTACCTCAGTCTGCTGGTGAAGAACTAAAGACCAGAACTATTGAAAAACTTAGTGTTTTAGTGCCTAACTTTTACTCGCTTTACTTATGTTCCTGGCTTCTGTAGTGGAATTCAGACTCTTTTTATCTCTGTTTTCTGTTGAGTATGTAGGGATGTTCAATTGATGAACATTCATCAATTGAAGTTGGAGTTGCTGTGATCCCCTAATTTCCTTGTCATATGGTCCTCCATCCCTCCTTCAGTCCATGACTGATGATTACCTGGCCCTACAAAAAGATTATTAACCTTTCTGCTACAAAAAAGCAGAAAGCAAACAGAAAAGCAACATAAACATGCCCAAAATTCTGCAGATTTCTGGGATTACAAAACAATAGAGGTATCAGAGAAACGAATATCCAGACAAGGCTGACAAGACCTGATTTATGTTGATATAAAATGCTTTCACTTGGTACTCGGCAATCTTACAGATTTTTTAGTCATTCTTCCTCTATTTATTTCTTAAAAGCAAGAGAAAGAAAGCCTTGAAGTGTTGCAGAAGAACTGCTAGTATTTACAGGTGAAACTATCTATATTTTAATAAGGGACAAATGAATATGCCCACAAATGCAATTTGAAGAGAGAAAAAATATTAATTTTTACCTCTGGAATCCCATCCATCCTTGTCAGTAGAGTAATTATGATCTCTCTCTCACCAGGCTTAAACTCCAGAATTCCTGTGCTTCCATAAAACTCATTATTATCTCTTGGTTCTACAGTGTAGCGCAGGAACTGTCTGATGAGACTTCCTCTAGTGCGAACAATCTGCAGCTCTACGGACTCCCCTTCCTGTCAAACATAAAATCCATCTTTTTTCTAGCACTTTGTTTAAACTAAGTTGTCCATAATATTTAACAGAAATTACTCAGATAGTTACCTTGATACTGTAGGGACCTCTGGAAGAGGAGGAAAATTCAAACACTCCTCCAGGATCGTCATTTTCCAAAATAATAATTTCACAAGTAGTAAACCCATATTTCAGTATCTGATTTTCCACACTGACCCTGAGAAAGCAAGGTAAGATTTTTTTCACATGGCAATTCTGTTTAGCAAGTAAATCCATACAGAGAACATCAGAACAGTGACAAAGTCTATGAATAAATTATGAAAACCAACCTACAAGGAAAAACTTACCTACAAGGATTGAAACAAGTTAAGCAAGACACAACATCAGAATGTTTTATCCATTTGCAAAAGATAAAAATTGCTTCTGAAGCATCTTTTTTTCTGATTAGTCTTTAAAGCTGGTGATTTTGTTTTTGTTTTTGTTTTTGTTTTTTAACCACACATGCACACAACACACAGGAAAAGAGACAGAACTGTGCAAGAAAAAAGTTAAATTCAGTATTACTTTGTATTTGGATCGAGGCATAAGGGAAATTCCAAAATCAGTTACACTGAGATCAAATTGACAAACATACATTTCCATTCTCACTCTTTTTGTCAAAGTTTACTATTGACATAAAGAGGCAGATATTTGACCCTCAATACTGTGGATTTCATCCTCACCCGTGTGCTAACCTGCCTTCTGTGGAAGTGGAGACTCCCCATAGGATCCCAATCTGACTCCAGTATGTGTTGGACCTACTCTCAGTAGCTCAGAGTCAGTCCCCTTTCTCCTTACTTCCTCACAAACCCTCCGCCTCAAGCACATGGTGCGTGGTGCAAGGATGAGGTACACTGATTGAATACACATACTTCAAATTCCTCTTGGTAAAGAATTTCTCTCTCTGGGCTTCTGCTACACCATCTTGATCTTACTCCATGACACAAATGGGCAATATCTGATAACAGAACGGAGCCTTGCATATTACCTGCACGCCTTTCCTCAAAAGCAGCAATTTTCAACAACATTGCTTTAAATTTATTACATTAAAAGTTCCAGAGAATACTATTGAAGGATGCATCAGGAATACACCTTCAGACAGTCTGGATACGATTAATTACAAGTTGTTTTATGTCAGTATCACATCTTCCGATGAAATCTTGGTCCTGCATATTGTACATATTTTTGTGCTTTCACTGTACTATAACCCAGGCTTCATCAAACACTATTTCACGGAGAAATAAATGTGATCTATTATATCCAGTATTTGAAATCAGGTCCAAAACTGTGTCCACAAGCACATCATAAATAACTGGAACCTCCACACGCAAAAAACAATTTAGCAATGTTTGTTGTAGCAAAGTCTACAGGACAGGATACAAGATGCGAAATAGGTAATATCTATTAAATAGGGTAATATGCTCATGTTTGTTACATATTAAAAATGTCAGTAGACACAATAACCTTTGTTAACATAAATTATATGTATGTTAGTCAAAACCAAGATAACTTTGCTCTTCTTTGACTACAGAAAACTTCTTTGTAGATCTAGTCAATTCAGCCATTTAGTTGGGGCAAACTGTATTTGTAGCAGTTTAAAACAACTAATCCATTATTCCATTAAACACTCAAATATCAAACACTGAGCCATGCATTCATAACTTTCATCATTCACAGATCCTACATAAAGAAATGCCTTCAGGCAAGAACCCCATGCCATCAAATGAAACACCAAAGGGGAAGCATGCATTGTCTGAAGAGATGCAGAAGACGTGATTCTTGGGAGGAAAAGAAATGATAAAGGCAGATTCTGTCCAAACCAACCACTTCTAAAACAAAGCATTGATTCAGTGAAGACAAAAAACAGTTCACTGCACTTACCCAAAGTACACGACAAACCTTTCTGTCTCTACCCTGTCAACACACAGAAAAAGAAAGAAAGAAAGGGGATGGAGAAAGGAATGAATGTGCCACTTGCCAGAAATTCAATAGTACTAATCATAAAAGAATAATAATTAAAACAAAACAACAACAACAAGAAAAAAACAACAACAACGCCAAAAGGAAAAAAAAAAACAAAAACACAAGGCTTTCTTCTTACTAGGCAAAAGCTTATAATGTTCATTTTGTAGGAACCCTGCTTGCTTGGCATTTTCCTGTTGACGAATGCTAGCAAGTGGGCAGTTCCCACTTAGGAGAAATGACCCCATGTCAAGAGCTATTCCAGGTATCCCCTACCAAGACCTCCTCAAAGAGCTTGATCACTACCAGCCTCTGTACATGCTCACAACTGCAGCAGCAGTCCACATTTATAAATACTTGGCCCTTCATTAGGAAAAAACACCTACATGACTCTATGATATGGAGTTTCATCATTCTGCCAAAGTAATGATAAAAACATTAAGAGAAGCACAGGAGTTGTGATGGGTGCATAATGAAAAGTAATTTTGCACAAAATCACAGCAAACTTCATTTATAACAATTTTTTAGTTAATCAGATTGGCAAAATAACATATATATATATAGAACAAGCATAAGTACAAATATAAGAAAGAGAAGCAGAGGGAGAAAAAGGAAAAAAGGAAGGAAAAAGGGAAAAAGGGAAGGAAAAGTGGAAAAGGAGAAAAAAAGGAAAAAGGGAAAAGGAAAAGGTATTTGCTAATCTCTTAATTGATTCAAGTTTCAACCAAGCACTTATAACAAAACCACCCCATGAAGTCAGATGAAAGGGCAGCATTATCTTGCAACAGCAATCATGCACTTTGGGATTCTTAATCTAAAATATATTAAATGCAAAAACTGCATCTTCTATCAAAATACCACAAACAGATTAACACAGTGTTTACAATGTGAAATTCTGACTTCACTAATCTCAAAGAGAACTTCGATTTGGAATTCAATACAGATAAGAGTTGACTCAAAATTCCAAGAAGTAAATACACTGCAGACATTCTTTTGAATAGGAAATTTGAATTAATGGAAATTTGTTAATGATTTTCACTGAAGCCAGGTATCTATTGAAACTTCTCCCTTCCTTCAGAAACATATGCAAAAGTGTTCCAAAATGAGAAAAGTATTAATAAAACAAAAAGATCAAGGAGAAGATTCCAGAGTTGGTAATGCTAAAATTTAACTACAACACTAAGCTGTTGGCAATATAATTTACAACAGAGAATAGAAAAGAGCCATTATGACAAGTGAGTGTTTGATATGTATCTACAAGTTTAAGTATTTAAGATACCAAAATTCATCAGAAAGTGAAAGGTCATGAGAGAAATAAAATCTCTTTCAGCTTCAGCGTTCCGCTGCAGGAGTCCAAACGCGGCTTACACAAAGAAGTCTGCTAAGTGGAACTGAGGAGCAGTGCTAGAGCCCAGCATCGTGTTGTAACACACAACGGCAGCCCTACAAGAATCAAAGAGGGCAGCGCAAATGAAACATTTACAAGCCATCAAGAACTGTGCATCTCAAGCACCTCCAGGTGTTTTTGGTGGGACTGAGAAGACTGACAATACTTTACTACGATAAAAGAGCCATACTGTAACTCAGACCGGAATCCAGACACCTTTCAGGTCAGGAAGCAACCAGTAAAATTCAGTCCATTGCTGTTAAAGAAAAACATTGTTCAGGAGGTTTCTCCATACAAGCTCCATTTTGAACATTTGGGTCCTTTTATTTTATTTATTTACTTTTTTTTTTATCTGACCATTTTCTCTGGACAATATCAAGAGCAGTCAGTCTGCTGTCACTGCCCTGACATAGTAATGTTAGTTACTACTCCAAGAAGTCATAAAACATCCTGTGCAAAAATTTAATAGAAGCACCTAGGTTTAGGTTTCCAACTCTAAGCTGCTGTTAAGTGAACAACGAATGGTGCACTCAACAGGATTCTTCATGTCTACACTCTGAGGTATATACATATAACCTCTCATCACATGGAGTACATATCCCTAACAAAAAAATTTAAAAAATCGGTAATTAAAAAAAAAAGCAGAATTAAGAAAACAATGAGAAAATAAATTAGGAAGGTACATTTTAAATTTAAATCCAAAATCATAGAATCATAGAATCAATCATAGAATCACAGAATGGCTTGGGTTGGAAGGGACCTTAAAGATCATCTGTTTCCAACCCCCTGCCACGGGCAGGGACACCTCCCACCAGATCAGGTTGGCCAGGGCCTCATCCAGCCTGGCCTTGGGCACTGCCAGGGATGGGGCAGCCACAGCTTCTCTGGGCAGCCTGGGCCAGGGCCTCACCGCCCTCATAATAAAGAATTTCTTCCTCACATCCAGTCTAAATCTCCTCTCTTTTAGTTTAAAACCATTCCCCCTTGTCCTGTCATTGCCCGAGCAAAAAGTTGCTCTCCATCTTTTCTATAAGCCCCCTTTGGACCCGCTGGACAGGGGGTCTAACAGATCCTCATCCTTCTCGTGCTGGGGCCCCAGACCTGGACTCCAAGAGCACTCCCAGTGGGGCCTCACAAGGGCAGAGCAGAGGGGGACAATCACTCAGCCACAGCGAGGGCTGGACCCGGACCTGGCACCCATCTCCTCGCTGCGGACCTGCCTGCTGATCACCGTGCCGCACCTGACCCCGCTTTCACCACCATCAGACCCAAATCTTGGTCCTGCTCCCACTGCGACCGGCCCCACCACCATGGCCTGGTGAGGCCCCTGCCCCGTGGGACAAGCGCCGGGGCTGGACGGGCTCCGTGCCAGCGCCGAGCCGGCGGGACACCAGCCCCCAGGCCCTGCCACAGGCACTGTGAATGCCAGAGAACAACGGGGTGTTCATACACCCCCCTTTCACCACAGAGTCAATACTTCCAGACTGCCGCCTACCACATAGCATCGGTTCAGTCCCGTTTCACTCCTCACGGCATGTGAAACCAGCCCTTTAGGTGCTCCTGTAACAGCAGTGTGGAAACACAACAAAGATGGCTATTCAGAACTTCCGAAACCCAACAGTGAGGGCATTCAGAAGCAACGATCAAAGTTAAAACAGCTCCTTCTACGTGGTAGCTTAACCATGGCAAGCAGCTCCAGCTGCTGAAGAGAACGCTTGACCAGGAGTAAGGAGATCCCACTCACCGGGAAAGCCACTTCCCCTTTTTTATCCTCAGCTTAACTTCTTCCATAAAATGGCTAACTATGGACAAGAAGTTTCATATTAACACAGACGATAGGCCCTGGAAATGCTTATGATGCTAACATAAGAAATGCAATCTCAAAATGTGTAAAACACTTTCCATGTGACAAGTCTAAGGTGAAATGACTGGTCATTAGGGAAATGCTTTCTTCAAAAAAATTGTACTTTGCATCCCAGTGCAAAGAGTAACCCACAACATGTAAATGTCACTTGAACTCTCACCACTGACAGTACACAGTGCTTTAAATGGCCCTTCTGTGATTTGCTAACTTTTTGACATGTACTAAACCCCAAAATGTTACAAACCCACCGGATATTTCACAATGAAATAGTCAAACATGTATTTTGCATTTGCAATTTTTAAAAAATCACTTCATAACTCTTAAGTCTCATCATTTTCTACATATACTGATGACAGAATTTCAGCTTATGGAAATCTGTATCCCATCACAGAAATCACTAGAACTATAAAAATCTCCAAATAACGTTGCTTCAGTTTTTCTTTTTTATATATAGTAAGTGAGATTTAAGTCATAACATATGTATATGAATCTGTTCTGGCACCCTAAATTCCACGAGTCAAGACTCAGGAAACATTTGAGCATAAGGACTGTTTAAACAGTCATCTGTTTATTGATTATCACTTTCACAAATTAAAAGCAATCCATCAGTATATTGCTGTTGCCAGACCCCAGAGTCTCCAGGTTCTCAGTCTCACCACCACTCCTCCATGAGCGCAAACACAGGCTTGCCCCAGCCCACATGCCCTCCGGTTGTGCCAATTGCCAAATCAGTATAGCCGTCTGCACCCTAACTGAGGGGATGACAACTGCCAGTAGGAGAATACATTGGGCAGAGCGGAAAAACAACAATCAGATTTTTTTAAAAATGACTTCTATTTGTGCTTACCAAATAAAACGAACAACCCTAGTATGTATATATACTTTCACAAAGCATACACACAATTTCCATGGCCTGTTCCACCTACATTCATCATGAAGACCACGGCCTTTTCTTTCTCACACAGATTTTACTACAGACATGTGTTTTTATTTATGTTTGGTTGCAATTCAGACCTATTCAGATAAGGCAGGCATTCAACCTGAAGCTGCTCCTAAAAAAAAAGAAAATATGAAGAAGCTTCAGCAGATACAAGACTTTCTTGTTTCTTTACTACTCATCTGTTTCTTTGGAAGCATATTCTTCATGATATATATTTGCTAGCAATTTGTGGACAGAATTCAGAGTTAGTTTTAATATCTATGGCCTATGGATAGAGACCATAAAACAAGAAAGGAAAATATTATTTTTAATGGCTTGGAAAATTTCTTTGATAGTTATGGATGCAATTAAAGCTCATTTAAAATTGAACTGCCTTAACACCACCACTAAGTTGTAAATAATAATACATCCTTGTTAGAACTAATTATTTTGATTATTTTATTCATGCTATTACTAATTGCAGTAAATGGAATGCTTACGAACATATTTCTATGACTATAGTTTAATTAAAGTTCTTACATGCTCTCTTTTCCCACTGACTTATGCTACACTTTATAGAACAGTACAAGCCATCTACAGCACAGTGCATCTTTGTTTTCATGCTAATTCACTACTGCTGTGAGGTGCTGGCTGCCAGCCTTGGGAACTGAAATCTTCTGTTTATCCAGAAAATACCAACCATACAGAAAGCCATAGCACAAGCTCACACATAACCCTGCCAGTATCCTTCAACCCTGATTTGAAGAGTCATGTCTAGTGCTGAAAGGATGATGATCTTTGCAGTCGTTTCATTCTTGGCTTCTGCTAATTAGTTAAAGTGAGGGACACTATCCAGGTCTAGAGAAAAGTTCAGATTCTATCTCCTTCTTGTTTACTTCTTTTTCCAGGCCAGACCACCTGTTCTTTAGTTCACTCTCTGACCCTGCCAAGTGTGGGAAAGCTGCTTACTGTTGGCACACTTTTCACCAGCCACTTCATGATCAGCAGAGCCTACTACTCCCACTATACATAGCAAAAGCAGAACACTGCTTATATTTGTTCAGCTGCCAGTTCAATCCTTGTTGCAGCCACCATTTTTAAGGCACAGCCTACAGTTATTGCTCAGGATAAATGGCAGAAAGCTGCAGTTTCACACACCTGCACAGCTGTCAGAATCAAAAAAGTTAACCTTTTATGCTGCTCACTTCCATCTACTGACTTGTTTCCTTCAATACCACTCTGCATTCTTGGCCACCTTACACTCACAACATGAACCATCATTTCTAATCTTAGTTCCCCCTCTGTGCCAGAGACCCTAACAAATGCCTTGAGACAAACCAGTTTCACCCACAGAAAGGAAAGAAGAGAACTGCTTGCAATAGTGTCCACTTGTTTTTGACTTGAACAGGATGTGATGAGTAGCTGAGGTAGAATGGAATAACTCATTCTGAGCTAGATGCATTAACTAGCCATCTTTTAATGAAGCAAGCCAATCCTGCAATGGAGGATTTCTCTCACACATCCTTCCTGTGTGATAGAAAGATGTTCAGAAACCAGGCTTTCTGAACTGGGACCTTCTCGTTATCAACAACAGCTTGAGGAGCTTCTTGCCTACTGTTTGCTAATGTGTAATCACTGGGAGTATCTGGTGTCGAAACTCCTAAGAGCTAGCTTACACTTGCTGTATAGAATAAACGTTCAATGTGGAAGCTGCTGCTGGCAGACCATTGTAGTATATTTCCAGCAAAAGTGGAAGAATGTACCTTAGACTAATAGGAGGTAACACAAGAGCATGTGGGGTGGTATTTCTAAATTTACATATGTAATTGAGCTGTTGGAAGCAGGACAGAAGATATAGCCAAGATACTCCTGTTAGTAACTCAAAGAAGGAATACACTTGTGGATATAAACTTATTTAAGTATTATGAGTAATGTTCATGTGCAGATAATAGCATCACCTGAGGGCCCTTACAGCCTGAGTTATCTTATAATCCTGATCTAGAGAAGAAGGGAGACGACAACACTGTGCTTTAGAAACCCCACTGCATTCTCATTAGCAGAAGACTGCAGTAATAGTCACCCTGGGATATTCTGGGGAGTAGGAGCTGTGACAGAAGTATCTAATTATCAAGAGCAAGGAATACTGAACATGCAGATCAAACAAATAAGCTGCCAATCTATTCTGCAATGACACCCTATATATAAACATTTTTCTGACAGAAGAAGTTCTGCATTGCTTTTTATTTCTTTTTCTTACTACCTCACTAAATATTACTTTTCTGAAAAAAAGTGTTAAAACCAAGAGCTATAAAAAAGATCAAAACTGAAAGAACTTTCTAAATAGCATATAGTATTTTCAACAAAATATAAACAGAATTAAGTCATTATATAATAAATGTAAAATGGTTTCTTACATTGATCTCCAGTCAAAGAAGAACCCATACACAGTCTGAATCAAGGGCCTAGTATTTCTTCAGACACCTATCACCACAATGCAAGTAATTGTGCTCTCTTAATTAATACTGTGCTAATTTGTTATACATAAAATGAGTATTGCAGCTGATACATATGTGTACTGGTTTTACCCTGCTGGGCAGCTGAACTCCACCACAACCGCTCTCTCACTCCCTCTCCTAAAAGGAAAAGGGGACAAGATACGATGGAAAGGGCTCAAGGGTTGAGATAAGGACAGGGAGATCACTCACCAATCACTGTCATGGGCAAAACAGACTCAGCACAGGGAGATAATGTAATTTATTGCCTATCACTAGCAGATGAGAGCAGTGAGAACTACAAGCAAACTAAAACCACCTTCCTCCATATACCTTCTCCTACCTTCTCCCCCCGAGCAGCGCAGGGGCATGGGGAATGGGGGCTGCGGTCAGTCCCTAACGCTGNGCGGGGGCTCCCATGGGCCGCAGCCTCCTCCAGGCCACATCCACCTGCTCCATGGGGGCTCCTCCATGGCTGCAGCGTGGAGATCTGCTCCGTGGGGTCCCCATGGGCTGCAGGGGGACGGCCTGCTCCACCATGGGCCTCCCCACAGGCCGCAGGGGAACTTCTGCTGCGGCGCCTGGAGCCCCTCCTGCCCTCCTGCTGCACTGCCCTGGGTGCCTGCAGGGCTGCTGCTCTCTCATTCCTCACTCCTCTCTCCTAGCTGCTGTTGCGCAGCAGCTTTTTCCCTTTCTTCAGTGCCTCTCCCAGAGGCACAGCCAGCGTCGCTCATGGCCCAGCTTTGGCCAGCGGTGGGTCCCTTTTGGAGCAGCTGGAGCTGGCTCCTCTCTGGCATGGGGCAGCTGCTGGGCTCTGCTCGCAGAGGCCGCCTCGCAGCCCCCTGCTACCAAAACCTGGCCACATATACCCAATACAATATGAATAGAGATTAGGGTACAATACCTGTCCAAAGTTAGTAACACAGTTTCATTCATTTCAGGTATGTCATCAGCTTTAATAGTAATGTTGATTGTAGTATCACTTTGTCCAGATAAGAAAACAACAGAGCCATTAAAAGGACTTATATCATCGTGTGTTACTGCCTTCTGATTGAGACCAGAGGGTTTCAAACTCCAAAACACAGTTGCTTGACCATCAGTCCCATCTCGATGCAATGCAATGGAAACCTATGAAACACAAAACCAATTACTCCCCTGCAAATTACTATTTGAGTATAAGCCCCAGAAATGTTTGACTTTTTTTAGTCATACCTTTGTATATGATATGAAATCAAAAATGGTATATCAATGAAAGTATATGAATATAAATCTTGTAACCAATTATCAGTTAGACAGTGCAGATAACAGATTATTCATATGAAAAATCACTAAGAAACC
This sequence comes from Anseranas semipalmata, assembly GCA_013399115.1. Classification (NCBI taxonomy): domain Eukaryota; kingdom Metazoa; phylum Chordata; class Aves; order Anseriformes; family Anseranatidae; genus Anseranas; species Anseranas semipalmata. Next base: position 134,044 of record VXAA01006399.1, read on the forward strand.
ATAAAAACAATAAACTTTGCATGACTGGTTTAACCAGTGCCCACTTCTTCAAAACACAGCCTAGACTTTAAACATAACTACCATAATTTTACCTTGGAATTATGGTACAGTGCCATCCTGTATTCTGTTTAAGGCAATTACCAGTTCTAATTTGAGAATGGGAAATAAGCTATCTGATTCAGGATTTGTGTCAGTCCTACTTCACATTACTATGTTCTCAATTGCTGAGAGAGACTAACTGCAGTATCTTTTATCTGTGTGAGCATTAAGGACCAAGTGGTTTTAGATGCTTATAAAGAAAATAAAGACCTATCTCACTTTTCTGGTAATCGGTAACAGATTATTTCAGAGCATATTTTTATAATTTCTTTCTTTCTTTTTTTTTTTTTTTTAAGCAAGAGAATGTTTGGGATCAGGCAGAACTTAGAGGAAGGATTTTCCTCATGTTAATTTTCAAATGCTACACTGAATACAGCAAACTGTGCTTTCTCCAGATAAGTTTTCCATAGTAAGGGACAATATAAAATGGCTTACTTACCACTGTAGCAGGGGAATCTTCTGGCTCAGAAAGAATAATCGGAAGATTGCTAGTAAAGCCTATTTCTCCATTTGCAATATCTGGAGTAATCCTCAGAGAAATATTTCGAATCTCACCTAATCTAGGACTCACAGATGGGACTAGAGGAGTTCTGTTCACTAGTTCAACCCCTTCCAGCTGTAGGAAAAAGTAAGAGAAAATTGAGAAATAAGAAGCCTTTGTACCAAGCCAGAATAATTTTGACATTTCAAAATAATTTTCATATGCAGGAAGCATACGACTCCAGAGCAAATTTTTCTTACTGACAGCACTGCTGTTACAAAAATGTGTAAGTTGACATGTCAAAGAAATGAAGTAGATATTGCTGAGCTGTCAGCAGAATGGTACACCTCTCAGACAAATCATGTTAGCGTATATAATTAAACATGGATCCAGCCATAGAGCGAGACTGACCATTTTAGATCAGCTGATTCATTAATAGACCTATTAACAACAGTATTTGATGAGTGGCATAGACAATTGTCTAATATCATTTTTTGTGTCTTGCATTGATAAAAACCTACTGAAGACACTGGAACCATAATAATTTACAGCCTTTGATGAAACAGCCAAAGAATGATCCACTTTTTTCCTCTCTCACACAATTTTAAGGACTTCCCTGTCTATTTATAAGAATTACTAGAATTGCATTAAGAATTTAAATTCAGTACAGTATTTCAAAACTGTATTCTTCTCTTGTCACTGTATTTCTGATAGCTTATAGATACTAAGAGGAAATGGAAAAAAAATATATATCCTTTTCTTTAAAAGGGAAGGAATCACTTACTAAACCCAGTAGCAGTAGTGACATACAGAAATATGCATGCACATTTTATCTGATGATAGTTGGAAATGTTTTACAAATACTGCCTGTATTCAGTTGATTCTCAACCATACCAACTAGTTATCAAGAGTCTGAGGAACAGATGACGGGACTGTTTCTCCTCTTTTCTAAGCTTTGTCTTAGAGTAGGCCCTGATGCTGCAATTAACAGTATGCAAGCGCACCATTGTATGGTTATTAGCTCAGTAAAGTTTCTGAAATACTACATAGCTGAAACAATTCCTATTTTTTTAAGTGCCTGATCTTGTACAGTAACTTTGTGATAAAAGTAATAATCAATAAAAAAACAATATTTTTTTTCTTCAGTGTTTCCTTTAATACCTTTTAAAGCAAACCAGTTCAAGGAGAAGAAAAAAAAAAAAAAAAGATTTAGTTACTTGAACAATAACAGTTAGTAGTTTCTGAGAATAATTTTCCCAGTTAATGTTTCTGGCCATACCAAAAATGGTATCTCAGACCGCAGTACTTTATTTAATTGAAAGTGTCGCTAAAGAATATTAATCTCACATTAATATTATCTCCAGTACCTTTATTCATCCTACAGTTGTATTTATGCTTCATTTGCTCCTCCTCTACTGATTCCTGAGTTGATTCTTGTGCCTAGTACAAACTCAGTAATCTTCTCATGCTTAAACTTGTTCACTGTGATTATCATTTACTCACAATGCAGAGGTATTGGCACAGTGATAAATAGTGGTTATAAATAGTGGTTTGTTTTTTAGTTTTTGTTTTAAATTAATTATTTGTGCTGGAAAGCTCCTCTGATTTAATTTCTTCAAACAAAAAGATTTTTTTATGGTTCATGGAGAAAGTACAGAAAAAAAAAAAACAAAAACACTGGAATCTACAGTTTGAAAATCCAGGCAAAGTGCCTAGAATGACTGAACATGATGCATTCTGAAATACTTATCATATGTGTGTCTTGTCCATAGTCAACAATTTAATGTCATATAAATTGTAACATTTAAAGAAGACTTTGAATTAGACGTTTAAGTCTTCTGCAGATCTCTCAGACCTCTTGCAGTTGTAAAACACACTAACCTAATCTAGTATTCCAGAAAGCAATTACTAATCTAACTAAGAATGAAAAAAAAAAAAAAAAAGCACACTAGTAAAACAATATAATTCTGGCATAATTTTTTTTCTTAGCTGCAGATGAGAAAATGAGCAACAAATACCAATTACAATACACAGGATCTTCCATAGCAGTATTTCAAAACAATAACTTGATAAAATACAGGAAAATTTTGTTTTCTCCAGTGAAAAATGAAAGCCTTAATTCGAAAGTAGATATTTCTTCTTTAAATTTTTTTGCTGAAAATCCAGTTTTCTGTCAAAAACTTAGTTTTAGTGACATTTTTCAGCGAAATTTATCTAACAATGACAAAAGTTCTCCTCTTACAAATCCAGGTAGAAAAAGAAGGAAAAAATAGAAAGAGCAGCAAAGAAAACTATACATGGAAAACTGGAAAAATACTTTTCAAGTTTTCTTAACACATTCATATATAAATGCAATATAATATACGTTTGACCCTTTTTAATTTATATAGTACAATAGTTCAGTTGGAAGAGCAACGATAATCAAGTCCAAGTTAAATTTACTTGCTTGTCATTTCTGAAATTTGTCCTGCTTCAGTAATTTAATTTTAAGAACTTTATTTTATTCAAGTTCAAAGACAGAGGCCAAATGGAGAAACATACCTCAAGAGGCAAGCAACAGGCAACACTGATCTCATTTTGCAAAATTCTGTGATTAATACCTGAATCCTGTTTATTTTTAAAAGTTGGTGTAATTATTAATGATTAGGAATAGAACTCTTCATGGCATAGTTATGAAAGCTGCCTCTTTAAATAAGAAAGTCTTCTTTGATTCAGAGCTAAGTGCCTTTTTTTTTTTTTTAACAGGAATGGTCATTTAAATTACACTTAAGGGGAAGGACCAATTACTAAATTATATTTTTCATATTAAATGGGTTAAATAAAAAAAAAAACACAGCTGAGATACCTGTATGAGGAAATGAGCACCGTTTTGAAGAAATGCATCATTTCTTATTGGTATATTTAAAGTATCATGTGTTTTTCCTTCTGGAAACATGAGGATGCTGTTTCTAGACATATTTAGAATGCCATCTTTTGCTCTCTTAGGATCCAGAGCTCCAGCTGGAATATATAGTGCAGTATAAACCAACTGCACATCTCCAACTGTTCCTTTCTCCCTTACAAAACTCAGGGATAAAAAGCGTCCCGTTGGATTACTTTCAATCTTCTGATTCTCCAAAGGATAAAATTTTATAACGCCATAAACATCATCACTGTCCTGAATGTAAAACAAAAGCTGCAAAACAGAAAATAGCATCACTTACTCAATGCTACAGTTAATACACACCATAGTTTTCATGCTTTCATGAAAGTATGTCCTGTCATCATATATTTTTCTTGTTAGTGAATTGGCATTTGAGAAAGAAAGCAGACTGACAGCCCCAAAGTATTGTTTGTGCACAAGCAGCGCAACACTGACAGTAGCAACTTTCCCACTGTGCCTCATCTATGTCAGAATGAGCTCTGAGTAGCTGGTTTTTGGTTCAGTAGCCAAAGTGAATCATTTAAATATATTTCAGGTTGTGAAAAAAAGAATTTTATTCACCAAATTCATTCCAATCATATGTTTGAAAAGCAAAGGAGGTACTTGAGTCACAAAACTGTCAGTAATGCTAATCACCCTTTACTTCAGGTTCAGAGGTTACAGTTTTGATCACAAAACCCCCTCTTGAAGCTGTTACGCTGTGTAAAACATTCCCATGTCTACAGGAAATAAGACAGTGAAAATAAATTTTCAGCCTTCTCTTAGCAAGCCACTTATCAAGATAGCATTCATGCAATGCTGTGTATGATGGGAATAATCTAAGCTGAACGCTACTGCATTTACTGCATAAATAGGTCTGGTCTTGTATTGTTAAGCCAAAGACTTTGGAAATGGTTCTGTATACTAACAATACCTTAGCTTGCTTCACTTAAACTCAAGCGCAACTACTTCAGTTTAGGCAGTTCATCAAAACTGGTGAAGTCCCTAAATATTACCTATTACCTCCTCAAAACTAATTCTGAAAGCAAACTTACCTCAGATGGTTCACTGACTTCTGCGCCTCCCTGTATTGTATGAGCTAAGAGCTTCAGAAGATAGGGCTCTGCTTCTTCTGGCATATCATCATTAATAATGTTCAGAGAAAGCGTAACCAGCATCTGTCCTTGATCAAAATGTATCTCCCCGGTCTCTGGAATGAGGTCTGCAGCCACAGGTGAGGGATCACTGCTATTTCGAGTTATGACCCAGGTCACAGAAACATTTCCATGTGTTCCACCATTTCTTACAACTGTGATCCCTTCAAACCTATGGTTTTGAATGAAAATAAAAATCCGTAACATGGAATTATAATTAAGATTGGTTTACTTAGTTATCCATTCCCTGAAAGACCTATGCTGACTTCAGTGGAATCAATATTGACAGCTGCAACTGACATTTGAGGCAGGACTTAAAATTTGTGAAATCATAACGCGCATGTAGACTTTTCTCAGAGTGCTTATTCATGAGGTAATGTATGTAAAGACATGAGTAATATATCTAAACACATTTGTTAGACTTTATTTTGTTTACAGTGAGAAAGATACTGACAAATGGAGACTTGGCATGTTTTACATTTTTCTCAGGAAACATTAAATTTCAGAAAACTTTTTCTCTAATAATTTTCTACAGTACTTTACGGACTATATCAAAATACAATTGTCAGGCATGAATGTTTAAATAATGATTCTGAGTGAACTATTTGCCTCTGTATTGAAATATTAAGTTATCAATCTTTACGATAATGGAAATGTCATGTTTCTTGCATCTGCATATAAAAAAAAATTTGAATACTGAAGTGCTGGGCTCTACATACTAGAAATTGTTCATAAAATCATAGCTTGATACATTACCTGTTTCTCTGGGGATGAACTACCATCAGTAGCTAGCAGTAGATATTTTTACCAAAACTGGCAATATTGTATAATCAGTCCCGCCTGTAAACATTTGTATGGAGCTTTGATTTTAATTTATTTATAAAATTACATATATTTACCTAATTTGGAAGTTTAAGGGTATTCAGTATTTCACAGGAGACATTCAACACCTTTTTTCTAACCACAGACTGACTTTAAACACAGTATATGCAAAGATATACTCGGAAAGGAAGCCTGAAATCTATTTCCCACTTGTATGAAGTGGTGTGTGGCAGCATCACAGCTCCACTGATCCGTCTTTTAGATTAAGGGTTTTTCAGTATTTTGATAATGTCATTAAATATTCACAGTTCTTATATATAGTTCATAAATATTAAAATACTTCTGCATAATTATACATTCTTTCTCCCTTGAAATCTTTATAGATATAGTTGATAATAATTACACAGTAGGTGATTTCTATATTAAATTTTCAGTAGTGATTTTATAATTACTGTCAATGAAATCCTAAGGATGCTTAACAGTGCCAAACAAATCTCTTAATAGTGCTTAACAGTGCCAAACAAATCTCTAGATACTGTCTGAAGATCTGCAGTACCTTGAAATTTGGTCTTCATCAATGATAACAGTCTGAGCAAACAGGATACTGTTGATTGAAAGTACTCCGTAGGGTTTATCATTTGGTTGGATGGTGACATGAACAATAGATGGATTAACCAAAACAGCATCTCCCTGTAAAGTGTCGTTAAGAAGCATAATCTGAAAGGTCTCAGCAATTTCTGGTATGGCATCATCAAGGATCTTGAATTTCATATATATTTCATGAACTAGAGGTGGGAAAACAATAGTTGTATTTGGCTGTAGATCTAGAAAGTCTAAATTAAGCTGTGCATGTGCTGTTGAATTTCCAGTTATGATGGTGTAACGGACAGAGACTTCACATTCATCAGGTCCAATTAATTTTCCGCTGTCATCCTTACCACGAACCACTTGAATTGTCAGCACATCAACTTCCTCAGGCACCACGTAAGTGCTCTGAACAAATCGCACAGGGCTGTCATTTTTCTTAATATTAATCTGAACAGAATTTTTTGTGGTGTTGATTTCAGCCCCTCCCTCCACGCTCCTCAGATGCACAACAAACAATTCATCATTTTCAGGTATCTGGAAAAATAATATTAGCAACAGGGTGTAAGTCCCATTTCAAATATATGCAGAACACTTATTAGAAATATGTTTTATATATTTAGCAGAAAGGAAATAATACAAACATTACAACACTTTTCATATTAAAATGAACAGGCAAAAAATCTTGCTTGCAACTTTGGCTGAAAATCCCTTCTCAGAATTGAAGATTTCCGTATTCTAAAACATACTTCTATGCTCTGGCAATATGAAAAAGTGGGGAAAGCCAAACAAAAAGAAAACAAAATCTAGGCAAGAATCAGAAGAAGCTCCTTCCAACTTGAGACTGTGAGGAGATCCAAAGTCAACTTGTGGAAGCCGCTCTGCTTGGAAACAAGTCTTCCTGCCAGTTATTTAGATTGACATCTTGATTTGCTGATGTTAACACTGTTTTACATCTATGCATGCCTGAAAGAATACAGGAACAACACACGAACACAACCTACCTTGGCCCATCTATTCCTATTCAACAGGAAAAAGAACAGTTCCTACTTTCAGACACACTCACATCCCCAGGGAGAGTTTCAATCACAGCTCTGAGAATGTGCTCTCTGATGCTTAACTTTGGCATTTCTACAAGATGAGTGTTTAAGACTGTATTTTAGTTTTAGCTATTTATTCTCTAATAACTGATGTGGCAGACAATAAAGAATGGTTTATAAGCCTCAAATTACGGAATTCAATATTTTTGCTTTATACGTTTTATTTCCCCAGTCTTGATTTGCTAAATCTATTTAACTGAAAAATACAATTATTTTATTAATATAGAGAGATAAGAAGGAAATTTCTTCTTGTGGACTCTCAAAAAAACCAGTATTATTTGCTTCTGAGAGAAATGCCACAACAAAATTGCTTATTTATTGCTAATGGTAATACTTTGTTGTAAGGCTGATGAATCCTTTTCATGCACTTTTGTCTACCAAGCTAAAAAAGTTCAGAATTCCCTGTGGCCCAATATTTCTTCTCTTTTACACTCATTTGTTAATTGGCCACCCCCAGATCCTTTTTCAGGGCTAAAAGAGTAAGCATACATCTGTCTTTATAGCTAAGGCCAATTTTGTCCCTTGTTTGACTTGTGGTACTTAAACTTGCCTAATGTTGTTGACTGATGCAGGTTGTTTTTTTCCAGCGTGAGGTTTGCAAGCTCTCACTCACCTCTCTCCCACACTGAGATAAACACAGTTCTTTTATCTTATTAAAATAGATGCTTACTTGTGCTTGTTTTAGTTCACTAATGAATATACTGTCTTGCACCATAAAAATATGCATCTAAGTGACAGCCTGAATATACATGCAATTTTAGTTGCAGATTACTTTTTAGTATCTTACATAAATAGGACAATGTGGAGCTTTTAATTGCATCATGATTGGTCAATAAATACATCGGTCAAACTTCAAACACAATAGTGTAAATGACTCCCAGCGCTGCCTTGCCTCTTTAGTTTTCTCTTAAACAAAGTTGCCATTATTCCTCATTAAAAAAGGAAACATACACGGTAAAATTACTATAAATGTCAAGCTACGGAAATCAGAACTGCAGTCCCCTACTTTCTGTAGGAAAAGGGCTTCTCAATTCAGAAAAATACTTGTTTTATTGTTTTTCCTAACTTCAGATCCTAAAAGCTCAAAAAAGTTCTGACAGTGACTCTGGATTCTTGTGAGCTCCATCATCATCATCAATAAAGGTTTTTGTGCAAAATTTATCCTTCACATACACCTGTAAAAGAGTTTATTTTAATTGGTCTATCAGAAAACAGAAAAATGTTAATTATCACCTAGTATTCATGCTTTTCATGAGATTGCCTATTTGTTTCAGGAATCTCATCTATTTTTAGAAAGATTTTTTCAAATATGTTTCTACCCTGAAACATATCTGCATAAAAAACTATAAATCTTTTTCAATCTATCTTTTCCCTGTGAATATTCAATGTGTCATATTGTTTCTTTAGTGACAAAGATAACGTGTCTGCTCTTCACACATATGAAAACCAGCCAAGTTTAATAAAGAATAAACTGGAATCTTATGCATTATTAACAGAAGGCAGAGGAGCTGGACAGGGATCACTGAGGACGTAATAAAAAATGCACCATGTAAGCAATGTTATAATTAGGTTCCCTTTGCCTAAACAATTAATAGAGACAAAAAAGAGAACCTGAGTTCATTATGCAAACATAGCCTGAATTTGCAAGGCAGATAATTAGGAAAAAGCAGGGCACATTTAAAAAGAAATATAGAAAACTTAAATATAGGAAGGACAGTCTAATAGATAAACCAGTATCTACTCCAAGAACATCACCCTTGGCCCTACAACAAGGACCTAGTATTCCATTTGAAAAAAAAAAAAAGAAGTATAATGCTTTCCTGTTTATAAGTTTACTGCAGTAGTACCTAGTGGGTCAGGGAGGCCAGGATACCTTCAGAAACTGAAAATATTCACTGATGAGAATTAAAGACTAAAGAAATTAGAAGGGGTAAAAATAAAAGCCCATAGAGCCAAAATTTAACAACACTTCATTAAGGAGAACCACTTTTAACCTTATTTAAGCCAGGCATTTTTGTAACTTTTTACTCTAAGTCTCTCCAAAATAGCAGTTAACCTTTTACATACCCAAATCTAAAATGAAGTCAGCTTGTTCTTACCTGATCATCAAGCACTGTTAAATTATAAATCAGCACTGATCTCCCAGGGGTAAATGTAATATTTCCCCTAGCTGGACTGAAGTCTTCTTCAGCTGGGTTTGGACCATCTTTTATCTGCAAAGAATTGATTTGTCTGATGAGAAGTATATAAAACAGGAATACAAACCTAGTAACAGTACAATAACCAATATACAATGTGACATGCATAACAAATGACGATCTCCAGCTTACAAACATGCACATTCAGTTGTGAAAATCTGCTCTTTTTTGGCAGATGGTGTAAGTCAGAGCAACCACTCTGAAGAAATTATGTATGTCCAGAACAAGAGGAAGAAAACTACTTCCATATAGGCCTATGGGGACTCTTTGGTATATTCTGATGCATAACTGACTCTTCCATATTACAGAAAGGATACTCATTCAAATTCAGTTTGAATCAATAGTATTTCATAATATATTCTAAGACAAAGTAATAGCAGTTATTGCTTTTGTGTCCCTTCTATCTTGACTTGTGATATTAAAGATAATAAGTTTAACAGTGAAACCTAAAAGACTAGGAAGCCACTTAGAGGCAATATGGGATTTTTTGTCATTAGAAAATCTTGTAAATTATTTCTCAACATACATACATAAACTATTTTGTGAGATAGACCTGATTAATTGTCCAGATAGTCAAATTTACTGATCCTTAAAACAAACAGATCTGCAAAAAATTACACAGAGAATCATATTCAGTACTTTAACTATTCATGCTACATGTGCTATTAAAATCCAGTACAAAGCTTTTCAGGTTTTGACAGGTCTAGATTAAAGCCTTGATACCTTACAGGACCAGTAGAAATATCCGTATGAAAGATTTTATATATAATTTTAAAGTACACAATAGAATCTGAGCTAGATAAGAGAAAGAAAGCAATAAAGGCAGTAATTGTATCACATTCAAATCATATATGTAAATAACAGCATAAATATTCAACATGAGTAATTATTTTGAAAGCTTTAGTTTCTGGGGATTCAAGATACAGATCAGGATACAGGCAATTATAGACATAGAACTTCACCAAATCCTGAGCACCCACTCTTACATGGTCAAAGTTGGGATAAGCACTAAAGACCCACTCTGATATTTGTATGTAAAATATATTAAAAAAAAAAAAAGAAAGAAAAAGAAGAAGAAATTTTAAATAAGACACTTCTTACACATTTAATATGCTTTGTTTTCTAGGAACATAAACTAATGCTGCCTCAAGTACCTTCCTAAATGACAGAGTACTCAATTTTCTCTAGTATCTCGTAATATTTATTCCAACTAAACAGACAGATAATCACAATATTTTCCTTATGACAGCTTATATGAATCCATTTTATGACATAAATCTAGCAAATGTAGATGTAGGTATTTTGCGTCTCTTTCCCCCTCACAAACACTTCGATAATTTATGATTACAGCCTCTCAGTTTAATCCAGCAGACTAAGGTATGAAGTCTTGGATAAACTCACCTCAAAAGTTATGACGACCGTCCCATAGGTTCCCCTCTCCCTAATTAGAGTGAGAGGCACAAATTCATTTCTGCCCCTGGGCTCATTCACTGTGATTAAGGCAGACTAATGAGGAAGAAAAGGAACAATCAGGCACAGATCAAATATCACAGCAGAATGAAGAAACTGTTACCATAGAAATACCAAACTCCCACAGACAAGTTAATCCAATCTGCAAACCAGTCCACTGATGGCATACATTTCCTAGCAACCAATTAGTTCAGCTAATAAAAACCTTGAAAGATTTCAGATAAAAATTCATCATGGTATGGAAGTAGGGTGTTTTATTTTTTTATTTTTTTATTTTTTTTAAATGAACACAGTCAACATACACAAAGTATTGGCATATCATCACTGGTGTTTTTAGGAGCTACTAACCCTATTAAAAATAGTTTTTCACCATTATAAAGTAATTTATTAGATAACTAGTTACAAATGGACTCTACCACAGGACAATCATTTAGGTCATTGGTTGCTTTTTCAGACTGCTGTAGGTGACAGATTTTGAAGATTTTCACTAATCCTGAGAGCAGCTTGTCTTAGCAGCTTAGCCTTAGTATTGGCTTTAAAATTTTCTCATGTTCTTACGTTTTTTCAGAGAAGTCCTATACATAGGTTATATTGTCAGAATACTGGCAACAAGGCATAGCTACTCATAGCTACTCTTTACAACCTCTGTATTACTGCATTCATCCTGCACTCCACTAGAGTCACAACAGCATCTTATCCCAGATGGTGTTATACAATGCATATATTATAACGTTCCCTCAGCTTGTCAGTCAAGTATAAAAATACTCACTACTGATGGGAAGATGTATATATCCTTTTTTCAAATCATATCTTTAACTTTACTAAGATATTATTCCTCAGTTTCTTCCCTACTATATTTAGATCTTGACTTATAGATGAGGGGCAGTTAGACTGAACAACTTTAAGTAAGTTTTATCTTTAAGATGAGCAACAGTGATACACATCCAGGCTCTCAGGCTATTTCTCAGCCCCTAAAAGCATATAGTAGTATTAAAGCTGTATGTATGCATGAATTACATACATATGTATGAATTACCTCTAGAGATGTTTTAAAAGGTGTAACTCAGGATCAGTTTTCAAGGAATTTATTTGAATAACTAACTAGCATCTTTGAAAATCTCACCTTTATGCTTTCTAAAATTTTCATATATACCATATAAAAAGCCATACCATGTTAAAAGAAATTATTCCAAAGGCGTTGTCATTTGATAAGATCGTTACAGTGACAGACTTGGGTGAGCCAAGCTTTATTTTCACAGATGGTTTCTAAAATTAACAAAACAAAATAAGATATTAAATATGGTAAATATGGGCAAAAAAGAAAAACATTCTGATTTTACTGTGTTTTACAGTAAATATTATTCTATGAAAATTGTATGTCTTTTAATTATATATTACAGTGGAATTTATTTAAAGCAACAGAATGCACCAAATAATTCTTCCTCATTGAGGAAATACATTCTATATGGTCAACAGTAAACTGCATGAAGCAAACCTTGTAAATGATTACTTACAGTTTGGCAATCTGCTAGGAATATGAAACTAGGCTTGAAGCATGTAGCACTGCCAAGAACTCAAAAGTTATTCTTTTTTTCCTAACACTTGCATAAAACTGTTAAACTTTGAAGCTATTATATGAACTGAGATGTCAACTAAAGGAAACAAATTATTTACAGTGTTGTTAAAATGAGCCACTACATTTACAAATCAAAAGAGGAAGGGAAAGTATGGACTTTTACATTTACTGCCAACATCTCCTGAGATCTATAAAAAGCATAACATTCTTTTTTACTGAACTGACTTCAAACTTGGTCATGAACTGCTACCTTAAAAAAAAAAAAAAACTGAATATGGACCCCTGTTTAATAGTATGACTCCTGTGAAGTAGACCAATAAGCAGAAATTTATCAATATGTTTTTAAAAAATTGTTTGGTTGTTTACAGGGAAGTCTCATATACCCTCTGCTCTGGAGGACTGGAAATCATACTGTTTCTTTTGCTACTTCCACCCTCTCTTTTAGGTAGAGTGTGCAGGAAAACAGGAAAGGCTGAGTCTCTTCACAATCTAACTCTTTGCCGCTCTGGTACAACACCTTCAAATGTCCACAATGCTTGCTGAAGTTTCAGACTATGTCTATTCTGCACAGTAACGTCACATACACAGACATCCACAGGAACGGCAAAACTTTCTTACAAGGAGCAGTAAGAACCATCCTGACTAGTCTCCAAATTTTAGTTCTTACCTATTAAGACTCAGACCCACAAGCATGACTACACGGAGTTCTATGGAACACCATTCATTTATGGCATATTATCCAGTATTTTATTGGCAAACAGATAAATTGGAAAACTTAGACTTACTGGTAATGTCAAGTAAAATGTGAATGTCTCATCAGCCTCCGGAAGGTCATCATCACAGACAGATATATACACTGTTCGGTTTGTTTCTGTATCAGGTATAAATGCAGCTGCATATGTGTCAAAAAAGTCTCCTGTATCTTCTCCATCAATCTACAATAAATACACAACTGAATGTCATCTCCTTCTTCCCCTACAATCTTCTATAATATTATTCTGGACTGATTTCATGGATTACATGAACTTTTCTTTGCACACGATTCCTCCCACTATTTACCCTGCTGTTACACAGTTTATTTCTAGACAGAAAGTAAAGATAATAGCCCCCTGTATCCATGCTAAGTAACCAGAAGTAACAACAACAACAATTTATTTAAAACCACTTACAACGTCCTTCCTTGCAGGTGGATATCTTTTGCATAATAACCGTATGACCAGTTTTAGTGGAAAGACTGTTCTGAGCACAGATCTGCATGCCATATAGTAACTCACCTGAATTAAACTTACCTTACGGTGTTACTGCCTTCTGCCTTCCTCTCTCACTCTAGGGTCTGGAAGGAGCCTAGGAGTTTAACCTAGTTTAATGCTTAGATCAACAAATCTGGGCAAGATGAATTTTGAAATGTAAAGCCCTGCTTTCACTTCGTTTAACAAAAGAAAATTGCACTGATTCAACTATTAAGTAAGATGGTTATAAGAGAGATTACAGAGCCAGTGGTGTCAAGACTGGCAAAATCTGTAGGTTAAATTTACAGTTGGAAGCTGAGACTAAATGGCATAGTCCTCTTCACTATATCTGTTTTTGCAAGATTTTCTCGACTGTGACCTGATGAACTGTCAAATTATCCAGTGCATTCACTAAGTCATTTCAAAACCATCCCCACAGCTGCCACACCTTAAACTACCATCCTTATAGGCACTAAGAGTTTAAATGAACCATTGTGAACAAACCTATTCTTTTTCTGAGAATGGTGAAATTAGAATTTCAATGAAGAGGAAACAAAGCATAGTAGGTATTTTTGTTTCTGTCACTTATCATTGGACATTGTGGCAACTGTATTTTTTAAGTATCTGAGCCAACACTAGACCTACCAAAAGACTTTTAAGAAAATGGCTTATAAACATCTTCCTAAAAGAGCTTCTCAAAATATTCATGTTAGAGACAAAATTTGGCATTTCAGGTCCTTAATAAAGAAACTAAGTTATTCTGCTTGCTATGCCAGTAAATAGCACCAGTTTCAAACTAAAATCACATTTTGTCAAGGTTTTCTCCTCAGATGTTCATAAAGTCTGAAATCCCTACAGATCAATTTCTATTCCTTGTAATTTCTAAGACATGCATTTTTTTTTTTTTTTTTAGTTACAGAAGAATAAACTATTGTGCAGGGACACATAGTTTCTTTTGTCTACGCACTGAAAAAATTCTTAAGCAGTACATCTCTGATAGACTGTTGTCTTTACTCACACCCCATAGCATCTTACTCCATACACATACAGTATAACACACTCTAAAGGTTTTAAACATTTAAAGGGAGTACAGTTGAGATCATGGTTATTAACAGCCAAGAAATAAAGGCAATAATGTAAAAATATTAACTCCGACCTTTCAAAGAACTGACTTAAACAGTGGAGTAGCTACTAAAATCATAAAATCATAGAATCATAGAATGGTTTGGGTTCTCCCCATGTCTCCAGCCTGTCTAGAAAAGAATAGAATATCCCAAGTTGGAAGGGACCCACAAGGATCATTGAGTCCAACTCCTGGCTCCACACAGGACCACCCAAAATTCAGACCCTGTGTCTCAGAGCGTTGTCCAAACGCTCCTTGAGCTCCAGCAAGCTCGGTGCCGTGACCACGTCCCTGGGGAGCCTGTTCCAGTGCCCGACCACCCTCTTGGTGAAGAACCTTTTCCTAACACCCAGCCTGACCCTCCCCTGTCACAGCTCCATGCCGTTCCCTCGGGTCCTGTCGCTGTCACCAGAGAGCAGAGATCAGCGCCTGCCCCTCCGCTCCCCTCGTGAGGAAGCTGCAGGCCGCCATGAGGCCTCCCCTCAGCCTCCTCTTCTCCTGGTTGAACAAACCAAGGGACCTCAGCCACTCCTCATGTGTCTTGCCTTCTAGACCATTCACCATCTTTGTTGCCCTCCTTCGGACACTAATAGTTTAATGTCCTTCTCATACTGTGGCCCCCAAAACTGCACACAGTACTCGAGGTGAGGCCGCACCAGTACAGAGCAGAGCGGGACAATCACTTCCCTTGAAATGATGCAGTGTCCCAGTTCCTTTTCACTGTCTTGGTACAAGCATAAACAACATTCAAAACTTCAAAAATATATTAATATTTACTGAGAATATAACTGGCATAGTTTCTTACCGACACAATTGCTGTGACGTTAGCAGGCTTCCCTGTCCTCTCAATTACAAGGCGTATAACGGTTGTACTTGTTTCATTAACTACAAATTCTGTTTGTCCACTGAACTTCACTTCTGTTTCTCCAGATGTGAAATGAATGAGTAATGCTAAAAGCAAATAAACTAATATATAATCAGAGGGCATCCCTATAGGGAAAAAAAAAAAAAAAGGAATAATTAAAAATAAAGTGTGTAACTGAGATACGTCAAATAATCTCTGTTGACCTTTCCAATGATGTTAACCTTCCCACAAATCCTTCAGATACTGTGATTATCTTGTGAGCTTCAGAAATGAGACAAAAACATGCACAGGTCTCAGCCATAATCAAGTTAGATAACATAATTATCTTCTGGATCCAATTCTATTTTCATAATTTTCTTCAAATGATAGTCTAAAAAGCATTTATCAATGTTTTCCAAATGGAGGAATAAGTAACTTTTAAGGCAAAAAAAAAAAAAAGTACCAATTGTTTTCATTTCCAACCAACAAAAAATAGCTAAAGGGTTGACAGTTCACTAAGTTCCCCCTATTTCCACTTTTTTTTGCTCTGTTGATTCTCTTTAGAAATATACATGAACTGGCACGAAGGGTGAAGGTTAGGATGTTTGCAGTCATCTCATAGACCATCTTTTGACATCTCATGGACCATGAAATGTTCTTAAACATTTGCATATTTACATGAGATTCTTTTCACTGCTTCTCTTATCCCACGATTCTTTCATGTTTTCCTGTCACAGAGAATCACTGTAGTACATTTTAGTGTGATTGTAATCTTTGCGCAGCCAGATATTTATTTTTATTTGTTTATGCACGATGTCTGGTTTTCTTTTCTCTTAGGATATGACAAAAAAAGTAAGGTGGTTTATCTCTCTTACATCATAGTCCCATTACATAATGTAATACACATGTTTAAGTTCCAGTGAAGGCATCATATTGATACTCTTAAAGACTCATTTTTAAGAGGCTTTGGCACAACAAAGTGGAAACAGCTGCCATGTTATGCAGAAGCTCATATTGTACAGTGTGGATAAGAACTAAGCACTTGGATGCTGAATGGAGCAAATTTCTGCCATAAGATTCTGAGCAATTATTGAACGAACCAAGAGAATATAAAGACCAGAAAGTATTATCGCATGGATCTTTAACAGAACCAGTTCTTCCAGCAAGTTTCTTTTAACTTGCAGTCACAATTTTATAATTTTAATTTTAAAATTTCTTTACAAAAGATACAAATTATATTTGTGTAATTACACATAAATAAAATGTCACTTTGCATAAAATTATGTTTCGAAGTGCTATGTTTATCAGGTTAATCTGGCCAATGACAATTGGATGGATTGTGCAGAACATACTGCATATCAATAATATTTAAGCTAAGCTATGTTTGCAAGCATTTGTTTTCATTACTTATGAGTGACAGTAAATGAATATTCAGTCAGAAATGGTCATGCCTATACTGAAATATATTTTTTTAAGTGTATGTCAAATTTGTAACGAGAAAACAGAGCCAGAATGGGTTTTAAGTCTTTTACATACGCAGTAAGATAACTTTTATCTTGTACTGAACAGAGAACAAGTGGTCATCAGACCGCTAAAATTAACAAAGTTTCAGAAAGAATCCACAACTTTCATTCTTCTTATAATAAATTCTGTCTGGACAAGGGTTAATTTTACACTGTGAAGACTTGAAATAAGACTGCTTTCAGACAATTAAAGAACAAGAACTATCCACAGACATGACATATTGTGTAAGTTGCAAATACCGTCAAGAACACTATCAGTGTCTCTCAAAATTTTTAGAAGACAAGACTGGTGGGATGACAAAATTAGCTGATTTTAATTACTTGCAATAAAATATTCACCTAGCTCTACTGAACATCACCGAGGGAATAGGTGGCAATGAAACTAAGTGCAAAAAATCAGGACTAACCATTACCCCTATGAAACATTTTACAACCTATTTGAAAAGTGTTTCATTATTTCCAGAAAGAATGGCACACAGTAAAATAATTTTGCTGCAGAACTTCACACTGCTACAAACTGAACTTTAATTACCATGAACACAGTCATTCAAGATCTCCATGGTTTTTATTAAGATGTAAATGCATAACAGACTTTCAGAAACAAGGTTTTTCTTACATAGTGATCTGTTTAGTGATGTTAGTGCAGAAAAAGCTCACTATAGGAAGCAAAGATGAAAAATACATTATAAAAAAAAAATCGGGATTTAAAATCCTCAGCATTTCAAAAGCTGACTCTATTAATCTGCAAGACATTTTTTGTTGTTTTTATGTGGAACTGCTCAGAAAAATACAAGCCTTCAAGCATGAAAGTGAACAGTTGTGTAACCTTTGTATACTCTGAGACAATTACACTGTCTGCAAATGCAGGCATCATCCATACTAAACTGAGGAATTTGTTGACCTTTTAGCTTCAGCTGTTACCTTGTCATAGACTTCGCAAATATCTTCCCACGGTACATGCTTCTAGTAAGTAATACTGAAAACATGATCCTTCAGGGCAAGAGTACAAAGTTTAGAATTACTTGAATTCTATTACTCCTACTAGAGAGCATTCTCAAACTATAGGATTACTCCTGTGGAACAAGAGAGGTTTCACAATCATATAATCAATTATTTAGCTGATGTGTATTCTTCCTTGTTACATTATTTGTACTAAGATTTACCTTGCACAGCCTGCCAAAAGTACTTTTTACTCTACTTACATAAACTCAGTTCTGAAAATCATTAGTATTTTTTAAAATTGACATCATATAGAAAACGCAACATAAGAAAAGACATAGAGAATGCAGAAGAAATTTATTAAAATAGCCAAAAAGATATTATAGGCCACAGTATTTTATTTTGTTAAATATCAGCTCACTTTGTGCACTAAATTCCAGGTTTTGCTATACGAAGTTATACAGGAACACAACTTGTTCCTTATTAACTGCAATGCATAAAGTTCAGCAGAAGCCTCTGCTAGACCATGGATTAAAAAATGACTCTTCCCCACCCTCCTCACCCCAGTATATCGCTGGCAAGTTTAATTTTGATTTTTTCAAATGAAGCTGAAACTGTAGTCCTTGTTCACTGCTAAGTTTTGGTAAACCATGCATCTGGTGGATCAGACAGTCCGCTCTGATTCTGTTAAATTTCAGGTTTTTCAATCCAGGATATCCAGTCCAGCTATTAATGAGATTAATGAATCAAAGTCATTTAATATTTTAAAAACAACCAGCAGTGGGATATCATACACTTCCGGAGTATGTGCAAGCTGATGGACCAACTAGTCTGCTACTGTGTTACTGGTTACCAAAGCCATTCCAAATAATGATTTTACTATCAGTGGTAGTTCAAAGCAATGTTACATAATGACATCTAGATGATCACTATAAGGCATTTATAATAAAGGTTCCTAGCATCAAAAACAAAGGAGGTACCTCTCAAACAAGTTATCTAGACATTCTAATGGTACTAGAGGATCTTGAAAGTCTAAAAAGTACATTCTTCAAGATTATAATAAAAAAAAAAAAATCAAACTCAGAAATTGAGTCATGATCCTTAACTAACATTTGCATTTTATATCACTTTCTGAAGTGTGGTTATATTTCCCCTGACAAAGCAGATTCCTAGAATAGCACCCAGCATATACTGATTTAACACAGTAATTTCCATAGTAATGTCACAAATCACATGAGCAACACCATTTCAATCTACTGTCCAGATGGAGTTAAGGAGAGGTAGGCTTATGAACCTGCTGTTTCCCATAACTGATGAATGACCAAGATTAGCTCACTTTTTCCACTCAGTTTCTGGAACAAATCTGGGATGAAGATTTTAAACTTAATAAAGAATGAGTGGTCTTTTCAGCAGACTTAAATAAAGAATGAGAAGACTTTTCTGCAGATTTTTACACTGGCTTTCATGCTTAATAAATCAAAACCCTTTAGAAAATAAAGATATCCTGGGTGCTTTTAGTGAAGGATGAGGAAACCTATAAACTAGTGGCACATGCAGAGATGAAGAAGAAAAACTAAAGGTCTGCAAAAGATTACCAAATCTGAAATGAAATTAGTATAGGATGCCAGATATGAAACAGAGAATGGCAAAAGAATGGGGAGCTCACTAACGAAGCAGATGGGAAGGCTGATTAAGTACCCTGTCCCTCAGACTTGCCATTGCTGACTGGCAGAAGAATCAAGCAAGTATTCTGAAGCAGGACCTCTCCAACTCAGCAGCTACGACTTGATTACCGCTGCTCATCTTTGCACTACTCTTTGCAGATTTCTAAAGTCCACCGATACAGCACAGCACAGCAAGTGAAGTCTAGTGCACTTTTCACTGCCTGTCCTTGTCTACTCCCTGTGATTACAAATACCCAGCCAAGTAGAACATTCAAAAACTGGCATGCCTAGTACTTTGCATTGAGTATGGCATTACAGCTATCAATGGTTGCCAGACAGAAGTCTATTCACAGCAGAGATGTCAGCACCCAGCAGCATCTTTGGTTGAATACAATCAGAGAGAAATACATGTGCTCTTTCATATGTAAAGAGGAGATTCTCTGTAGTACGCTGGAACAGAACAGAGCAAGAAGTTTCACAAGGTCATTGCCCTCCCTGCACTTGTTGCCGAAATATATTAAAAGCCTGCATATCTCCAGCATTTCTATTTTTCTGTAATCTCAGAACCAATGAAATTTACAACAGTATTGTCAAAAAAAAAAAAAAAAAGGAAAGTAGAAGAATTTTGATTCACTAAAATCCTACTTTCTATGTTGTCATGATCCCAAATTAACACAGAAATTTCAGACTGTTTTTTTTTTTCCCCCACATATGGTAAAGGGGACACAACCACTGTGTCTGCAAGACCTAGCATTTGTATAGTGGGTAGTACCCAAGTTTGTACTTTTTTCTTTTTCTTTTTTTTTTTTTAATTTGGTTTGTTCTTTTGTTTGTTTTTGTTTAGATGTAAGTCTCTTGCTCGAATAGGGACTAGCATAGAGAGTGTTCCAAAACCACTATTTTGAAAGAATATCTTCCTATATCCCTTTTTGTCTTCAACCTGCTTCAAGGTGAATAAAGCATGAGCATTATAATAAGTAACAACAACCAATACTTTTTCTGCACCCCTTCTCACACTGGTCTGCACTAATAGTTGCAGCATTTCGGGCAAGAGTTTGTTTCAGTGACTCCCATGCATGTTATTTGGTGTCACTGACACCTTTGATTCCAATTCTTCTCTAGGGTTTCCTGTCTTCTTCCTTACCACAAAGGCCGTCTAGGTGCCCATCTTCCCCCTTTTTATTACTAACATTGGCAAGTGCTAGCCAAAGCGCAAATGCAGACTATAAGGTGCTGAAATCCCTTGATCTTCTTTCACAGTCCTGAAGTTTTGGGGCTCAGCTACTTACTTACTTGCAAACTACTGCTGCCATGGCAGTAAGACCACGGCACAACCTCAGGTACTAAGCAGATTTATCTGCATTTGAGAGCAATGACACCAATATGAGGCAATGATTCACCTGACCATTTGCTTTCTAACAAATCCAGTATTTTTAAAAAACCTTATTAGCTATGACCTTATGTATCACTGGGAATGGACAATTTAATGTAACCTGAATTAAAGTCAGGTTTAACTGACATTTTCTATGGTGAAAAAAATACCATAGAAAAATTCTTGTTCATAGAAAAATTCTTGTTCATTAAATTATGTTTCCTTGAAAAAGGCACCTATTCTTCAACACAGACATCTTATCCTACGGAAGAGAAGAGAAATAAGCTGCCTGCCATTATTTTTGTATTTACAACTCCAAAAGGTAAATCCATCATCACAGCCAAGAACCAACACTGAAAACAGTAAAGCTGCAAGCCAAGGCCATGACAGAGGCCTGGTCAGAAATCCTAATCATCTCATCCTGTTAACAGATGTCACTGAGAGGAAAAAACAGTAATATGCCCAGAGTACCTCTTGCAAGTTTTCTGGCAGCTTCTTCGTTTTCTTCCTCAGAAGAATTTGAATGGACCCAAACTATACGCTTGAATTTTAAATTCTAAAGCACATAACAATTACTGGAGAACGAAGTTTTATCTTGTAAATGCTAAAGACTCCCTGAGGTAACCACCTGCTCTGCTTGTTCCCATTCAGAGCAGGGAAGAAAAGACAAAACTAACAAGCAATGCTGAATCCACTACTTCTCTGCAAACAACAAGCAGAGGGAACACAATCCTTTTCCACAAACATTTGCTGTTACCTTATAATTTGCTGGTCTAACAGAGAACCAGACAATAATTTTGGATAGCTGTAGGAGTCAGATTATTTTAATCCAAAGTAACTCCAATGAAATGACTTGCAGTTATTAAGGTTACTTTATATTTAGAATAGAGATCACAGCCTAATGTAAACAAACTTTGGCTGAAGTCTGCTAATCAGAATGTTAATAAATACACCAGTAGGAAGGTGAATTTACTCTAACTTGTACCAAAAAAACAAAAACAACAACAAAAAAACCTACTGATTTCAGCTGCAGAACTTCAAATTTATTTCATGCAGCTGAAGAGAATCTATCCACATATAGCTCTAACTACATCTGGTAACAAATTGATACATCATTTTGGAATAGTTATATTTATCATATAGTTTAAGTAAAAGGTAAATCTAGTTTTCAGCTCCACTCCAGAAATTCTTTTCTACCCATATAGAAACAGCAGACATCCTTTACTAATAGATATCTTTTTACAGGGTTTTCTAGAACCAGGGTATAGGTTTTTATCTGTGTAATTTTGTCCCAAGTACAGTTCGAAACACTGTAAGTAAGCTTTCACACTCTCTCTCAAATGGTTTCTTGAAGAAAAAAAAAGCAAACAGATTTAATACAAAACAAAACAAAAGAACTATGAAGACGCTTAGCACTCCCGATTCACACTTATGTAGAAGCAACTGCATGACTGAGGCTGTCTCAGGATCAGGCTCCTGCATATATGGAACAAGAAATCCAGCTGAGAAAGGTCTGCAGGCTTCAGTGAGGAACAAGCTATTTATTCTACTTGAGTAAAGATCTTAACTTCCACAGTAATTTCCATTTGTATCTCCACTTCAGAGGTTTTTCTCATGTCCTCAACTCTTAACAAATTTTTAGAATGTATGAGCCGAGCACAAAAACTACCACAGCATCAAGTACCTAATACTTGTCCTGAATGAAGTACTATGGCCTGAATGAATAGCATATATCAGAATAAGTAATTTTGGGCTTCTGCAACCTGTTGGTTATTTTTCTCATACTGAAAACCAAAAATGTAACAACCTGGTTTGTAACAGTGCTTCACACATAATAATCTTGCAATAAAAAAAAAAAAAATCCACAAGGTACAGAACAGTAAATTATATCCTCATGGTGGGGATTAAGTGGCATTATGTCACATAAACTGACAGAAGAATTATTGCTATCCACAGTGGATCCTTACAAGTTAATACATATTTATGAGCCAAATACTACTTTAATGTGTTGCCTAAATATTAGAATAAATGTTGGAGTTATTCATGACTTCCTAAAATTGTATTATTAAATATGAAAATATTTACATTAACTTTAAGAAGTATATCCAAACAGCTTAATTTCTACAGTTAAATGTATTCATTATTAGATTGCAGCAAAGAATGTTGCTTTTATTACATATTTGTATTTTACAAAGTCCACCTCAAAGACTTTTTTCTGTGTAAGTAAAAACATATTTGTATCATTTTCCAAAAGAATATTAGCATGAGGCTCTCTCTCTAATCTATGTTATGAATTAATCCCTTAAATATGGGCAATGCATTTTTAAATAAAACACATGGTAAAGTATTTATGTGCTGAAAAGAACTCCCCCAGCAAAATTTGTTTGGGTTCAAAGGCTTCTCACACTATCTTTCTCATGTATTGTGGTTCCCTTGCCTTTCTAAACCTTTTAACCTATGTCACAATTTAATAATCACTATTTAATAATTATAATCATTCCCTTATTAACTGGGTATTTCTTTTCCTTGTTCTAAGGCACCCTGTAGTTCAAGACAAGGAAATCTCTTTGTTGATTAGTTATTTAAGACCAGCAACAATAACTACGCTGGAAAGAAAGGTGCTTTGAGAGGATTACACACAGCTAGTTCTCAACAGCACCAAGCGGAGAGCAGCAAATTACAAACCCGAGTACTTCATTGCATGTAACCAAATTGGCTGGTTGAAATGCTAATTGCCTTTCAGCAAAGCTAAAGACAGACAGGGGACCCTGTGCTTCAGAGAATGACATGCATTTTTTTATCCCACTTCTGCACCATTGTCTTGCTGAGAATCATTCAAAATCTATTCTTAAAGGTAGCTCTTTTCCTAACCTTTAAAAATGTGGGAAATTTCTAGAGCTCTAACCAATACTTCAGATCTGTTGGTCTGTCAAACCCATAACAGATGGCTGAATTAAGACCATGTTAAATCCTTAATGAAGCAAAGCTTGAAACAACTCAGAGCAGTAACATATTGGACCAGTCCACAATAAGTGACTGAGGAGAATAAAGTTTCTTCTGCTATCTAAAAATGAGACTCATACTATAAGAAACTTACATCAGATACAAATGAGATAACCAAACAAAAACCTCTTGGTATGTATATATGTATGAAAACTTGCTTATTATTCTAGAGAAAATTCTGTCTTCAACTGGTTAAAAAATCTACAATCACGAAAGCTACAATGAACACAGGAAGAATTTGTCTTGTGCTTAATTTTGCCACAAAAATTTACCCTGTCAGATAAGCCTGTTTAAAAAAGTATAACTTTATCCTAAGAGGGACCTTAGTTTGGACTTAAAAATTATCTTAGCAAAAGGAATTTAAACTAACTTTATAGGAAATATTAGTAAGCCAAACTATGAAACACCGTTTTTAATATTTTAGTGTATTTCAGAACTCCTAGTTTACAAATTCTTTCTGCAAACAGCCACAAATTCTCATATATGGAGTAAACTCAATCTTGAAAATGCTTATTCACTCAAAGGATTTTCCAGTGAGATTATTCACTCAAACTGTGGCTTAGGCAAGTGAGGCTTTGCAGAAATAGTATCAACTGTGATTCAATGGTATCTTTCAGAGTAAAAAGATAACAGTGGATCCACATGGAGTAAGATAAATGAATGGCACAGAACATTGATTCCTCCTGTCCTGTTCCTTCTAGGAAAGAGTAATATAGTTCTTATTCAAATACACAGAATTCTTGAACTTCTGGAACTATGACAAATGCCTACACTCTGCAGCAATGGTTCTGAAAGCTTGAATTTGATGATGCAGATGTTGTACAGCATTTGAGTTTTAATACATATTGAAAGAAGTACCCAGATTCTACGTATGCGTATTTCCAGTGAGGAAAAGTATTACATCACAGTTGTATCCAGCAATGACTTATACCTAAATCCGCCAGTCCTGTAGAGCTGAAACGCAAGCACAATTTATACAAATGAGTAAAACCAATCAATAGGATTACAGATGTAAAAATAGCCATGTACGTAATTATATCTTTGGAAGGTCAAGGCCTAGTACTCACTGAGCAAAGAATTTTGCCATGATCCTATTTTTTGTTGCCCACCTACATTTTTTTATTTTCTAAAGAATAAGTTATAAACTGATCTAATACCAAGAACAGGTATGGAAAAGGCTGGCCAAAAATAATAATAATAAAGAAAAAAAAAAAAAAAACAGCAGGGTTATCCAGCAATAAAATGAAGCTAAATTGCATCAGACATCCTATGTCGAATAATTGCAAAAGTTGGATATATAGGTTGCTGTTTTAATGCTTCCAAAAACTCATGAGGCTAAAAGAATCCAGATGTAGCCGAGACAAATTTTAATTCTTCCTCGTTTTGAAGTGCTATGCAAGGATATACTTTCCCACTGAGTTTTCAAATAAGCATTCTTAAAGTTCTGTTAAGCTTATAGGCCATTACTATGAAGTACCTCTAAAAACTACGACAATTAATTATCACCTCATCTTTACAATATTCTAATTCTGAACAACTATAGTAGTTATGTAACAACACATCACTTTTTATAGGTGATTTGTGGTCATCAATATTTTTCACCCAAATTGCCATAAATTGTTTGTGTCTCATGACTGAGATCCTCACAGTTCTCTGTAGTTGTATTCCTCTTTAGAGCTATACATTAAGTGTACATGCTTTCAGGGCTTTTGCAATAGTTCGGTTTAAGTCATTGAAACACTCGGGTGTTAAATAAAATATATAGGTAAGCATTTGCAGACTCAAGCACTCATTTATTTTTTTAATGGTAATCCAAAAGCAAACAAACAAACAAACAAAAAACAAACAACTGGAAGCCAAAAGTTTTACGTAACTTAATGCCATGAATATTGGAATATCAGAGGTTTTAATAACAAGGTATGTTTTAGACCTCTTTCTGAAGCTTTCATTCAAATGAAGCTCAGAACAAGTTCCCAGGAAAGAATTCCACTGTGTGTTTGGTTGTTATAATGATCAATCTTATTTGCTGGTATCACCTCTTTAAACCTCACCCAGTATTATTTTTCAGCCCTAAAAATGCTGGTGGAACAAATAAATTGCCCAGCATGAATTCTCACAAAAGCAAATATAATTTTTCCCATTGATTTCCATGTAAGCAGGATACAGACCAGGATTACAAGCTAATAAGCATATGCTCCTGTTATCGGTGCTAATTAGTTCACTTATTAGTTCACAAATTTAGTAAATACCATTGATTTTTTAATGTAAAACTTTTAAAGCACAAAAGTGCATGTTAGAAATCAATAATAACACAAGTATTAGCAGTAACACTAACTTAGAAATTAAAAATAGTACATTTTTGAAATATGTTAGCTTTTATATTAACAACTATTTGGCCCTTCCAATTCTGAACTTAATACTCTACAAGTGATTTTATTTCCTCAGGAATCCGGTTGTCCTTTTCACATGGAAACGATGAATACGTTTAGAAGGAGAAAGCTTGTTTTAGGCTTCAGGGACAGACAGACTGTTTTCTAAATATATCACATTCCACCTTTAGTTGTTACACTGCCCTCATGGTAGACTCTCAAAATGCCTATTATTTAATTGCAAGACTCATTCTAGAAGATGGATACAAAGCGTAACAGCAAAAGAAAAAGAACAATTTTGGCTTCCCTATAATGAATATGATTAAAAGAATCACATGTTGTTTCACATCAATACTATAAAGCAATTATAGACTCATTAAAAAACAATGAATGATGTTTGGCAGGCAGTTTTGTATCTGGGCTAGCCAAAGTGAATTATGCAATGTTTTAAATGGAATCAGCATATCAAAAGCTACAAGCACAAGAAATATTTCCAATTGTAACACTTAAGTCATATTTTTAATCACTAACCTGTTTAAAACTCATTTCTTATCAGACGACGATTTGAAAAAATTCATCCTGACTTTTAATTCACTTTTACAATACACAGTGCACACACAGCTCCCCCACTTACTTTAATTTCACCTAACTAAAACAGTCTAACATCTCTCATTTTTGAGAGCTAAACATCGCCAGTGAGAACACCTCAGACCCAGTTTCATCCTGATATGATCCCCCGCAAATAGGATTTTCCATTGGAAAGATTATTGCCTCCACCTGCCCTCCTCTGCAGAGCAGAAAGAGGAGCTGCTGGAACAACAGAAACCTTAGCGCACTTTTCCTACCCGGCAGCCGCTCGCGGGTGAGCGACACGCTTGCTGCCTGCCGCCGGCTAAACCCTGTCTCTGCTGCAACAGGTGCTGCTGGCAGAACTCTGGAACTGGAGAGCGAAGATCTCCGCAGCTGATACAGGATGCTTCAGGAGCAGCTACCACCTCAGGCAGAGAGACGACAAACCTACCTGGACCCGGGGACGTGGACATCTGCGTCTTCTGGACTCGGCGAGCCGCCCGCACGCACTCAGTGTCACTCACGCATTATGCATTCCCGTCTCCCACTCCTCCCTCCTCTCCGCGCAGCGTCCAGCACTCTCCTCCCTCTTCTGACTCCTGCTGCCTTCCCGCTGCTGTAGAGATAAAAGGGGGTGGGATGGAAGAGAACAACATTTCTCAAACCCCAGCAATTGCCCCTGCACTGCTGTAGTTCAAATACAGCCAGCCCCCCCAGTCACTGCCTCGTTAGTTCTTCTACTTAGCTGGGACTGGACTGTTTAATTACTGAAGGCAGCAAAACTGTCAGGTTTTGTGTGGAAGACGGCAGATTTTGGATTCAGGTCCATGGCTGCACCAGGACATGCAGCTCATCACAGCCACGCAGTGCTAGGCAGGCATGCACAATTTCCATCCCTAGATCAAGCATTCCAGCTTCAATAATTTCTCTGATATCTAATTCCTGTTTTATGGTCACCTCTACTCCAAACAAATCCTGAGCCACAGCTATCCCTCACAACAGAGATGCAAAATACAAAGGCAGCAACCAGCTCTCACCAGTGTTTGCCCCCAAACTCCCCAATTTTCCCTTTAAGCCCAAAACCATAGAAAATACTGAATTGTGATGAAATCTTACTTAGTCCCATTTACACAATCTTTACTATAGTTCCAGAATCTGTGAGATAGCTACTAGCTCTTAAAAAGTGGAAATGCTGTTGCAAACTAATGCAGCAGCAGCAGCATGATTGCATGTAGGCTGAATCCCGTTACATGTATTAACACTCCCAACACTCCCCGCATCTCACGTACAAATTGAAACCATTCTATCGAATTTTAAAAAGCATTGATTCTAACTCCAATGAAATCCAACTCCCTATACATTCTTAATCTATAACCAAAACCACGTATCAGGTACTTTCAGTTTGCTAAAGCCTATCATTTTTTTTGGTCCCAAATCCTCTAACTGGTATAAAAACAGTACTCCTAAGTAGCTAGAAAAATCATGACTTTGACACAACTTGGTGCAAAAGCAATGCAAAAATATGCATCTAGCATGTGAATCTTTACAGATGCATTTTTTTAAATCCCATGTTGCTCATTAGCTTTGAATAAACAAAATCTAATGTAAAATCCTGTTTTAATATATATATTAGCATGTTACATTTAGAAATAAATCCAAATATAACTCCAGCCTAATTTTAGAAACTAATACTCACAGTTTTATTTCACAAGCAGCACATTTACAGAAAGGGTCGAGAGAAGTGCTAAGGACAGAATAGGATTCTGACTTGAACGAAAGCTGAATGATATTTGCAATGTTTGCTATAGTTTGCTGAGAATTCTTTTCATTTCATATGAACTTCCTTTGCTTTATTTTTAGTTTATTTGGAGTACAAGGACTATATGCAAAAAAATAACACAGTGATACAGAGAGAGTACTTAGACGTATCCCTAAAAGCAGTGATTCTGCAAAGGCTAATATAATCTTTGCATATGCAAGGAAGCAGTACAGTGCAGAAGTATTAAGGCCAAAAAAAGAAAAAAAAAAAAAAAAAAGATCGATAAGCCTATATGCCTTCTGACAGCATTAGCCTGGTCACTATGTCAACACTGTGCAGAGCTGTACTGGTCATAATTCAGGAATAATGTAAGTAAACTGGAAAAGGCAAAGAAGATGCTAGAGAATGATGAGAGGTTTCAAAAACTACTTTGTAAAAGACTCAAAGACCTCAACAAGTATTGAGCTTATAAAACTAAACTTATACATGCTTGAAGGTATAAAGCATTCCAGCCAACAGCAGCCATCTAGTCTCACCTAGTCACACAGCAGGATGGAAAGAACTGCCTCCAAGAGGTGCCTGTTTATCTCCACGGGCTAAATAGCGAGTGTACATGACTCTCTGACTGTGTATCTTAGACTTCTGGATAATTACATTAGGTTAATGTTAGGTAAGATGGATCTCTGAACTCTGTATGCAAATGAGCATGGATAAATAAATATCTGCACTGTAACAGATAGAGGCATAGATGATTTAATTCACAGAAACAAAAATAGATACTCATACCAGGAATAATTTCCAGTCGTTTCTATTGTTCTCTTATGTTGTTTCAGTTTAAATTATTTCATGTTGTCCTTTGTCTTACAGTTTCTGTGGGAAGCAAAGTGACCCTGTATCCAGTTTGGCTCCCACCAGCACCTATCAAGCTTCCCAGTATCGGAGGGATTGACTCAATAGCCATCAGTCCTCAGTTACAGGAGACCAGTGCACGCTAAACGTTGCTAATCATTGAGATAGAAAACAAAGGAAGAGCCTGAGAACTCAGGCTTGGGCTTACTAATTCACTCGGATAGTTTCACAGTAACTTTCACGAAACTTTCAACAAAAGTGCATTCTGATCTGAAATGATTGTACTACTCCCTCCCACTCAATCTGCAGCACTCTGTTTTCTCTAGATGCCTAAGGATTTCCTGATTACTTTTTTTTTTTTTTTTACTTTCACCATACCACTCGAGACCTATGCTTCCCTTTGTTATACGCAAGCATAAGACAGAGCTCCCATGGGATTTTGTCAGTGGTGCTCCTCAACCAGCTGGAAGGTTATTGATGATTGACATGGGACACTCCGCACGCACTTTTAACAACTCAGCATGCTGCCCACACAGCACTCTCACCCCTTACAAATGTCAGGAGCAAACAATTGGGCCTGGTATCGGGCCTACAATAGATCTGGCATTGCACAGAACTGTGCCTTCAGGTCAGCCTTAACTTCTCCTTTCAATAAAAGCAGTAAATAAGGTGTACTAAGTACACCCCTCAATTCTTTATTTGTTTGGATTTCCTTTGGTTTGAATTCATTAAAACTCTGCACGTTAAAAATGGCTCTGCTGTGGGTAAACCAATATTGAAAGCAGCAGCAATAGAATCAATAGACTCCAGTTTGTTTGTTTGTTTTGAAATCTTGCCTTTTCCCTCCATTGGCATCATCTGAAAGGAAAGATCAGTGAAGAGGGAGTTAAAAGAAGAAACAAATCCCTGAGAAGGAAAGTTGGACTTAAAGGAGCAAGAAGAAAAAAGCAAAACAAAGGGCTTCAGAAGGGAGCATTTTCTCTTCTTGTATACATTTTTGTTTCTATTTGGAAAGCAGATTTTTGTGTATGAATATGAAGGCCATTTGGTTTCCAGTCACAGTATTGGAATCCTTATACGCTTTTAGTGAGCAAAAATAAGTGCTGATAATTGGATTTGCTGAATACCCCTAAATTACCCTGAATAAAATTGAGATTTCATTCACGCTTCTCAACTGTTAAAAATTATTTTGCTGTATAAAAAAGTTTTGCTTTCACCTGAGTGAGGCATCCAAGCTTCAAAATTCTGGGCTAAACACTTATGAGGACATAAGTAGCAAGCAAGGAAATTCTGCAAATTTTGAATCGTCAATCCCACACAGACTTTGCTCTGCCTGTTACCTTTTCTGGCACTTCAGCTGAAGCAGACTGAACTACTCATAATGAGGAACACTAAGCACGTGCATAGGTCTTTCATACATCAATCCTTAATTAAAGTACACCAGACACAAGTTAACTTTACTTCTTGGCTGTTTATTAATGAATCACTTGAAATACAATGGAGCACTTCAAAAATACCTAACATCCATCAGATGCTGTTCTGATTAGTTCTAGTGGATAGGTAGAGCACTGAGGCTGATCTTGCTCCTCTGTTCACAAAGTAATGGGCAAGACACAGGTGATGTTCCTGTAAGAAATGCTTTTTTTTTTTTTTTTTTTTGTAGAAAGGAAATTTTCTTTGAACAGTATTTCATGGCAGTAAGTCTCTTTCAAGAGTATTCCTTCAAGACAGACCATTCTTAAGAATATTACAGACTGCAACAAGCACTTACATTCTTCCCTGTTTGGCTGGAGTTTCATATTTGATCCCATACAGATAACTATTTGCTTGGCTGACATCTAGGATGCATTCCCTGTGTGATTACTTCCTTCCTCTCAATGTGATTTAGAATGGGGAACAGATCTAACCGCAGTGTTGAAAGAAACAGCAGCCAGAGATACAGAACATGACTGTGGTATCAGTCTTCAGGGAACTACACTAAAAGCCATGCTCTGGAAAAGGGCAGAACTGACTAAGACTCATACGAAAAAGGTGTGTTCACCTGTCTCAGAGCCTGACTAGTCTGTATTATCAGCCTTCTGACCATTATCCCATAGCAGCTTATGATCACTCTTGTGTTTTCTGTTCTTTAAAATTTAAAATGAGCTTTCTGATCAATTTCCCATTGTCATTCATCTAGCCACACTCTCTGAAGAGTCCTATCCAGCTATCCCCACTCTGAAGAAATGAGCAACCACGGTCAGGTATCAGCTGGTGCCTGTTTAGTAGTACTAGGTACTTGCACTGCTCTCTTTCCTGAACCGCTGCACGTCCTTCTTCATGGGCTGGGAATGCTTTAACATTAAAATCCTTAATTTACTGGGAAGTTTCTTGATGAATAAACGCATGCCAAAGCATAAAGTAAAAAAATATAAACAGAGGATATTGCATGACAAAGTTTGAGTATGATGCTTCTGCCCCAGTAGTTAATGGTGGATATGCAGATGGATGTACATAAATTCAGGTTTTGATCCTCCGAGATGTCCATGATTTAAGACAATGAAAAATGAGAACTTCTAAGTGGAGTGTGCTCTTGTTCTTTGGACAAATATTAAATTGTTTATACTCCCTGTGATTGGCTAGACAAAGGTTAACCTTTTTATGGTACTCCTCCTTTCTGATATACTGGTAGAGCATACTGATGTTAATTTTTAAAAACAGCTTTTAACTGGAGAAAAAGAAAAAAGAAAAAAAAAGAAAGAAATATTCCTAGTATCACAAAAGAAAAGTAAATGTTCTATGGCATCTGTTCATGGAAGGTTGATATTTTATCACGTTTTATAGCAGAAATGTTATTCACCTAATCCTGGCCTTTTATTACTGAACCTAGCTCTATATTTGACAAGACTCACAAAAAATGAGATGCCTTTTAAGGAAATGTTAATGTAAATGCATTCAAGTGTAAAAAACTGAACAATTAATGAGAAAGTAACCCCTTTCTTTCAACCTAACGCATCCCAGATTTGGTTGATCAAAGTTGCAGCATGCAATTCTGACACAACTTATGTCATGACACAAAGAGAAGGCCATCTCTGAAGAGATGGTATGGTCTTACGAAGCTCAGGGGCTCCTTTCAAACCCCAGGGGGAGCTTATTGGCTTGTAGGTCAAATGGAGAAACAGCAAGATGAGAACTTGGCATGAATTGTCTGCTTGCTCCTCTTGTGCAGTTATTGTTGCTAAATAAAGTTGCAGTCTTGTTTCTTCCAATGAAATGTGTCCAGTTCTTCATTTGCAGCATGTCTCAGACAATGTAAATAGTATGCAACAAGTCAGAAGCTTTCTCATAAAACATCTATCAAATTACTGAAAACGCACAACTTGAGAGCATGTCAAGTGCTAGACTGAAATTCAAAGAGTGCTTACCAAAACTCCATTGTTCTGAAGGTAAAATGTAACAAAAATATTAAAAACTGTCCATAAGCTCTTCTATCTGGATTGCTCTTGGTTTCAGAGTACTCCAAAAGTACTTCAGACTAATTAAGAAAAAAGCAAACAGGTTCCAGCTACTGACTGACTTTCCCAATTCCCAACATGTATTTTTTCTCCCTTTCAAATAATGAAAAAAAACCTACTTGACCATATATAATTTAGATTTTTCGACTTGAGAGCTGACTCTCTTTATTTCTGAAATTCTTTAAACGAAAACTTCAAGTGTTTACTCATTTGTCGCTTACGTTTCCCCCTTGAGATCAAAGGGATATTATATGAGTAAATGTATAGATTAAGTACCAACAATAAATGCAATATCCTTTCCAAAGGAAAGCAATAAAGCCAGAACTATCCCC
The DNA here is from genome assembly GCA_013399115.1 of Anseranas semipalmata. Classification (NCBI taxonomy): domain Eukaryota; kingdom Metazoa; phylum Chordata; class Aves; order Anseriformes; family Anseranatidae; genus Anseranas; species Anseranas semipalmata. The sequence continues at coordinate 167,501 of VXAA01006399.1, forward strand.
CATGTCTATGAATTTATTTTTCTGGCTGCAGGAATTCCTGTCATCCAACCTGGCTGTAAAATTGTGCCTACAAAGGAGCACTGCAACATCTTAGCATTCTAAATTTGAGAGTGATCCTGGGGATCCTCAGGCATACAGAAGAAAAAAAAAAACACATCAACTGGTAATACAGAGGACAACATGCACTCTTTTCAGAGCTGGGCTGCAAGGGGAAAAGATGCAACTACTCTCCTCACATCTCCTTTTAGTTTCATTTATTTACACTTTGTGCTGAGCAACATCTAAGGCCTTCAGGATTTCTTTCTCTAAATGTAATGCTTGATCTGACAGATTTTTAAGTTAATGAAATAACTGTATGCCATTATTTTTTATTCTTTTGTTAAAATTATTTCTTTAAAACTATGACTTTACTTCTATATTATCACCCTCTTCTGTGACACCTGAAATTTGAGTACAAAAGATGCAAGGAGATGGAAAAGCAAACATCTTAATTATGCTATACTGCAAAGCACTCTAAAACAACTGCACGTAAGTCCTATACGAGATCTGTTATTCATATCTAGGTATTGCAAAAGCTTATGTTGATGCAGCAACATCACTTGATAGGAAAATATTCCTAGAAAACTACAATCCATTTAACAGTGTTATGAAACACACTCCCACATAGCCTTTTAATTTACGGCATTCCAAATCAAAAGTTAGGGGTAGTGCAGACAAGTGATAAAAAGGCTGGATGAGAAAGAGATGCACAAAGGAGAGAATACTGAAATGCATGTTTCAGGTATACAGTATAAATCAATAAAAAACATATCGTTTAAGATCTGTGCAAGATCAGCTAGCCCGATCTTTTAAATTTGTTTCCAGTTTGTGCCCACCATGTGTGGTGCTTCCCTGTGGTTTGTTATTTTACTTCAATGGCAGAGGGAGGAAACCAACAAAGCTCGGTAACCATACCGCATAGCACAATGTAACCATGGAAGCATTTGTCCACTTGTCAGAGCCTCTCCAGAACGATTCAGCCATTCATTTCATTGAATCAATATTGAAGCTTTTAAGATTTATTACTAGAGGGTGGAGGAAAACTAATAAAACAAATTCCTTGTTGCTTCCCATTAAATACATCTGGTCACAGTAGGCTTATTAATACCTTGTAAACACTTTACTGATGTCGTGTGGGCTACGCTACTGTCTCTCCTTACGGAGGGATTACTCCTAATGTATTTGTATTTCCATGCCTGATACTCAGTGAAAGAACTTAAGGGTTTTTGACACATTCTGCTGTCTCGTATAGAAGCTGAATCGAATGGAAAGACAAAAGCTGTAAGAAAACAGGGGTGAAGGGAATCTGTTTAAAAATTCATGAAAATGCCCCCGATAAAGTGTTTCTATGTCTATTAGATAGATCACTCTCTTATTTACGTCACAAATCGGACATTTATAATCATATCTTAAACGCTTAAAAAAGTTGATTGGGATGATTTATTTTAGAATTACTTTTACAGTGGTTAAAGTACGGTAAAAATATATTAAATTAGCATCAATTCTTATCTAATATGACTGATAAAGGCAAATCTGAAAACAGCATGTTTTGTATGAAAAACGTAACCATTTCTTAAGCTTCATACTGATGAATATTCTAGACTACAGATATCTGTAGCACAGTATTTTATTTTTTTATCAATTTTATATTGAAAATGTGCAAGATGTGAAAATAGCAAGATGTTTACAGTTACAATACCATCATTATTACTAATATCAGGACCAGAGAGTATTAAATGAACAGTTTAATTTACACTAATATACCATTACAGGTGAAAATTGAAGGCACCTTGACTACACAGTTCAAGTATTTGTCAAGATAGCAGGCTGTGAATGCCGTACCTGCTAGTATATTAAAGCTTTTCAAGACTCTGAATTAGATTGTTCTTCATGAGATAAAGTCTCCCTTCTCCTGCTCCGACTCCCTTCTAATATTCGCTCTTCCTTCTGTAAAGGCTGTTTGGCTTACCCCACGCTGCTCCAGCCATGAGGAGCTTAAAACAAAGGATGAAAGTAATGCTAGGGTATTCCAGACAACTCCCTTACTTGCTTATAGGCCTTGCTTTATGTGGGAAGAACAGTGCAGGGTAGAAGAAAAGCCCGCATAGTTGACTGGATTGCACGGATGTATCAGGGCCTGCATAAGGGCACTTTCTCACTCTGTGGAATAAAATCAAAGGACCGTTTGCCAATGAAAGCTTTTCTCAGCTACAGCTGTAGGTAGCCATGTACCAATACAGAATAAATCTGCAGTAAAAACTGCCTGTGCTGGTGGGCTTATAACAGAGGAATGGTCTGTATCAATAGAGAGAGAACCCCATCCACATAGCAGTGGCAATAGTTAGGCTAATTATTGGTACCAAGGAGGATAAAGAAAGCTTCTGCCACAGCTGAAATCCCAGTGCTCAAAAAATACCATATAACATTCAACTCCTTCCTTTGGAGTACCAAAACTGCACCAAAATCCTTAAGCTTTTTATTTCCAAAATTAAGAAGAGTTTAGTAGAGTGACAGAAAGCCAGTATTCTACAATCAAGAACAAAATGTGAACAAGCATGCATCTTAGTGCAATAGTATGGTAAAAATTCAGTCAGAAACGTAATTTTTAGAAAAACGATGGTTATGAAAAAGAAGACTGGAGAACAGACATTATAACTTGGGCTGTATAAATTATAGAAGATTAAAAATATATGGGAAAAACACTGGGTTTGGAAAATAATGACAAGTTTAATAACAATATTTTTAAAGCCTGTTAACACTCAATTCCAAAGATACAAAATGAAGTTTAGCCAATAAATTTAAGTTGCAATTCAAGAATTTTCCCATACATCTATTTCTCTAGCTGCTAAGTTCACTGGCAAAGAGTATTCCTCAAGAGTACACCTCCTCCTCTTAACTTGGTTCTGATTATCTGAACTTATTTTCAGTGCTGCCACTTAAAAGTTTGTATATTTTTAGAAATGCAAAAGATATGTGAAATACGCTACATGGGGAAGAAAGGAGATCATAGCAAAGGTACAGATACTAATATCCTAAGATAGGGAAACTTGGTACAAATGATAACTAAAAGCAGAATGATTAAATCCAAGTCAAATACCTACTCTAATCATTGATTGTGGTGTTTTATCCCTTGGGGGTGAACTTCATTTTCTTAGGGAAAATGTCTTCTTCCTCTAAAGTTAGTTGATCTCTGTACCCTTCACCTGAAGAATTCTAAAATGCTTAACTAGGAAGACTGTCGGCTCACTGCTGTTTTTTTTTTAGTATCTCCTGATATGTTATGGGAAGATTAGGAGTGCTAGTCTTCCACCAATCAGAAAGTGAACTGCTCCAGTAGTTGAATGTCAGACAGCCTGACAGCAAACCTAGCCAAAATAATGTAAAGGCTAATATGAGAATTTGCTTATATAAAGGCAAGAGAAAGGAATGAAAGAAAAATGGGATCTTATTCAAATAATGCAATTTACTTTAATTCTGAGAGATTATAAATTTGGATGATGTAACACAACTGAATACTTGGATGACTCGGTTTTAATCACATTACTACATGTTACAGACGTAGCACAATGCTAGAAAATAGTGCAATGCTGTTAAATGAATTAAAAATTAGCTGGTAGGTCTCAAAAAGCATTCTTCATTAAGAGATTATGAACAAAATACGAACTTCATTTTAAAGAAATGAAAATACTTCTATTATGTAGCTCAACAAGGATCACAAATAGATCTGCTGCTCCTCAACACTTTCTTCGTGTAAATATAAAAATCACAACTGGATGTTCGTGATGTCAGTATTAGCAGAAAGGAAATGACAGTATTACAGTGATATGGTTCACCTGGTAAGCTGGTCCCATAAAACAAAGTCACGTTAACACTACTGAATACTTTCAAAACCCAGATGTAGGTTATACCTTACAAGTGGTCTTCTGGATCACTTTCATCTGCAGAAATTCTAGCAGAAAAGCATCTCACCTTAAGTGTCCAGCGTGATGCTCTGAGTGGGATAAAACAGAGTTAGTGTGATCTTTGGCTGTATCAACAGTATATTAGTGACAAGTAGTTGTCGGGATACAGGGAGGGAATCATTTACCTTTGTACACAGTACTAATGTGATAGGTATTTCAAACTGCGTGCAGTTCTGGTGTCCACACTAGAAACAACGCTGAAACCCGGAAAGGATACAAACAACTTGAATTCCTAAAAACTGAGAGCTAGAGAAAGCAGAGAGCAAAAGTTAACAAGCTCATAATGTTTAATTCATTTAAAAAAATATGAAGGAAAGACTTGAGTACAATACAAAAATTCCTTCTGACAAAAAAACAGGCTGCACACTAAAAGGGTTCCTTAATTTACTCAATGAAGAGAGATCAAAAAGTAACAACTGCTCCTGCACTCATCTGCAGACTCACAGAGCTAAAATTGGAAGTAATCTATGACAATCTTTAAAAAAATGCATACGTTATCACACTACTGAAACTCTTATTCATCACTACAGATATATGAGTTGGAATTCAGAATCTGATAGGAAAATCTGTCTGTGAATAATGTGAAATAAATTTTCAAAGGTCTATACTCTGTTTTTGCTTACTGCCTTCACTGTTACTGACTGGTTTCACTGGAAGATTTTCTTATTCAGAGGATACCTAAACTGAGCAAAGTAAAACGTAAATTAGACGCAAGTATGCAGTTCTTCACAGATTTTTGATAAATAAGTATCAGACAAACAATGCACCCTACTGGCTGTGTTATGGAAGGTACACAGCATATTTCTATTATGAATACTTAGGTACTTACTACATAATTAATTTAAATAAAATTTGTTAAAAAGTAACCAATTTAGGTTGAGTAAACAAAGGGAAGCAGCAAATACATGAAATATGAAATTAGGAAATAACAGACAATAAAATGTTACTAATGGCCATTTATTCTCATTAAAACTATGACAATGTTAATTGAATTCTGTAGTTTTGGTGCTTTTAATTTTTAAGTGAAATTGTGTGAACCTTGTTGACTAAAAAGGGTTTCAGCAAATTTTGAGAATCAAGGCCCAGATTATAATACTTATATAGTTAAATGTGAATATGCAAATATTTCCACCGGCGAACAGACTACTCTGCAAATGTTTGCAGACCTAGCATTATCTACGTTCTGCATAACTCTATAGCTCTTACATAGTTCCTCTTCTTGCACTTCATACACCTTGCAGCCAGACTTTTTGCCTGGCAAAGCACTTCATTTGGACTCTCCTGGAGCTGCAGATCTACCTTGACATAACTGTTTCCTATGACTTTAGTACAACTCCTGGGCACCACACAGGGAAGCAGACACAGACAAAGGATGTATTTCTCTGTGCGAATCTTTTGATGATTCATTGCTTATAATCTCATTCAAGTAATTAAAACATACATTTAGACACTTGGTGCTAGCTGTCTAAATGTAAATCTAGCCCTAGGGACTTTAATGACAGAATGACGTAAAGACTTACAAAAACAGTGGTGGGACATTACACATATGTAATTTCCAGACAGAAAGAATAACATTTTCAATTAAATATGACTTAGAAGCCACATGAGCCCTCCAACACGTTCTTTATAGTTCCCTTTTATTATTTCCTTAAGATATTTTTAATATTCCTATGTGTATACTTAAATGCCTAATTCTGATTAAGACGCTCGAGGTATAGCATGACCAAGGGGAATGTGGTAGAGATCCCTGTCGTTGCTCTTGGAATGCCACGGAGCGATTAACACTGACCCTGTTGCTCATTGAGAATGCACTATTAGGATATGCAAAGTAACTTACATGGGGATGGAGAAAGGCTGTATTCCTATTAGCATTCATGGGAGCTATGCAGCTACAGTCTTGTTCATCAAGTTTGGAATATACCCTTTTGTTATTGATGGGAAAATGTCACTAGTTACAAATGGTTACACACAGGGGTGTACCAGGGTCAAAGCAAACTCCAGTACTTTCTTTCCCCCTCTAAGGCAGAGTGCTGCTTCAGCAGTTCTTTTTTGACCTGATGGCACACCCCTTATAGATAAAAGAAATGGTGAAATTCCCTGCCCTGACCTTTTCTGTAGCTCCACCACCCAAAGATTAAAGAAAACGTCCAAAAGGATATGCCATTAGCGGCGTATGAAGGGACAATCATCAGACACTGCTGTAGGCACCACTGATTGTGAAGTCTGCCTTCAAACTCCTCTCCAGGTCCACCCACAGCCCTGACGAGTCTCATAAAACAGTCTTCCAACAGCATGAATAGGGTCTGAGTCATCAGTTTCCCAGCTTCAGACAACTACAGTCACTTCATTCCTACTACTGAAAGCTTCCTTTAAAAAACAAAACAGAACTGGTTGATGCCGCAGATATTCTTTGCCAGATGTGGCACGACACGTCTCAATAGACGGAATTCTCATTCACTTTGTTGTAATTACTTTTTAGCAGCTTGAGATCCCAAGAGAAAGTTTAGGGTTTATGGGAAATTAATTCAATCTTTTTACCTTCAATAAGGCATATTACTCTTGCTGGAAATACAGCAAGACTATTGGTGGGAAATCCAGTTGGCTTACATTATTCCATCCCCAGAAATCCACAAAATCATCCTGGGACCTCTACTAGCATGTTCGCACATTTGTCATGTAATCTGACAATCCAAGCTCGTCTCTGCTCCATAGAAGCTTCTATATAAGTCTGCGTACAAGGCCTTCAGTGCAGCTATGTTAATTAGCACAAGCTGTGCATCTGACCCATGACAAACACAGAAGGCTTATTTCTGAGCAGGCTCTGATTGGGAAGATGCCATGAAATACTTTGTAGCAAAGAAAATATCCCTCGTTAGGCTCCTAAACTATTTAGAAACATTCTCCGGACACATAGGAAACTTTGGTTTGAGGCAATTCTAATTACACTTGGCATCAGCTGTAATATTTTAATAAATGCAGAACAACGAAGTCCACAAATTAGCTTCTAGTAACTGTGCCCAACTTCCTGCCGGAAAGTTTCCTTTTCGAGAGTCAGCAGTTTGGTGCTGTTGCACGCTTCTTCACAAAACACAGCAATCAGACCTGCCCAACCTGGCCAGCTCTCAATGTACGCCTACCACCTATGTCCGTACCTGAGAATATTTGTGTTCTTTCATGCGAGTTTCTTACTTAAAATATAGAACTTCTTTACTCCTAGCAGAACATCTATACTGAAATATACTGCTTTCCTTGTTGATGCTATTTGGCTAGAGAGCACCAAGACAGTTTGGGGATACTTTAAATAATTTTATCCGATCCATTCCTCATCCACAATAAAGCAATATTTTAAGGTAGATACCAAAACATATTTTTATGATATGTTGTAACACTTTTTAAAACAAACTGAAAAAAGCACATCGTACCTTGGCAGCTTATTTTACAATGCCTGGAAATATGGCTTGAATTTTCTCCAAATTATTTTTTTATTTTTATTTTTTAAGCTTAGATTTAATCTGTTTAGGCACTAGAATCAAAATCCCATTTCTCTTCAGCGATAACGCAGCCAGTTGTTCCAACGCACCCAGCCTAACCCTAGGGCTGTGAGGAGCACTGTCCTTGCTCCTGCTGCACCCAAACACCTTCCTACGGCCTTGTCTGAAGAAACCTCCGCCGGACTGAACTTCGACCCGGCCCCCCCGTGCTCCCTGCCAGCACGGCCGCCCGCTGGGGTCGCGCTGCCGGCGGGGGGAGGCCGCGGGGCCCCGCACAACCCCTCCGGCAGCAGCAGCAGCT
>VXAA01006399.1:175331-201056 GCA_013399115.1 Anseranas semipalmata
CCGCGCCCCCCCCACCCCCCCCCCCCGCCCGGCCGGCCCCCAGCCTGCCCTCACGCCAGGCCGACCTAAACGGGGCGTGCGGGGATGGTGGCGGTGGTGGGGGGGAGATGGAAGTGAAGAGCGCGGCGGCAGGGACGAGGCCGGGCCGCAGCCAAGCCCCGGGGCCTGGCGGAGCAGGCCACGGCTGGCGCCCGGGAGCTTCCGGGGAGGAGCGGGCGGAGGGGCCGGGCCTCGCCGGGAGGGAGCTGGGCCGCGGAGGGTCCCGGGTCTGCCGTGCCGGGAGCCCCGCTGAGGGTGCCGCGTTCCGCCGAGCGCCCCGCAGAGCCGTCCCGGGAGCATGGCCGGGAGGGGGCCCGGCTGCGGCCTGCAGCCGGCGGCCGTAGCGCAGGCGCCCGGCGGCGGCCACGTCTACCCCGTGGTGAGCGCGGAGGGCGAGGGGCCGGAGGAGGAGGGCGAGGGGTTCGAGCTGCGGCCGCGGGGCAGGGAGAAGGTCCGGCGGAGCACGTCGAGGGACAGGCTGGATGACATCGTGCTGCTGACGAAGGACATCCAGGAAGGGGACACGTTGAACGCAATCGCGCTGCAGTACTGCTGCTCGGTGAGCCCCGGGTGATCTGCTTGCTGTTCCCCCTCCGGTCAGGCGGCGCGGAGGAGGGCCGGGCGGGTCGGGCCTGCCCGCCCGCGGGGTGCCGCCGGTAGCTTCTGCGTGGGGACGGTGCCCCGAAACGCCGCGCTCCCGAGGAGCAAAACAACCCAGCCCGGGGCTGCTGAGCCACCAGAAGTGCTTCTGGGGGGTTTAACGCCCTTAGGGAAAGAAAAACAATGATAACTGTAGTGTTCCTTGAAGTTTTTCAATTTTCCTCCAAGCTAAACTGCCCAAATACTTATTACCACGAGGGTGCTGTGGCACTGGGAATTCTGTCCAGATGCCCGAGGTATTCCCTTCAGGTGCACTCCTGGTGCTCAGTGCTCTCTACTTGTAGTTCAGAGCTGTTACATGAGTCTGGTGAATGCCCCTCCTCTGCAGTACCTGTGTCTGGCCGGTCCTAATTAAGGCTTCTGCTGTGATGAATGTTTGCCTTTGTACGTATTCTTGTTCTCACAGAAAAAAATCAGCCCTGCAAGTGGTGGATTGACTGCTAACTGTGTAGCTTTCAAGAGCACAAATTTAGCCAGATTCAAAACCCATGTTTCCAGAAGCCTTGNCAACCATGGATGAGGCTGTTCAAGGGATGAAGTGAGCAGTACTCACATGGTCCAAGAGATTGTTATGCTCTTGTACATACCTGGTATAACAATATTGAATACATTCATTTATCTATTCCTAGCTTATTTTAATATTGTCTCTGTAGATTGGCTTATTTCTTAACACCTTGCCATCACCTAATTCGTCAGGCAGTAATAAAATTACGGGCCTCCTCTCAGGAACTAATGAACTGAAGTCTTGGCATAACTATTTGGTAATCATGACAGACTTCAGCCTAAATAAGCAATTCTTGGCTTCAGAACCCACTGGAGTTAGGCCTTTTGAGCAGACTTACTAGATCAGACCTCAAATTAGAAGTACTCAGAAGATAACTGATTTGCTCTTTTCTTGGACATTCATGGGCAATATCAGAGAGGTTTGGGGCTTCAGGCAGAAAGCATAAATTGCATTGTGGTGGAATCGCTGATCACCAGGGTAAATGCTGCATTTGGTAGTCTTTTATCCTAATCTGACCTACTCAGTGTGGTGAAGTTAATAAATACACTGTCATAGGAACTGAAACACTTTCATGTTACAAGGTTAGTGCAGGCAGTAGGCATTGATTAACTTACTTTTTCTGGCCAAATCTGTGTTTTAAGTGGAGCAAGGTCTCTAGACCTTACTCTTAAATACCTTGTTTTCTGTCTGCAATTTCTTCTGAGGTAGATGTCGTCCCAGTGAGGATAAGAAGGATCTGATCACTGGTACTGTGCATCTTTAACAGCCACAGTTTCTGTGTTCTTCCCAGGTGTTGCAAAAAAGTACTTAACATTTAAGGACTTAATGATGGTGAGGTTTGTGGCTGTGCATTCCATGTTGAGGGAGTTACTGTATCAGAATGAAGCTGCTCATTCTCCAGGGGCAGTTAAATCTTTGCAGAGTATTTCCTGCGAGACTTAAAATCTGAACCTCTTAAGAGCAAAACAAGATTTGTTTTGAGCAAGAGTAGGGAAAGGGGAGAGCTGTCTTGGTAAGGGAAGATGATAGTGTGTTAAGCTATGCTTTGTTTAGCACTCAAAAGCAGGAATAATATCCAAAACAGAGCTGTGGCTAGGTGAATTCTAAGCTCATAATTTTTAATGTTTACTCAGAAGTTTTGAGTTTAATCAATTAAGAACTCACAGCTGTTTATTTCATTTGAAGAACACTGGGGCAAGAGGTAGTTACCAATAATAGATTAATATACTTTAAGTGAATATTTGTGCATGAAGTGACTTTCAGAGTCATCTGAGGGGAGAGGGTTTGTTACTTGTAAATACCTTCTTGCATTAACATTGTTCAGGTTTGCTCTTTGACCTCTTCCTACTTCGGCGTGTTTGAATGGGTATCGGTTATCCCTTTCTCTCATTAGTGAAGAATTTTATTTCTCAAGAATTTAGAACTTTTTAGGGGTTTCAAGTCAATGGATCTTTGATATTTAAACTATTGTTTTTATTTTTAGGTTGCAGATATCAAGAGAGTTAACAATCTTATCAATGATCAAGATTTTTTTGCCCTGAGGTCTATCAAAATTCCAGTGAAAAAGTTCAGTGTATTGACTGAAACACACGTCTCTCCAAAAGGAAGACCAGTTCTTCGGCCTGCTCACTGTTCTGCAGAAGTGCAGGAAACATCACCTTCTGATAAATTCTCTGCTAATGAGACTGCTGGCAACTTCTTAAAAGAAGTAGATCGAGATATAGAAGAAATAGTGAAGTGTAATGATACAAAGAGAGAGAACCTTAATGAAGTTGTTTCTGCCTTAGCGGCCCAACAGGTCTGTTTTGAAACTGATGGTAAAACTAAAAAATGCAAGGATCCTTACTATGGAGCGGATTGGGGTATAGGATGGTGGACGGCTGTAGTGATTATGTTGATTATTGGCATAATAACTCCAGTTTTTTATCTCCTATATTATGAAGTTTTGGTGAAAGCAGATGTCAGTCACCATTCTACAATGGAATCCGCCCATTCCTTTGTCACAGCAGCATCACATCAGAAACAAATAGAAAATGGAATAAATCCAGCAAATATTATAAATGTTGATAATCAAGGAGACCTTCAGCCTTACAACCGAAAACCCCAGGCAACTGTTATTCATAGGCACATAACATAGCATTAGATGAAGAGGAAACCACAGAATGCAAAATGGGGCTGGAACGCAGAGAAAATGCTAGCGTATGATTTACCTTTATGGGCAGTGTTCCAGTACTAGGATATTTCTGTGGATCATTTAAGCCTGCAGTGTGCTTCAGGCAGGAGATTTTGATGCAACATTGGGATGTAAATTAAGATATAAAATTGTCTCTGAAACTTTGCACTTTTTTCTATTTTGATAGGTGTATGTTTTCTAATTAATGACGAGGTGAAAAAGGTAGTTTGAGCTAACACATAAGGAGTCTCACTGTACATTTTACAGCCCTAAAATGGGCATTTGGGGATATCTATCTTTTAAACATCTTAAAGTATTTATAGAAAGCATAGTACACTTGACATTTTAATATCAAGTTTACAGTTACCAGTTAAGACTACATTATTGTTATTTTATTTTTCTTATAGAATTTTTAAAACTCAATCATTCCATAATTAACTGCCACTGTGAAGTCCTCTTTTTGCTAGAAGTCTATGAAAGAGGCAGTAGCTAATACTTAAGGTGGCATCTTCAACTTTTGTGCCTGTGGTCAACCTTTTCTTTAGTACTTTCCAGTATAGGCAGGAGGATAACTTGTTTCCTACGCATGTCATACTGTTTTACAACACTGTCCAGTGGAGAGAGTCTTTTAAAGTTTGCAACTTCACATCTTCTCCATGGTATCCTTCTACTGAAAACTCACTTGACTGTACTGCACTTCTGGTCAGCTGTAGATGAAATGAAACAAGTGTAGATGTGTGGCACCTTCCTGTGACTGCTTCGTTAGTCTTTATTTTATGGTTACAGCTTTTTCTTCCTCCAATAGATTTCAGTTCAAGAGCAACTGATTCTTTAGACAGCAGTTACTGAACCGTTCAGGGTTCTGAATATGCTAATAGTCATGTGCCCATGAACCTTAAACACCAACTTTTTCCTGAAATCTACAACACTTCAGATGAGATTCAGTGGCTGCTAGCAAGAAGCCTAATACTGTGGCAGAATAGACCAGTTGCAGCTTCAAACTGTTCTTTAGTTGGTATTCTTCAACCACTCTGTTCTTGAATGTTTCACTTGATTTCATGAACAAACTTGTTTCTCCCTTTCTTTTCTTCACTACCTGAAAATGCTACAGGAGAAAAACAAGCAAACAAAAAAACTGAATTTTTCCTACAGAAAGAAGTGAAGAGGTACTTGTGTACTCTGAGTATTTTTAAATAAAACTGAGTTGTTGCCTATAATCTTTCATAATCTTTTTTGTTATATTTGCCTTGTGGAATAAGATTTCCATTGTGCTGTTCGAAGTAATATTTGTTACCAAACCTGAAGTTAACTGACTTTTTCATAACACTTAGAGAAATGGAAAAATATCACTATCTTTCAATTTAAACTCTATGATAACCTCTCCTTTGAGTGTCTTGGCTAAGTATATGCAGTATGAAAAAAACTGATAAAGCAAGTATTTTTTAAACTGTAGGAGGTATTCAAAAGTGCTTTATCAACTTGAATTTTGAAACTAAAGGCTTGTGCCACTACGGGGCAAATATTATTCACTGGCATACTAAGTGTATGAACACGAATTGGTTTACTTTCAGTGTACTATATTAAAATTGAAACAGCCTAAAGCTTGAAGGGACATGTTGTATGGTTGGACCTGTGAACTATTACTAGTGGCTGTTGAACCTTTTCATCAAAGTAGTATCTCTGGAGACAGTAGGGCTACTCATAGTTTCCACACTAGAAGAGGGATTCCAAATGAATGTAAACTTCATGTTTCATTTAAGACTTATTTTCAAAAATCTTTTAAAATAATTGTTCTTTCCATTAAAACAATATGTTAATAACACAAGCATGAATGTTCAAGTACCAGCTCTGGGTAAGGCTGTGTGAAAAGCTGTATTGTAAAATAAGTCTATGGCAGCTAATGTGATGCATCTTGTATGGCTAAAACTTTAAAAGCAAGTGAACTTTAGAAAGAGGTGATCTACTCTTGTCCATACAACAGAACTTCTGCATATGAAGACAAATGAGCCAATCAGTGCATTACCTAGGGCTGGGGCCTGGTAATGTGTCAGTTGTTTGCTGGAAGCTTTTTTGCTGGTTTGCTGGTTTGTCTCTTCCCGCATCATTCTCTGTCCATTTATGGAACCTCAGCGTTTTTAGTACTTTATCCTCCCTTGTGTTAGGAAGTTGTTGAAGAACAAGAGATTAACTAATGTGATTATGCAACATAAGCTTAAATTACTATACATACCTTAACAGGCAGGAATTAAATTGCCATCACATTTGAAGTGAACTTAATTTCAGTTGTGGTTTGAGTCAGTCAGAAAGGTCTCTATCCTTTTTACGTTTAAGAAAGGAGATCCTCTGTCAACTGTTGCTTTTTGTATGGTGATGGTAGAGCTCTAGGGTCTCAGGCTTTGGGCTTTTCTGGTGTTTTAAGGCCTGTGGCGTATTGTCACTGAGTTGTTAAGTGTGATGGTAAGCAGTTATTAGGAAAAAAACAAAGACAAAGCAGTTTTGTTGAACAATTTTAGACTCTGACCAAGAGTCTGGCATGTTTTTCCTGCTACGTAGCATATTGCACATAGCATATTTTTAAAGTAGAAAGTTAACATTATCAGAAAATAAAGTAAGTCTCTTTCCAAGATTGTAGGACTTCAGGTAGTAGGAATGTACAACCATCAGCTGGCTTTGCTATTTGCAGGATGTGGGCATTTGTAATGTTTTTTCCAAAGTACAACATGACTGGCAATGCATCATTGTCTATCAGTTCTGAATAAACCAGGTAACTGCTCTGTGTGGAACTAAAATCTGATATAGTAAATTAATTGTAAAGCTAGTCTTTTAGAAATTGACTTAAAAAAATCAAAACAAACTGAATGGTAAATCATGTTTTAGATTAATTACAACACATTGTTGGTCTGCAAGTTGGTTTTAAATATAAGTGCATATTGCACTGTTGGATCATATAAAATTTTAAATGCTTTAAATCTGCTATATTTTGGAATACGTTGTCAGAAATAATCTTTGTATAACTGTTTTATAAAGGTTCAAACTATAATTTTGTAAAATAATCCTGAATGAGGATGCAAGTCTTATTTAAAATACTTCCGCTCCTCTGCTTTTTGAAGAACATAAGTAATATACATAAAATAAAGATTTTATTTTAGTCTGCAGTGAAAGTGGTGCATATAATGTATTCTTAACTCTGTAGATTTTGCATGTATTACAGGAGGCCACTACTTGTATTTGTTTTGGCCAGTTTTTGTGTGTGATCTAAAATACTCTTTGGCCAACAAGTTAGTTTGTTGGCAGTAGCTGCCTACAGCATTCATGCCTAGTATACTGTAACTGGTAACGTAAAGGTTTGTCCTGTCCCTGTCTTGTGTAACTTGGAACTTTTCTCTATGAAGTTCTGAGAACTCATTAGTTCTGTGAAATGAGTATTAAGAAATAGGCACGAAAAGTTAAGGTTGTGGTTGCGGTTCAACAACAGTAAGCGACTAAGCAGCAAACAGCCACGTGCTCACCACACCTCCAACCCTGGCCTCAGCTGGATGGGGGACGAGAACTGAAGGGCAGAACTACAGAGCATCCTCTTGGCCACTTTGGGCCAGCTGTCCTGGTTCTGTCCGCTCCCAGCTCCTGGTGCACCCCCAGCCTCCTCGCTGGCAGGGCAGCGTGAGAAGCTGAAAAGTCCTTGGCTCTGTGTAAGCGCTGCTCTGCAACTACTAAAACATCCGTCTGTTATCAGCATTATTCTCATTTCAAATCCCAAACATAGCACTATATTGTCTACTATGTAGAAAATTAACTCTAGCCCAACCAAACCAGAACAGGTAGTTCTTAGTGAAGTTCTTAGACGGCAATCTGCCCTCACACTGAAAGCTGAAAGCAGTGCCTGCCTTCCTGTATGACATACCAATATTTTTATGCTATGCTGTTAGGATAGGATTTGAATTTACATCTACCCAAATCCAAAGTTTGCCGAGACCCAATGGACAGTCTAAGTTTTATCAGCAATAAATTCTCAGCTGTTAGAAATACCAATGTACGAAAACAGCTGCAAGGGTTTTGCCTCTCAGACAACGCAACCTAATTTCATTTCAGAAGTGGCTCAGCACAGAGCTGTATCACTAGAGCTCAGGTTGCTCTTAAGCTTTGGCCTTATCTGCCGTTGTTAAATTAGTCTTAGAGATCTATCCTGAGGCTTTGTGGTTCCCTTTGTAGGACAGAGGTGACCGTAGTTCACCTTTTAAAGATGATGAATGAAGAAAGTCATCTGTCCCAAAGAGTCACCTGCTCAGGCTAGACACAGCACGTAGCCAAATTATAACACATGCAGTATTGCTTTGTCAGTGTTTATCCTCTAGTTCTGTCTTTGGCAAAAGCCCTCTGTTTGTTTTCCTTGTGTGAGTGGCAGGGATTCTCTCACTGTTTACCTTTAAACATGCTTACCTTGTTTATAATACCTTCTGCTTCTCTTGTATATCACATTGAAGAAATAGGCCCAGCTGTTCAAGAAACAACTGCTAGCATGTATGTTGTCAAAAGAAAATGAACAGAAAACATTTCCTATGCAATACAGCAGACTGTTTATTAAACACTATTTGTACAGGCTTCAAAATACAATTAGTATACCTCTGAGGTGTGACCTACATTGCATTTTGGTTTCATTTCCGTTAGAACTGATACGTAGTTTATCAGAACACTTGGAAGCTATACCTTAAGCTGTATCTTATTGCATAGAACAGTCCACAGAATAATGCAGTACTATTTTCTAGTCAGCAGTGAGGTAAAGTACTGCTTGACAAAACACCAAACTTCCAAGGAAAACTCCTGTGATAAAGAACTGGTTTTGTCTTAAAACTGTTCTGTCATTAGCCCTGATAATCATTAGCACTAGTTACCAGGATCAGAATGTTCATGTGTTACAAGTCTGATTTAAGTTACAATTACTGATCTATGATAATGTAATAATCTGATCAATAACACTGATACAAAATACTATTTATCATCAAAGGACAAAGGGACATAGAGAATGCTCTGTCATTGTGTTCCTCTAGTTTCTAATCTCAAGAATAAATTTTTTACATTTTGTCTGTTGGCTCTTAAATAAAATACATGTTTCCAAACATTCTAGTTTTGCTATTCTCAGCACTCATGTTTTCCTACTCAAAACCTCACGCATCAAAATATTTCACCACTTTCTTGTCCTACAGTTTTGTCTTTTTTTTTTTATTGATTTGCTCTCTGTAAAGCTTGTCCTATTTTGGTAGAAAAGCAAGTAAATGCTTTCACAGTTACAGATATTACCATCTCACTTAACAGCTCTCTGAGGTAGGAAAGTTAGTATTGCCTTAACAGGCAGAGAAACTGAGGCAAAGGACTAAAATTCTTGTCACTTCAATCTGTGTGTCACTGGTGAAAACCGATTCCATATTTTCTCAATTTCTGCCATTTATTCTTTCTAAATGAAATTACCCTTAATTATTACTTACACTGATGCATAAAGGCAATGTAACACATGGTTAAATATCACTGTCCTTTTTTACCAAAATACTAAAGAGTTCTGCTGACTAGAATAATAGCTCCTCAAACTACTCTCGTTACCTTGTTAGTCCGTATTACTAAGGTCCTTTCAAGTCAGTTTATATTAAAGTGCTTAGTGGTCAATTATTTTCAGTCACCTGAATTCAGAAGTTACATAAATTCCTTCAAAGAAGTCAGCTGCTAAATATGAGCAGCTTATGTCCATAAAGGCCCTATCTTTGCTTTGCTCCAGTTACCAAGAATTTCACTTATTTTCAAGATTTAAGAGCTACAGCTAAAGCATAGAACTGACTAGTGCAAATGCTTAGGCACAGTTCAATTAAAATGCATACATTCTTTTTCTGTGCAGAGGCAATACAACGGCATATAGCTTGCTCCATCAGTAGGCATTCCAGAGAACCTTAAAAAGGCGCGTGTCTGCAAAACATGTGGCAAAAGAACAAAATGTGGGATCCAGGATCCCATTTCACAGCATAGTACAATTAAAAAAATTGTCCAACATGTTTTTGGAGAGTATACTTAAACCCAACAGAGCTAATGCATTCATTCTGTCAATGATACTCCGCCTACCTCCAGGTTTCTATTTCAAGTAGTGTAAGGCTTGAACAGTATACCACCTAGCAACAATAGCTAGTATGTTGCTTCGTCCATATTGTCATCACTGTCAGCACCAAAGTCATCTCCATCTTCAAAATATGAAGAAATGTAGTCATTTTCCTAAATAAAAATATATTGCAGATCAAAATACTATCACTATGCCTGTGAAAGAGACAATTCATGAAAGAAACGTTTTAAACTAGTTGAGCACAATAATTTTGAGACATAAGTTTCTTTCCTCATTTCTTGTGAAAGAAGAAGGAAAAAAATGTAACTAAGTTCTAGTATCTACAAAAGAAGAGGCACCCGTTTTTTATGTAAATTTTGTGCCCTGTTTTGGTGATGAAAATTAATAATTTTATGTATTGCTTGTGGCAGGACACATTCCTCTTTGCAAGCTCTTATTTCAGAGCTCTTTGGGAGTATCAAATCTGAAACGCTCACTAAACTACAGCACCATGTACTGTAACAAAGAAAATTAATGTAATAGTGGCTTTCACTACAGCTCTCATTCTGCTTCAAAGAAGCTAGGGACATTTGTTTGGCTGACAGCCAACATACTACTCAATGACTGGGATCTGACTTGGTGTAAACAGAAAACTAAAAAACACCTCTTCATGCTCCTCTTCATCATATTCCTCTGGTTCTTCTGCTTCATCATCTTCACCTTCTTTGTCTTTTGTTTTGTCTTTCTCATCCTCAGATTTTTCTTCTTCATCATCCTTCTTTTCCAACTCCTGTCAGAAGACGATTTCGTTTATGTGGTAATCTTATGTTACAGCAACCGCTTACCCTCTGCACTACCAAAGTGTTACACTGCAGTTAACAGCAAGATTACTAACATAACAATATTGTGCAGATATTTTTTGTCACTATTTAAAGAAAACTTGATGTGAAGTGCCAGAACTTCATAAGGACTTATTTAATCAAGTATAAGCCATCAGACTTCAAGTCTAAAAAAAGTATGTCTTGTGTAATAAATTAAGATGATGATTTCCCTTTACCGTCCACTGTTGGAATAATTCACAGGAGAAAGCCATGTCATACTTGACAAAATAATACCAAATACCAAAAAGTATCTGCACCAAACAACTAATGTATCATCAAGAAAAAAATATGAGGCTATTTTTCCACATGGTGTGCAGTTAGCACCAAGATCATGTTTACTTTTCTCCTAAATTCTCCCTTTTCTATGTTTCTTCCCTCTCAACTTATTAATGGGTTTATTTCCAACGTCAGCAGAGTGGTTAAACAGTAATAGATTTAAAAGCTTTGGCACCAATTCCTCCTTCACTAAGCTGTAATAGTAGCTCTATTGTTCACAATTAGGCTACGTAACTGCCCCACGAAAAATAACTGGATGATGTGTTCAGAGTTGAATAGAAGCAAAAAAAAAACCAGTTTCTCCACTGCCCAGCTTTATCCTTATCCTTTATGCTACCATATTGCAGAATGGTTGTCAGGCAGGGTAACAACACAAAGCCAGAAAAATGCTGCTGTGATTATTTCATTTGGTACCAAAAACCATGCCAAAAGATTCATTTTCCTTCAGCAATTTGTGTTGTACCATTTAGTAAGATTAAGCACATCTTACCTCAATTTTTTTCAACACATCCAGATTACTTTTAGGCTCAGAGCTTTTTGCCTTTCTTGGTTTCACACCTGCTGAAATAAAATACATCACTATTATTTGTTTGATTATAAAAGAACACTAATTCTTTTATTTGCTCTTGAGAATAGTAACTGCCATGGAAACCCCATACTCTCTGTATTAAAATGATCTTAGGCTTTGAGCTACATCACTCATGGAGGTGTAGTAGCCTGATTTATCTAAGTGGTGCCTATAGAGCCAGTTTGAAATTCACTTTAAACAGATATTTGACCAAAGGATTGGCCAAACTATGGCATTCAGTTTCACAAAATACTTTTCACCTACATACAATATATTAAGAAACTAGAAGAAAATCTGTATTGTTATTTTTCATCATCTGAAAAGATAAAAACATATTATTGTTACTATGCAACACACTAATGACAGCAGTGCACTACAGACAGATGTAAAAAATAGAGGCAGACAGAAGAGTATATGAGCTCCAATGCAGTAATGTGGTTACTGCAGCGAAATGGCTTTTGGACCAGAGATGGCTCTTACACGAACACAATCTTTATCAAGTTACTCCCCACAATTCAGCCTCATTCTACCTAACTGTATGGTGGAGTCCAGTCAGAAATAGCATTCTGTATACCCAGGTAAGAGCTGTCTGAACTGCAGCACTCTAAGCTTAGGAATACCTGTCTCAATTCCAGGAGGGGAGTTTGACCAGTAGACCAGGAGAAACAAAGAACTCTGGACTGAGAAATACTACCGCAGAGTTCGAGAGGTCTGCAGAGACATCCTGTTTCCATGATATAACTGTCCTTGTGTGTATTGTATTGTGCACCGCTGCATAAAACTTACTCTGTGGGGCTACACCCAACACGTTAGCTCTTCTCAGCAGGGTAAAACTGCCTATATAAAGTTCCATACTGGTGTAGCTACACAGCTTCTGATAGACAAGGTAGCTTCAGACAAGCTAGTTTATGTAACTTGCTCCCTTTCTTTACGCTACACTACACTAAATGGTATCAGAAAGACAATTAGTATGCACTGATGGAAAGAGGGGATAGCCTTTCAGAACTGGACAGTAACCCAAAGTGGTATGCATTTTATGTGGCCTAATACTTAAGGAAGCAGAACACTAGAAGCTGCTAAGAAAATGAATGCATTTTGTCATAAATAACATTCTGTTCATTTCAGTGTTTTGCCTAGGAAGGAAATTATGTGACAAAAGCGCTGCACACAGCTGGGGGAAGTCAAGCTGTTCTGTAATAACATATGAACTCTCTCAAAGCAAACACATCCAGAATGAAGGAGGCTTTTACGGAAAATGAGTGTGATTCAAACTGATCGTATCTGGACAAACACCTGCAGACTTTTAGAGATAATGTCTATAGAATAAACAGCCTGGAAGACAAAAGAGACATGCAAAATCTTTCCTTAAATGGTGGGCGTTTCCAGAGCTTATCGTAACATTAGAGGCAGAGACCCATCATTAGACAGTAGAACTTTAAGCAAAATAGCTCCTTACATCCACATTGCTTTGAGGTGCAAAGGAATACAATCTAATCTGTTGAAACACCTGTTCTTACAGTAATTTGGCTTAAATGCATACATCTGATTGCTATATACATATGCGTACAGCTGGCCTACAGGAGCTGAAGCCAGACAACTTACAGTTTTGTTGTTGCTGTTTTGTTTTTGTATTTGGAGACATTGCTGATACTGTGGTCCACAGAACCAGGCTAAGTGTGGGTGAGATCTAAAGTTATGTCAGTAAAAGTCATGTGGTCAGGTGTTAGGTTAAAGCATTCACGGAAACCAGGAGGTGGGGTTAAGAATGAAGCCAGCCCTGTACATGTAACAGTGCAGTGATCCAAAAACCACTCCTACAATTTGTGAAGGTAGAATGGTAGGAAACTTGTTTGCATATCAGTGCAGATAAAATCCACTTCATTCCCTCACCTTTGTTCCACTCAATTATAAATTGTCACCTAACATGGCTGTCCTCAAAATACACCACGGATGTGTACCAGACAGGCAAATGTGTCACTGATCAGCTACGTACAAACCTTATGTTACACACGTGTTACAACTTTTGTATGGCCTCAATATCATCAATATTCCCCCCCAAAAAAACTAAAACCACATGATTTTTGCTTTCAGAGAAACCAGTTTTTTTATCCAATCAAATTCAGAAGGTCAGCTGATCTTTGTCATTAAAATTATGTAAGAAAAGGTACATTTAAGAGCAAATAGAGAAACAGGCACAAAAGACAGTGGAAAGAAACCATGCTGATCAGTAATTCTCTGTGATAATCAGAATATTAGTGTACCAAAGGAGTAGTAAATTGGCATTTATTATTTCATGGAATCTTGGGGAAATAATTATTGCCTGCAGGCTTACAAAAGCCAACGTAATTTCTTCGTTTTCAAAATAGAAAATGGGTATGTATTGGTTTCTTCTTGAGGGATTTTGCAAATAAGTAGTTAATTTTTAGTTGAATCTTGCAGTCTACCTTTAATACCATGCTTCTCAATGACGCTCTTAAAAGGAACAAAGCTTCCAGCTGAGCCAGTCTCCATGACTACTGCACATTCCCTTTTCTTTCCCTATTTTATCCTTGAACTGAAAAATGACACATTAAGGACTTGGACAAAGAGAACAAGAAAGTAAACAACTATATGTAACAGACAGCTAGATACAGGGGGCCAAGCGTTGTTTCACATCAACAGAGCAACAGAATTCTACAGAGAACTTAAAATAACAGTCATGCATACTAGAGAACACTTTTAAAAGGTTTTGTTTTCCTTTAAGAACAACCGATACCAGCTCCAACTGCTGTTGAAGGATCTGGTTCACAATTCTGCAGAAGAAGGCTGAAAATAAACAAAAAAAGTAAAACCAGGGAAAATAGAAAATAACCTACATTAAATCACATATAAGAGGCCTAAAAAAATGCAAAAGTCAACCAAATCATGAACAATATAACTGAGAAACCCAAAGTATGAAGAAAATCTGAACTGGCTATTCACTGAATAGAAGAAGGGGGGGTATTCACAAAATTCCAAAACAAAAAGTTTTTTACATTTTTAATCTTCCACTATTAGATATTGGCAGCTAGCAAGTTAATACGGTATAGCAATATCAAAGGCAGGAAAGGAAGATAGATCTGTTCCACTA
This sequence comes from Anseranas semipalmata, assembly GCA_013399115.1. Taxonomy (NCBI): domain Eukaryota; kingdom Metazoa; phylum Chordata; class Aves; order Anseriformes; family Anseranatidae; genus Anseranas; species Anseranas semipalmata. The sequence goes on from VXAA01006399.1 coordinate 189,619, forward strand.
CGCTAAAACAACCTACAAAAAAACAAAGCAAAAAACATAAAAGCCAGGCAGACTAGTAAATTATTTAGAAAATATCTGCCAAAAGCCCTGCTTATTAGACCTAGTTGACATTTCTACCATTTTTTTCCCCTAACCAGCTCCAACATGTCTTCTTACACTCAACTAGTGTGTATTAAATGCTCTTTAAAAATATATAATCTACCTTTTTTCATCTTTTTCCTTGGTTTCATCTCTCTTGGGAGTCTTCTCCAATCTGTACAGAAAATAGCTTTAATACATATGAATGATGATTTACTGCTGTAATCCTCCCCTTCCCACCGACAAAGAGAATGCTAGGGCCCCTTCTGTGCTTGATCCGGTTTACAGGTAGGCCTAATTGTTTTAGCGCCCAAAAATTTTATTGAATTTTAGCTGAACTTAATGGAAACCGGCATCTGTCCCAGTAAGACAAAGCTCAGCCCTTCCAGTGGCCCACATGGCCTCTAATTTACACACTATGATTAAGCTTGCAGTACTGCCCTATACAAATATCTTTGTGGAAGTCTACTGTCATAAAAGCCATCTAGCAGTGACAGAGAAACCATTTTTTTTTTTAGTAGCATTTATGTTTGCTCCCACTTCAAAACTGGTATCTGCATGGGGAATAAGGAAAAGGGAAAGCCAGAGCAAGAGGTCAAGCTTGCATTCTTGCTATTGTTTCAAATGAGTAAAAAATAAAATCAGATTTATATTTTTTTTGGACAAAACAACATTTCCCCTTGATCTGAAAACATGAAAAGGGCATAACCCTCAGCAAGGAATACATGCCTTGGTAAGGATTTGCAAGCTTTTTTATTGCTTTAAAAATAATAAATCAAACGCTCAAGAAGATCAGAAGATTGCACAGGTTAGTAGAGAATTAGCCTTTGGTAATCTCAGATACTACCTGGGGTCCATGCTTCATGCTCCTTTTCACTATCCAGGTACTTTTTACTATACCTTTCAATTGCTGTAGAAAAAGATACAAAGTTATTGAATTCATTAAAAAGGCAATCCAGACACTGACTTTGGTATTTTCCTGTAACTAAACATACAGTATATCCTCCTTACCCCAGATAGAGCACTTTCTTGTGCTGTTGTTGAAACCTAAAAACCAGTTTCATGTCACTATTTTGAGCAGTTTTCTTGGCAATTCCCAGGACTAATCACATGCTAAGTACTTGCAAGACCTGGATTTTATACCCAGCCACCCCACCCATCCTCCACCCCCCAAAAAAAGAATATTGCTTTCCATTTTTTGAGTATCTCCTTTCAATCAAGGGAAAGCCACTCTTGTTCATCAAGCTGATGTATGGGCTGGAAGGGCAGACAGTGGATCAGTGGAAGGGCAGTGAGGTGGATCAAAACCTGGCTACAGAGCCAGAACCAGCGGGTGGTGATCAGCAAAGTCTGGTTGGAGGTCCTCAGGGTCAATACTGGGTCCAGTCCTGTTTAACATCTTCATTATGATCTGGATGATGAGTAGGGTGCACCCATCAGCAATTCCGCTGATGACACAAAACTGCAAGGATTGGCAGATGCACCAGGGGGTTGTCCTGCCATCCAGAGGGAGCTGGTCTACAGCGTCCTCACGAGGGGAGCGGAGGGGCAGGCGCTGAGCTCTGCTCTCTGGTGACAGCGACAGGACCCGAGGGAACGGCATGGAGCTGTGACAGGGGAGGGTCAGGCTGGGTGTTAGGAAAAGGTTCTTCACCGAGAGGGTGGTTGGGCACTGGAACAGGCTGCCCAGGACAGTGGTCATGGCACTGAGCCTGCTGGAGTTCAAGAAGTGTTTGCACAACGTTCTCAGACACAGGGTCTGAATTTTGGGTAGTCCTGTGTGGAGCCAGGAGTTGGACTCAATGATCCTTGTGGGTCTCTTCCAACTTGGGATATTCTATTCTGTTCTAGACAGGATGGAGAAACGGGCTGACAGGAAAATTTTGAAAAAGGAGCAGGCAGTTCTCCTTGGGGAACTTCAAAAGCCACCTGGACGTGGGCCTGGGCACCCTGCTCTGGGTGGCCGTGCTTGTACAGAGTGGTTGGACCAGATGAGCTCCAGAGGTCCCTTCCTACTTCAACCTTTCTGTCATTCTGTGATTGAAAAAAAATATATATTTCTATCCTTGAAATGTATGAAAACATACAACGCAGATATATTCAGGGAAACAAGGTTGAAACATTAGGTGAATGGTAGCCCTTCTACTTCTCTTCAATAGTTTCACAATCAAACCTTTGCTACAAAACCAATCAGTGACATTTATTACCACTGTCCTAATCCTAAAGAGCATCCAGAATTCCCAGGTCTCAGAAGGCTGTGTGTCTGACTGATCATAACCAAGTCCCAAGGACTTTTGCACTGGCAAACCTTTGCAGTATAACAAAGAAATGTTTCTGCAACAGCAGCAACATATTTTAGTCCATTTGTCCTCTTTTCAGGCACAAGAACTAAATTGAGAAATGCATTGTAAATAATACAGTAGTTATACAGTGTAGGTACATCCATTTATACTGCAAAAAAAATTCTTGTACAATCTTTCATAACAGAAGCAGTATCAAAACTTAAGCATTTTTTAATCAGTCCCATTTTTTCTTATCAAATTACCATGTCCAGCTGCAAAACCACTTAACACAAAATTATTGATTCTGATTGTAGTAATAACTCATTACTTGAACATGGATCATTTTTGTGGGTAGACGCTGTGGGTAGACAAAGACTGTGACCTGTACAGTCAAAGACTTCTAACATACTCACCAGAGAAAAGGGTGGGAAAGGGAAGATATCAGAAATTAAACCAATGTTAAGCTTAGCTGTGGCAAGGGCAAACAGAAGACCTACTTAAAACTGTGCAACAAAAATATGGTATTTAAAATGACAGTGTCTCAAGGGGCATTTAATGGAGATGCCCTTTACAGATGCTGTAGGAAACTGTCAGTAACAGAGGGGAAGCAAACTAGTAGTTTTGATTTCAGCTTGACGACCTTTAGTAAAGAATTAATTGCTGATGCCATCAGTAAAAAAATACAGCTGACTGATTCTCGCCACTCATAGTTAATGAATTCCAAACCACTGCCAAGGTAACAGTCACCCAGTTGCAGCTGATATACCTGCAGGTAAAATATGAATGATTCATAGCTTAGGAAGTGAAGAAAATAGAGAACTTACAGAATACGCCTACTCCTTGCTTAAAGTAAGTATCAAAATAAATGATGAAAAACTCTTTTACACAGTATACTAATGCATCAAAATTGCCAGGCAATATCTAATATTAGGTATGTCTTTTGTTTACTACCTGAATAATGAAAGAAAGATAGATAGCTATGTCCTAACTAATTAAAATGTTTCCCTTCTCACACTTCAAATGATCATTTGGCTCACAGATGTGCTGACGGTTTAAAACAGTCCATTTGCTCTTGTAGCAAAGCCAACCTAAGAAATTCCTGCCCACAGTCCCTCTCCTGCCTCTCTCTTACTCCTTCCATTTTTTTTTTAAGGAAATAGAGGAAAGAAAGGGTTGTAAGAGATAACCAAAAAGATCAGTTAAAAATAATGAGATGAAGCAGTTTAAGCCGCAGACAAGCACTGCACTATACTAAAATACTACAACAGGTATTTTTCTACAACTAAAAGTTCAATAGAAAGTTACTGCAACTTACCAACTTATCCTCAGGCAGACACTGAGAACAGTCGAAGATTTGACACTACCAAGTGGCTGCGTACCTGCTTTCCCTGCAACTGCCAATTTTTGTAGAAAAACGCTCATCAAACATGGCAGTTCTATTAAAGAGCACACTCAGCAACAGCGAGAGATCACTACACCTCAGAAAGAAGAGTGCAGAAACAAATATGATTTTGAGGTATGAACCACCATATGAAGCAAAGTTGGAAAAAAGAGCTAATGTTCTCATAAAGTAGCTAGTTCCTTGGAAATTACTCTGACAGGCTTTCAGGCATAGCAGTCTCCTTTTTTGTGCCTCAAACGGAAATAGCAAAATTCAAGCCTGACAAAGATCAAGGGCACAGGAAGCGTCTGGCAAGATAAGAACTCAAACATAGTGAAATTTGTTTACTTTAGAGATGAAAGAGTAATTGGAATTGTTCTACGATCATAGAGGGATCTAGAGATGAAGATCAGATCTCCTGTTCTCCTTGCTTTATAACCAAGGGTTTACCTGGCTATACCATCAGGTTCCACCCTGGGCTGTGAGTTTGCGCTGTGCTACAGCTGCCTGCTGTGTCCTGGTGACTGCCTGACTCCAGCTGCAGGTCAGAGGAAATATTCTGCTTTTTGAGAGCCACAAGGTCTTGCTGACAGAGCATTCAAGAGGGCATGGGATCCAGGAGCTCCTGCCTGACATAGAAACAGGTGGCACATATGAGATGATCAGCAGTATCCGACTGCTGTGAGAAGCCAGGGCTCCTGAAACTATTTCACAGTCTGTGTAGGAAATCAGGGGCTGTAGAAGTTCCCAGGGAGTTACTGAAGGAATACTGAAACACCACGGAGAATGGCTGAACATCTGTGTTCAAATAAAAAAATGGGGGTGGAGGGTAGGAGGGTGTAAATGCTCATACTGCAGAGTGTTGCTCCGATTTAAACAGCGATTTAGTACAAGAACAAGTGGACAATCAATAGGGTGTGTTAATCGAAGTATTCTACTCAATGCCTAATAAAAGAATTTGCACACAGTCTCAAAAACCTCTGGAATTCACCACTATACCAGGAACAAAATTTACTCACATTTCAGAGGTGGTGGGACTATGTAATTGTATCATATCTTTATCATGAATATTCAGAGTCAGAAAATTCTTTGATGGTTTCAGGAGGGATATTAAACCTCTTGTTTTAGAGTTAAGGTCAGTTCTCATTATTCAGAATCAGCACACAACAGCAATGGAAAGACAATCTGGTGTTTGGCTATTTTGGATTTCTTAAACATTTTTATAAAGCTTGTTAGAGGCAGCCTATTGCACTGACTGGGCCTTGGGTCTGACACAAACAGCATTTCCTAATATGCTGTATTTCCTAACTTCCTGTAATAGTGCTTGCCATTTATAGTACTCAGAACAAGCACTCAGGAGGATGACAGAAACAGGCAAAAATCACACGTGAAAAGACGCACTCCTCACAGTAATAACCTCCTGTGACTGCTGCATTTAAAATTCTGCCACAGCAAGGTAAACAGACATCGAGGTCTTCCTACCCTGCTCCCCTTTCCTTCCATCCCACTACCTCAATTTTCTGACCAGGAAGCTTGGATTTTAAAGAGTATAATGATGTGAGACTGGATGTCAAGTACAGCAGAGCATTTATTTTTAATCATACGATAACAAGGCTGTTAATGTTTAATTACATATAAGAAAAAGCCATTCTCAAGTCAAATACAGTAAGAGCAAGGTTTTGGCTTCAAAACTGGGGCCAAACTCTTCCCAGTGGTGGCCAGTGATAGGACAAGGGGTAGTGGGTATAAATTGATGCACAGGAGGTTTCACTGCCATATGAGGAAGCACTTCTTTACGGTTCAGGTGACAGAGCACTGGAACAGGCTGCCCAGAGAGGCTGTGGAGTCTCCTTCTCTGGAGATACTCAAAACCCACCTGGATGTGATCCTGTGCAACGTGCTCTGGGTTGACCCTGCTTGAGCAAGGGGGCTGGACCAGATGATCGCCAGAGGTCCCTTCCAACCTCAGCCATTCTGTGATTCTGTGAAATCCAGATCTACTTTTGATGCAAACCTCAGTAAATCCCTTACTCTCACCTCTGTCTTTGTATTTCAGGTGACTCGTCAGTAATACTTACCAATCTTCCCTGAATGGACTCAGGGAAAAATGCCATGTTCTAGAAAAGCACGTTTTAGAATGTCCAGCTATTAAATACAATATTTATTACTTTAAGTATGTCTTTACACAACTGAAATGGCAGCTGAATTTCAACTCTAATATTTACTACAGATTTCTTTGCTCCACTGCAAAATGTTAGGGTACTTTTAACATGGAGAAATGCCTATTTTGTTCACATATAATTGGAAAGACTCCAAAGAGTTGGTCTTAATGTTCCTTACTTTATATCAAGCAGAATAGATGTTTGATACCTTGCTTTTCTTTCACACAGCAGTTGCTCTCCAGTTACAGCACTTGTGCAAGTGACCTGCAACTTCAGCAAAAGTCCCTATCATTGTACTCGGGCTATTTATTGTTCCTCATTATCAGTACCGGATATATCTTCAACACATGCATTTCACTATGTTATCCTTCATAGAATAAACACTGAAGACATAAATAAAAATAAAAAGCACATAAACAAACCTTCACGATCTTCTTCTACTGCCAAAAAATATGGCATTTTCTTCATAGTTCCTCTAAAATCTTGTTTTAAGGCCAACATGTAATCTTCGTCTTCTCCTGTTTTCAGAGGCACTGGCTTATTGTCTGTACTCTGTACAAATTATGTTTATTATTTATAATGTCTTAATATCCATCAAACATGCAGGAACACTAAAAAAAGATACAGTAACCACATCTAATCATGAAATAGTGCAACTTTGCATTGTACTACTTTGCAAGTATACTTTACTGCATTCTGACATGCATAATTTTACAATTAAATTTATACCTTTTATGACTTCACTGTATCTTTCTGTAAAAATGTATCAAGCAATCAAGGAAAAATATATTAAAACCGTGAAATAGTCGTTCATAGTCACGTTAAGCTCACAGGGTTCTTAAATCCCAAGAGCACTTTTTCATGCCAGCCTAACTCAATCAGAAACCATGGCTTCAGTCAGTGTAGTGCAGGTCTTAACCTCTTCTAAAACAGTATTGCAACTACACTAGGTATGATTCCTCTGAATAACATTGACACTGTTTGACCAATGTCATGTCACAACCAGGTAGCACACAGGCCCACACACATCTCATTTCTGTCAACTGAGTTTAAATGAATTAAGTTTTTCTTGGTGTTTTTTTGGTTTGTTTGCTTTCGAACTACGACTCCTGAAACTGGAAAGATAAATAAGCAAAAAGAGTTTTTACAATATACAGCAAACTAGGGCCAGAGATGGAATTAGTATGTAGCAACTGGATATTATTTCTCTCATCTGACAGATGGTGCACAATCAATATCTGAGTGGTAGGCTGCAATGCACAAAGCGCTATCACAAGTCCCAGAGCTGGATTATGAAAAGAGTTTACTATTTACAGCTATATTTGCTAGCTGGCCAACATTTTATATCTCTAATGATGCTGACAGTATGCTGACGCACCTTAATTGTTTTTTTAATTTCATTTACAGGAAATCCATAAGAACACAAAAAGATCCTATAAGAAATACGTAAGAGCAACAATTCACTGCTTAAAATAATTTCAGCGTAAGTCAGTCAGCAGCTGTAATATCATACTTTTGGTCACCACCCAATCATTAAATGTAATTCATGAAATTTTTGTAAGTTCTAGTTATGCCACTAGGTTACTTCAATTTTTGAATGGCAGACTGGAAGAAAAGGTCTTTCACTTCTCCATGAGAAGTTCTCACATTAGATATCCTGGGGCTAGCAATTCTACTGTAAGGCAAATCCACTGCTGACTGTAACTGCAGAAGCTGTAGTTCACACAGAATTCAGTTTCCGAGTGCTGTCAAGCAGACAACATTCACATTTTTAGGAACAATTTAGATGGCTCAGTATCAATGAAATCGTACAATTTAAATTGTAAGTGAAACGGTGGACTATGAGGATATGTAACATCTAGTTCAGTAAATCAAAACTGCGAGCAAAATAACTATTCAGGGAAATCTCAGAATAGCACCAATTATATGCCAAACTTGCAAGTTCCATGCCATAACATGTGGGATTGAGAAAAATGTCATGCACCTTGATCAAATCCTGACATAACTGGGAAGTTCTCTTATATAAAACTGCAACACTGCAAGACTACGTTCCAGCCTCAAAATTGCCCAAGTTTGCCTGCATAGCAAAACTCAGCTGAGTAAGAAAATGATTTACTCTTTCTTCACCTTTAATTTTCAGATACATCCTGAATACACCCTAAACGTCCAATCTCAATTTCCCTAATTATATAAAATATCTTTCAGTTGTTTTCAAATTATTTCCACATTCTGGCTACTGAGGCACAAGCCACTCATCCAAAATCTTTCTGCGTTTGCATCAACAGTAAATTTCTAAATCCAGATCCATTCACAGCTTCAAAGACTAGTATAACTTCATTTCAAACAAATTCAGGGATCCAGTGTTTCCATTACTGTTATGTCCAGAAAACCAAATTACGGAGAGGACCTTAATGAATGAACATCTTGCAAGCATCTAGTTAACTATGGGATACCACAGTTAGCAAAGAGACAGGAAGTGGTAATAACAAAAACAATAATGGAAACAAATTAAAGTACATTAAGTACTTCAAAGCTGACCTGAAGTGCTTAGGGTTGTTCTTATACTTCATTCTATTATCTAAATGAAGGTGAATGCACTTTACCTGAATACTGAGAGTGTGCTCTAAGACAGCTGCTGTACTTACAGGAAATGGTGGTGGAGGCTTACACACAACGTCGGGCAGAGCTGCTCCTTTAGAAAAGCCAATGGCCTCAATGTTGAAGGTAAACGCAGCACGTCCTCTTCCTCTACCTGACCCAGCCATTTGGAGTTACTGAAAAGATTACAGATTTTTAAAGATTTATTTTTGTTACGTATATGAAATACATTATCTATAAAATTACTGTGTAAAAAGCCAATGTCTAGCAAACATTGCAGTAATTTAAAAACCCCTGTCAAAGGTCATTCTAAATAGACAGACATTTTTAATGCCCATCTTAGGTTCTTCTGCATACCATCAATTTGGTACATGCTTCAAATCAACTCCTCTCCCTCATTTCTGCTAGCCACCTCCGCATGCCTGAAGTCACCTAATTACCTCCTAACCTAGGAATTTTATACTTTCCTCTTCTAAAGCTCAGAGCCACTGACATGAGTTCGATCAGGGTAGAAAAAGCAGAAACAAGATAAGCAAAAAAAAAAAAAAGAAAAGGGTCATGGATCCTGAACTTACTATGAACACATTTTGCATTTTCTGAACTTGTCTCAAAAAATAATTTGTGTTTGTCACTCACGGCTTCTTTGTTCTCCATTTTTTTCCCTTTATCTTTGTAACTAATTTTGGGTACTGAAAAAGAGCCAAAAGCAAAGTTTGCAGTAAAAACATCAAAGGATTTCTCTCTGTTCCACTTCAGTATATTTGCAAGCTAACTGTTGATAAGAGGAGGCTGTTTTAAACTCAAACATTTCACCAAGCATATACAAGAAAAAATAGCCTGCATTTACAGTAATTTACTACAAGACTATAAAAAAAATAGCCTACATTTACAGCCACATCTCACTTAATCTTCATCGCAGAACTGTATGACACATGGGCTGGCAGGAAAAGCAAACTGTGAGAAACATTCTTTTGCAGGCAAAGATACCAGGAGGTGGGGCCCAAGAGAGGCCCAGCTGGAGCGATGTGCCACTGCTCCTCACGCCTCAAGACCATACAAAGACTGATTCAGGGACACCAGCCCAGGAGTCCCATGTGCTGTTTACCATTAATTGCACTGTTACCATATGGCTTACCAACCTGCTGGGTATAAGCAAGCCTGCCCCCAACTTCCTGCTCCACCTGTAATGTTCCAACCATTCCCAAGGCAACCCACCACTGGCGTAGGTGTGAGATAACAAGTCCAAACAGGAAATAAGAAACGGCACAACACCTACAGCTCTTCATACAGTTGTCTAAGATGACAAGGAAGCCAGGAGAGAATTACAATTAGTAACAAAGAAATGCCTACTTAAGATTAAGATCTTCTAGGATTCCCACAAATGCAAGAAATGGCTTTTTTTTATTAAGTGTCAGGGAAAAACAGATATTTTCTCACTTATTATTTTCAACAGGAATAAGCTCTGCTTGGATAAAACAAAATCACATTATATGTTTCCATGTCAGTCAGCAACACAGAAAACTATCTAAAAATAATCATAAATAAAAATAAATCATTTCAGGAAAGACAACAAAGAAAAATGTAAGCCTGAGTATTTAATTAACTGAAAGTACAAAAAAAAAATAGCAAAGTCATTTGAAAACAACATGAAAAAGAAGATGTAAGCCTGTCAGAATGAAGACAGATGAAAGATACAATAAAGCCCCAAGCATGAGCAATTATCTAGGTGTGAAAAAAGGGAGCCAACAACTGAAGAAAACCAAACAGGAGTTGAGAGAGATGTCCAGGTATCAAGGAAAGGCACATTCATTGGATTCAATGTAACAGTCATTTTTGAAAGTTCAGCTTTAAAATTAATTCTGAGATTTTCTTGAAATACTGAATCAATCTGATGAGAAGCATCAAGCTTTAGAACTAACCGTGTTTCAACTGAGAAATTTTACTGAAACTCACAATTTTTCAAGTGTACCGGCTTAAGAGGTTTATGTCTACCAACATCATAAAGTGACGGTGACAGATGCAAGGAGAAATCGGGTAGGACACGGTGTGTTTTACAACTAACCAACTAAGCCTGACAAAGCTAACGTGACAGCTTTGTACTTCAACTCCCATGGCCGATGTCTGATTAGCACCTGGACGCATTTCCTTGTTTACGGATAGTTTCCATCTCATTTACTCTACGAATGAGAGTTTCAGGGTCACGCGAAGCACAGTGTAAGCGTGTAAAGCGCTAGGTATCAGCTGCAGGAGCTGCCCACCGTGTCGTGTCGCGTCGCTCACGCAGCCGGGCTGGGAGAGGCTCGAGAGGCCTCGGGCCTGCTGCGGTGGCTGAGCACCTGCAACGAGTTCCTGTTAACTTGTCCTCTGAGCAAAACCCCTGATCGTGTTGGTTTTCAGAGATGGGTGCAACCAGTGGAGGCTGTAAAAAAGGAAGAGCAGATAAAGGAGAAAGGGCTGAAATTTAAACGCTGGGATTTTGGGGTTGTTTGGTTTTCTTTTTTCTTTTTTTACCTGATGCCCCCGAAGGTATCAGTAAGGGTGCAAATACTTGTCATGACAGCCACAGTCCCGTGCCAGTGTTTTCACCTGGGGAAATGTTTTGGGGAAGAGACTGACACCATCTACTTGGACTTGTGCAAAGATCTGACACTGTCCCCAATTATATCCTTGTCTCTAAATTGGTGGAACATGGATTTGATGGATGGACCACTCAGTGGGTAAGGAATTGGCTGGACGGTCACAGTCAAAGAGTTGTGGTCAATGGCTCAATGTCCAAGTGGAGATCAGTGACGGGTGGTGATCCTCAGGGGTTGGTACTGGGACCAGTGCTGTTTAACATCTCTGTCAGTGACACGGACAGTGGGATCGAGTATACTTTCTGCAAGTTTGCCGGTGACACCAAGCCATGTGGTGTGGTTGGCATGCTGGAGGGAAGGG
>VXAA01006400.1:0-30967 GCA_013399115.1 Anseranas semipalmata
TCTGTGATTCTGTAAAAAAAAATTTAATAACAAACTTTTTTTTTCAAGCCATGTGCCATGTGTGGGCTGCTTTATTTGCTGCCCTGCTCTTGGTAGTTTGTTTGTTTGTTTGTTTTCCTTTCAATAAAGAATTAGGGAGAAATTCATAGTGCTCTGGAATACTAACAAACTCACATACCTTATATTAGCATTTAGACTGCATAAAGATCAGAGCAGTGGCAAACCTATGTCACTGCTTTTTCTGAACCATACCACCTGGATCCGCTTTTCCAACACTAAGACTTCCTTGAAACATCCATGGAAATATCTTGTTTTTATTAAGAAAAATATCTAATGCTACACAAATATACATTTTTATTAATTAATACTGTTTCATTCTGATCTAATATTATGATTCACAGGATGCCTTGAGATATGGTTCAAATTTACAGAACTGAAATAGTGGCCAGGTGATGCAAGTCTTTTAGTGGGTGTGCAGGTTCCTCTGTAGTGTTGTGAAAAGAATTCGCGTAGACATTGTAAGCTTTCTCTGGAGAGAGATCTGGATGATCTGGAAACTTGTATTTAATCTTTAAACTCCTTTCCAGTGTTTTTCTTTTGTGCTTGAACTCCAAAATAGTTTTTGTATATTTGTTAATAGCGGTGACAGCTGCAGCCATACAGCAAGCGAAGGAAGCCCATGCGAGGCTATAAACAAAAAGATTTGTAAGAAATTAGCAGAACATTTCCATATCCAAGTCCTTCAAATTTATTCTTGAAAATAATGCACACAAGTGATTGTATGGTTTATATTGCGGAAAGAGGATCACAGTCAGGGAGGAATAAAGACATTTGGTTAATGATCATCCACATACTTGACTTACAAAGTGGACCTCTATATAATGCTTGTAATATTCACATTTAATATCCTTGTTTAATGAAACCGTGCCTCTAATTCTTCTGTTTACTCTACTTAGAGTTCAATATCAGGAAGAGGAAGTATGTAAAAATGAGGATGCTTAAAAAAATTGAAAGGTGCAGTTTGCAGTTATTGAGACTAAAAATCTCACAGGCGCCACTGAGAAATAATGTGTGCCAGTTATCCAGAAAGATTAAAAAGAGAGTACAATTTGCTAAAGATGCAGGAAATTTCTACAGTACTGAGTGGGCAATGCATGCTAGAGGTGTAAGATTAGCATTTAGTATGGTCACAGTGGAATGAATTAGAGTTTACAGTGGAGGAACTTACCAGAGCCTTTCTTAGCATGGCAAGGTCAGGATAATCAAATGAAGTATGTCCTTTAATGAAGAAATCAGTTTAAGAAACACCTGTTAATCTCTTCTCTCCCTCATAGCTGTTTGTTCCCACATCCTTGCTGTAGTTCAATGAACTGATTTGTGTTTTCAAAGAACTCTTTCCTTCTTTATTTCTGTTTTTCCTTTTGAGTGTTATTTTTAGCCAAGATTGGTTTCCAGGGTAATCAGACAACTAGATGTGTTAACAAAGTTTGAGGGCAGTGGATTATGGCATGTAGATGCGTAGGACCACTTGGAGCAGGAGGAAGGAGGAGCAGCTTAAGCTATCTTTTCTCCCAAAGTCAGCCAAACTACACCCTGACTTACTGTCTCAAATCTGAAGAGAAGTGGAAGTGCTCTTGTAACAAAGTAATAGCATGAATAGGGGAAAGCCAGCAGAAGCGGGTAGGTTTGCCTCACCGTTCAAACCAAGCACAGATGGGACAGCAGGCCTACCTGTGGTGTTATGTAACCTATGGGTTAAGGCAACCATGGTAGAGAAGAAATGAAGATGGCAGCAGTGACACCAGGTTTTAGCCTCTGAGATGAGATAAAGGCAGCATATCTGCAGTAGGCCTGACTCATGTAGAAGGCATTTTGGCTGAATAATTGAAGCACTGTAGCATTAGTAGACAAATTGATATAACTGATACTACGAAGCACAGCTTTTGTTAAAGGTGTTCTTCCTAATCAATCTGCTAAAGTACTTTAAAGGACCCAGAGAAATAAGGACAACACACTGATTTCAAGAAAACTTCCAAAAAGGCCTCTTGCCAAAGACTGAAAGAAATTAAGCTCTTATGAGCTGATACTCCTGTAGACCAATGCTGTGTTAAAATATATAAAACAAAGGACAGAAGTAAATTATTTCCTTTGGCAATACAAGAGGATATCAGTGAGATTCTTCAAAGTTTTCACCAGAACTTTTGCTTTTCCATAAACAATTTGAAAAAAAAGCATTGACTAAGGAAAACCAAGGAAGGAAGTGAGCAAATCTTGTATCTGAGAGAGACGGTGGATAAAGGGGAGTTTGGCTGGAGTGGAAATTCAGCTTCAAGAAGTCATTTCAGTTTGAATTCTGCTCAGAGATTAGCGGTAAACAGGAGATCAAACACGTCAACAAGAAAAGGAAGTAAACTAAAGCAACTAGTCATTCCTCTGGAAAAAAAGAAGTGCAGATAGAAGCTCATTTGGATTAAGAGCTTTCCCATCACTGCATGAAGTATCCCATATAAAATGTGTTATAGGAATCTAGTACAGGGCAACTCTTTAGAGAGAAAATCTCTCTTGATGTGAGGATGCATCAATGTGAGAAACACAAGGAGATTGAGAGATTCACCAATAACAGAAATATCTTCCAACCTCCAGGAAAGCTACTGAAGAATAGAAAGAGAAATATGGAGAGATTTAATGAAAAGACGTTCAAGGCCACCACAGAGTGAGCCTACCCATCACTAGGTATTCCTGTGCTTTAAAGGCAAAAAGTCATGCCTCCTGGGCCAGGTGGAAGAAAAACCCTGGCCACAGCAGCCGGATGTGAAGAGACAGGGGAATCTGTAGCAGGTGGAAGATCCATGACAGAGGATCAACTGTTCTTGTAGGCATAGCTGCTCCACTGGGTCTGGTGGTTGGGATGAAAAGCTGCTGCCATTGGCCTGATTCCCTGTTTTCCTTGGCTGTTAGGGAGGTGATGTTAGGGAGGTCCCAACGGTAAAGTAGTAAAGTCTTTTCCTGTGCCTCTGACTGTTCATGTCCCTGTCATGGTCTTGGTGACATTGTTGGCCACAAGTGGATGCTGGGGTAATTAGAAATGCAGTGTCAGTTATAATCATGAGTGCCCGTATTTTGGCATCTGTCCTCTTTCCTCGCATAAAACACTAATAGTGTTAGCATCCTTCCCCTTTTACTTTCTTGATATTCTCCCATGCAGTCACTGGGAGAGCAGTTATGGGAGGCGGGAGATGAGGGTTCATGCAATAATAAGGGAAGTCTAAATGTAGTTTATCAGAAGAGAGACAATATTGCATATGGAAGGAGATAAGAGGAAAGAAACCAAGCAAGACAGCTGGAGAGAGGAAGTGAGGCACCTGTATGTATGGTTTGCTTTATTCTTAGATTATCAAACAAGGTGACATGGCTACCATCTAGGCTGAGTAAAGGAAAGAAGAACATGAATCTTGATTAAAAAAAAAAGAGGAGCGTGCAATTGATTAGAAAAAAGATACCAGAGAGACCATCTTCCTCAATATCTTTCTGTATGCAGGTACTGATGTCTTGGAAAATCTTGTGATGCTACAAGCATTTCTTTGGCCATTCAGCAGCCCAGGCTGCACAGAGTAATTAGAAGGCAGCTGTGAAGTCCTCAGCTCCTCAGTGTGTGCCATATGGTGAAAGTACAGGTGCTCAGGAGGGGAAAACTGTCTGTAGTGGCAGCAGTGATGACACCAGTGGTGGACATGATAATGGTGGTGATAGTAGCAGCAATGAAGTTTTGTTGGTAATAGAAATATTGGCAGTGATTTGGGTGTTTTCCTTATCCTCCCAGGGGAATGGAAAGGGGCAAAGAGGTGCCTCAGTACCACTCTGCAGTGTTCTGTTTCCACTCACATAAGAATGGAGAAGTAAAGAAGAAACATTCCCCATCTTCCCACTGGCTAGTTTTATTACTGATTTTAGAATAAAAACAGGCTTAATTCCATTTGTCAAAGAAGTGGAGAAACCTCCCAGAAAACAGTGTAGGGCCCCAAACTGGGGAAACCAAATGAGAGAACAAAAACATGAAAGAATGGATGTTAAGAAATAAGCTAAACTATAGAGACAATATTAGAATAAGCTAGGAATAGATAAATGAATGTATTCAATATTGTTATACCAGGTGTGTGCACAGGAGTATAACAATCTCTTGGACCATGTGAGTACTGCTCACTTCGTCCCTTGTACAGCTCCATCCATGGTTGGGTTAATCACCAGCCAAATGAATCAGTATAAATAAGTAACTATGATAGGACATAGAGATTGAGTACTGATCTTAATACCTTTGTTGATTGGTATAGACATAGGTAAATAGATAAGAATTGCGGTATGTGTAGACAAACACAAAGGTTAACTTCTAAGAAATTAGGAAAACACCAGGTCGAGATACTGAGAAGAAAAGAAAAGAAGATACGAAAACAAACTGATTAGTGGACCACTGAAACTCATGATCTGAAGATAGGACGAGGAGAACTTGCTGAGGATGGGAAAGTAAAGAACTTTTTTAACTGACTAAAGGATTAAAGAATTGAGAACACTGTGGAAACTTATGGTGGACTTTGAAAATGACATAATTGTTAGTGAAAGCTATATAACCTGTAAGCTGTGTCTTATTAGTTGTCACACAGTGAGGTAGTGGGCCAATAAAAGCAAGCCTAGTGTTACCCACTGACTCGAGAAATTCTTTAACATGGAAGTGGTGAGAGCCAAAGAAGTAAAAAGTATCTAAGTCTGAAAAGAGGGAAGAAGGCACTATTAGAAAATCGAGCACAGCTCCCATGATACCCATTGAGGGTATTCAAGTAGCCACTGGACGTTGTCTAGGGTGCTATCTGGATACTTGATATTGACCTTCTCAGACAAGTTCTTCTTCCAGACAGAAAGGAGCTGGGAATAGAAGATCACCTTTTCCTCCTTGAGCAAATGGGGGACATATGACTGGGCTTCCTCATCTGCTGGACAAATAGGATAAGCTACACCATTTGTCGTGATCTGGACAGTCTCCAGCCTAGGAGTAGTGATTGGGCCCACCCTTCAGAGCACTGAAAGCACTAGAGAAACAGTTGCATTTATACACATGGAACAATAGCTTCCAAACAAACTGCTTCTGCTCAGGAAATTTAGACTCCTGAAAAGAGACAGAGCAGTGTACAGTGACCTTCAATTTGGATTCAAGTTCTTAAGAAGGTGGAGAGTAACGAAACAAGAGACAAAAAAACAAACAAACAAACAAACAAACAAAAAAACAGTTTCACTGCAAAAATCCCTAGCAAGTCTGCATTATAAAGAATGCATGTAGCTATAAGCTCTTGTTCAATAGCGAGACAATAAATCTTAAAAGAGCAACAAGAATGAGTGACAATGAGCTGTGATCTCAATTGTCAGAATTGGTATGGAGAGAATCAGCCTGAGCTCTGCTCTAGTGACCCAAATGATTGGGCCTGATGGACTTTTGATTTAACCCAGTACAGTTGTTCCAATTCTTTTTCTCAGTCATGGCTGGGGAAATGACAGATGTTTCCAGCTAGTGCCACCTGAACATTCAAATGCTCACTATTGATCAAATTTGAATTTATTTTCAGAGGCACAACAAAGACATCCCTATACCAAAATTCACTGCATAGCCCTCTTTCTTAACAAATTCACTAGATCTCCTCAGAGGAAATGTTGCAATTATTTACAAGACCAAAATAATGTACTTTTACCCAAGCCTGTTCTCAAAAATTTGAATCATTTTCTCTGAAATGTTCCAAATACAACAACCTGAGGCATATATCTGGTAAAGAAACATTCAGTCTAAATGGATAAGGCCAGCAGAGTTTTAAGAAACTTATGCAAGGCAGTCTTCCTGGGAAACAAAAGTACCAAACCTGGGTCTGATAAAAATGGGTAATCTGGTGTGTGTGGAAAAGAGCCTCTGCTTCATGCAGCACAGTCAGAGATTTCTGTGCTGTCTAAAGGATGGTAAATGCAAAACTCACATGTTTATACATCCTATGCAATAATCTAAGACAACTGAATTTGGAGAAAAACAGCTACATATTGAACTGCATCCCCAGGGAGTGAAGTAAGGTAGAACCATTCATCATAAAGTAGATATAAATTCCTTGAATATAAGCTGAAGTGACTGAAATGTAATGGCAGAACCAAATGTAAACCAATAAGTACCAATAGGACCAGCCATAATCCCATGTGTGAGGTCTCCACTCTTCAGGACCGAGATTTACAGTCATTTGAAACACAGTTGTGTACATCATGTGAGCAACCATGCCCAGAAGACCTAAAAAATATAATATCATAAGAATGTTAGAAAAGGTAATTGAGGACATTCTTCTTTGTCAACTTAATGCAGTTGTCTCTTGAGCTCCTGAAGATTATTTTACAAAGTATCTGTAAGACACTGAAAAATACTGGACATTGTCATCTAGGTGTGCTTATGTGTCATGGATTTGCCAGTACAAACACTAGTACAGTCCCTTGACATCTACTTTTTATGCTATGAGAATCTATGGGAGCACTGGGACATGCAGCCCTTAGATTTTGAAAAGCAAAAGGGTTATTGGTTATCACCATCTGAAAAACTACACCTTAGTAATTCAGCCCTGAGCAGGCACTAGCCATAACAACAAAGTCTCACTCAGTTGCATTGCATAGGTCACATTTCCCCCAGTTTCCTGTCTTTAAGTGATTTTCAAAGATTTTTCGAAGGTACTGGCATTAGTCATCTGTCCTTTCCCAGTACCTTAAAAGCAGCCGGATTTATCAATGTTATTGAGGCGAATGAAAAAGTGAACAAGCACTTAATGACAATTAAAAACCACTGAAAGACTCAATTGTGAAAGCGGCTTATATTTAATCATTTAATTTTCAAAATCCCTACAAGGTTGCAACCTAAGACTAAGGGTATCTCTTTTCCCTTAGCATTTTATTTTTCGGCAATGAATTTCCCTATGAACGTCTCTTTTTTTTTGTTCCCAGATACATTTACAAGTCCATAAATATCCTGGAAGTATCAAACATCCCACTGTCTAAAATACATGAGATCCTAAGAGCAGATAGTCCCCCACCAAACTCACAAGACACAATTTGTTAGGTGTTCCCAAAATAGGCCTGTCTCCTGAATTCTTACAAAACAAAAGCAATTGCTAGTGCACGGAAGCTCTCAGTCTAGGACATAACAAATAAGGACTGACAATCACAGAATCACAGAATCACAGAATCACAGAACATTAGGGATTGGAAGGGACCTTGGAAGACCATCTAGTCCAATCCCCCTGCCGAGCAAGAACACCTAGATGATCTGGCTTCAGTTGTCACTAGGAAATGGCCTTCCCTGAAATGCTGGTACTGCTTTAAACACCATCAATAGGCAATCAGGACAGCCCTTCTATGTAGAATAGAGCCAAGGAGCTTCATACTGTGAAACACAAATTTGGTAGTTGGCTAGCACCCTGATAGCACGTTCCTTAATAAACTGTATGAAGAAAGTTGTTCAACTGTAGATGTGGGGATTAGAGAACTGAGGCCAGTTGTCCATCTCTCATCAGATGACATATCATAGTCATTTCTGAGTTACACAAATATCTGTTCTAAATCCTCCAGTCTGGCTGCCTAGAGATGTATAGAATTGCAGTGTGAATGTGAGATCCTTTGCTGGAGCTCCCTCCTTTTAGTTCTTGTATAAGGATAAAATTTCACACCATGATTCTTTTTTTTAAGTCAATATGTTCTACATCAGTTAGAACATACATATTATGACTTTATACAGTCTGAACTGAAGACTGAAGGAAATCAAATACTGGCTTTTTTAAGTGGTTAAATACTATAACTGTTTTTTTAAAATGTGTGTTTTCAAAATAGCTAGAATTATGTAGCTACAGTTTCCAGTAGCTGAATTTTAATTTGCATTTTTGTGCTGGAATCAAGAACATGTTGGTATAAGAAATTGCATCTCATTTCAGATTAGGGTGAAGGAAACTTTAAATCCTTTCCTTGATAAGGCAACTAGATTTAGTTTATATATACAACAGATTTATATGTAAGTTTAACAGCTAAGACAGATGTTCTCCAACTTTTTAACATCCCAAGAAACGTTTAAAATCAGGGAACAGCTGAAGTAAGCAGTATTCAGTAAAAGCTTGTTATGTAAGACTCCTTAATAATGTACTTGCAAAAGAAAAAAAAAAAAAAAGGAATATAAAGTATATTAATAATGGTGAATACTTACAATTATTGGCAGAGGGAAAACATGTTAATAATTGGTGAAACTGGCTAAAGAGATAAATAAAGCTTGGAAGGGCATGTGGAAGGAAAGTTTCTGCTCCTATAAGGGCATCTGCTCATGGACATTTCTCAGTGCAACAAGGGATAATAAGAAAGGAAGGAAGCCGTAGACCAGAACATACAGGGACGCAAACCTGACCCACGAGTGACATGGGAGGCAGTGATAGGAACCAGACCTGGTCAGTCACACTCATTGACGAGGGCATGTGAGAATAGGAGAACATTTAGGAGAACACAGTGTAGGCTGGTCATGTGTGAAATGGGGCCAGTCAGTGAGCTTGTCTCCCTTTCCTTTCCTTTCCTTTCCTTTCCTTTCCTTTCCTTNCATCTTTTTCTTATGTATCTCTCTGTGTATTCACACTCTCTATCCTGTCTGTATGTGGGCTGCAAAGACTAAGTGCCAGCTACTGGGGAGGTCTGTACATGTATGTAAGTGAAATTTTGTGCCAGCTATTGGAGTCAGGCAAGGGGAGCAGGCATCCCTGGCCTGTGGTGCCAGCTACTGGAGTGAGCGTCCTAACATCAGTAACTGGAGGGGCCATAGCTGTCTGGATCTAGGGAGGGTCCTACAGACTTTGAGGCCAAAGTGCCATCTACTGAGGGACCAGTGTGAGTGAACTGGGTGCCAGCTACTGGAGTCAGACCAAGGGTATGGGCACCCCTGACCGCAGTGCCAGCTACTTGGGCCAGTGGGGGTCCCTCACTACCAGCCACTGAAGCATGAATGGTGTGTGTTCCCCAAAACAGCTACTGGCAAAGAGCACTGTGACTGTGGGCATGTATGTGTGTGTATGTGACTTGAGAGGATTAAGTGCCAGCTACTGGGAAGTCAGTATGTGTCAAATTTAATGCCAGCTGCTGGAGTTAGGCTGGGGTTGTGGGTGCCCCCACCTACAGTGTCAGCTACTGGAACCAGTGGGGTCCCAGTGCAGCTACTGGAGCGAATAGGGTCTTCTACTCCCAGCCACTGGGGCAGGAGCGGTGTGTGTTCCCAAACCAGCTAATGGGGGGCTGGCATGGGTGAAATGAGTGCCAGGCTCCACATCAGTGGCTGGAGCAGGGTCGTGCATCACAGCCCATGTGCCTGGTGCCAGCTGCTGGAGGGCTGAGTGTCCGTATCTACCCCAGACTTGATGTGTGTGGGGTGTGCATGTGCATTCATCAGCAAACTCCAAGCTGAACCAGCCAGCAAGTTCAGCGGTGCCTCAGGTCTGGGCTGGGGTATCAGGAGGGTAGAAAGTCCATGCTGGTACCTCCAGGGGGACTTGCAAATGTGGGGTGCGTGTGGGATGAGTGTGTTTGTGAGAGCTGCATGTTTGTAGTGAGCATCAAGCTGGACCAGCCAGTGAGGAGGGGACCCATGAAATGGGTAAGGAGGCCCAGGATCTGGGCAGGCATGCTGGACAGATAGATGGGCTGTGCCAGTACTTCGAGGACCCATAACTGTGTGTGTGTTTGCGAACCTAGAGAGTGCTGTGTGTGTGTCTGTACTAGTGATCTCCTGTCTCTGCCAGCCCAAGATGAGAAGAGGGACTCAGCTATCTGTGTTTATGTTTTATGTGAGTTCTCTGTGCAGGTGTTGTTCAAGGCAGTGCCTTGTCTGTGTGACTGGCTGTCGGTGTCCTCTGTGTCTGTGTGTGTCCCGTGTGTCTCTGGGACGTGTGCTCAGCATTACTATTGGCTGACCCTGCAAAGGGGAAAGGCAGTCACATCCCTCAGCCTGGGCAGAGACTTTGGGTCCACAGGCACTGGGCTGGGCTCCATTGGTCAAGAAGGAAGGGTTCTGTTGCCAGAGCAGCTGGAGGAGGTGGCCACGCTCTTTACATCACTTAACAAATTTCACTATTCTTTCTTTGGAAATAGACTTGACAGTGGATCAAGAGATACAGGTAGAAATGTTTCACCAAAAAGGTAGGCTTATTTAGTTATGTTAAAAAAGCATACTGCTTTACTAAGTCTACATCTGAGTTTTAAAATACAGAAAATCTCTGATCAGTAGGAGAAAAATATTTTAAAACTGTTTTCCAGGGAATCTACTGATAAATCTCTAGTCAAGAAAGGTAATGAAGACAGGACTTTTTCTGAACAATTAGTAGAACTGGTGGTAATACACATTTTTACCAGCTAGACAACTTTCAGGAAAGTCATTCAGAAGAAAAGAGATGTTCCAGCAGGTTCTCAAAGTTCATTGCAGGTGGAGAGCCCAAAAGAAATTATGCAAAATTGTAGCAGCAGGGGCTTGATATTTGGCATGAAGAAAATATTTTGAACAGTAAAGATTGGATTACCTTTCCTAGGAAGGTCACAGAAACTTTACTACAAAGGTGGGAGTGTTGTTTTGTTTTGTTGGTGGTAGTTTTGGGGATTTGGAGATTTTTTGCTAAGATGGAGCTAGACAAATAACTGTCAGGAAAAGTTTAGGACAGTTGGGCTCAAGTGTTAAACTAAAACTACAGTGTTTCAGAAATTGCTATCTGGAATGTAAATTGTTATTTGCTGAAGTCCTTGGAGGCTCAACCCAGTATCCACATTTAGCACTTCCCTCTAGCAAGACTGTAGAAAAACTGAGCTAGAGAAAAACTAGAGCAGCTAGAGTGGTCAGAAGCATTAGAAATATATGTCAAGTCATGTGACGTTTCTCAATCATTTCTTTTGGAAAAGACAAGATGAAGGGGAGTCATGATAGGTGTCTTCACAACAATCACAAAAATCACAACAATCACAACAATCACAAAAGCATGAACACTAAATCTGGGAATATTAGAATTAGGATCAAAACCCAAATTTTGACAGGGAAAGGCATCTTAAGATTAATTCACAAAGAGAGATATTGGATTTGCCATCTGCCTGTGTGTTTGACATGCAATTAGATGTTTTTCTCTAGAAGATATGCACTCACCCAATATAAATCACTTTGGACTCTAAACAGTCATGACAATATGAAGCATGGTGGTATGTGTTCCACAGGAAGTTATACTAAATGAACAATATGATTGCTTCTGGCTTTAAGATGAATAACTCTATGAAACATTGTGCATGTTAACAGGAGTTGTTATTTTTACTGCAACTTTCCTCAATAGCAATTGTTCAACATAGGCAGAATTACCAAGTAGTTCAGGCTGGAACACACCTTTGGAAGTCTCCGGTCCAACCTCCAGAGCTCAATGCATGGTCAATGATGAGTTCAGACCAAATTGCTCAGGTACTGATATATTAACTTCTTCACCATGAGGATAGACAAGCAGTGGAATAGGCTCCCCAGAGTGTCTGTGGATTTTTAAGATCTAGCTGGATACGACCCTGCTGAGCAAGCTGGTTCAATCTCAGAACTGACCCTGTTTTGAGCTGGAGGCTGGACTAGGGACCTTCTGAAGTTTCTTCCAAACTGAATTTGCCTAGGATCCTACGATTAAATAGCACTGAATTAAGAAGTAACGTGCAGAAAATGAAACATTTTTTTTTATGATGATTCTCTACTAAAAAACATGTAATTGTATTTTATTCCCTCTTATAAGTATCATTTTAATTTGATTATTGCTGATTTTATCCTCAGCATATTGGAAATAAAAACTCAAGTTATTTGGAAGAGTATCTTTGTCTTGGACAACCAATCTGTCAGTCAAATTAAAAATTATAAAGTTAAAATAATGACATTAAAAATAATAAGAACTGTAAATATAAAATATAAAAATAATCATATTAAGAAATGACAAGAATATTTTCCATAAAATTTTACTGCATCTATTGTGTTGCCAGTGTCTCAGTAGGTATTGTTACAGTCTTTAATCCTGGACACTGTTATCAGTCTTCAGTTAGAAATCTATCAATGTTGCATTTTCTGGATGTAATAAATTGAGATCCTAAACCGTACCTGCTAGTACGGTGACTACTGCAGAAAAGGCGTTGATCTTTAGCCCATCAATGACAGTACTGTAGTAGCACATTTCTACTGACATAAGAATGACTCCAGTCAGAAGCAAAATGTTATACAGTAGCTCTGCTACAATAGACAGCCATAAAACCCCTGTAAAAACAAATTAATAGCACAGATATTATAAGCAGTCATTTAGTATTCTCACCATTTGTTTCTTCTTCATTTATATTGTTTACACAACTTTAAACAAAAGGTCAGAGGCTGTGAGGATGCTACTATAACATCGATAGGAAGACTTCAAAGTCAACACCCTAAATTAGTATTTCCTCTATTGATTTGGCCATTTAGTGGAAGAGCTCTTGCAAGTTCCTGCCATACACTTAAAAGCTTACAGTGCAAGGTCAGGCAGTACATTTTTTATACTCAGTAGTTACCCTAAAATTAGTATGAACCAAAGTTCATTAAAGAAAAAAAAAAAAAGAATTTTTAATTAAAAAGTTCATAAAGATTTAATTAATATCCAATTATCTAGTTGTTGACATCACAGTTGCTGAGTCCAGAATACACCAAAACAGAAGACCATGTTATTCAGCTAACAGCCTTCGAGGCCATACACATGAAGCCACATGACCTGAGAGTTTAGTCATTAAATAAATCTTCCCTTTGTGCTTAGTTTCTCACCAGACAAACCCTGTTTTTTCGGACAGAGGAGCCTTCATGTGCCCAAACACTCTCCAGGTTTCACTGAGATTCATCGTTCTGGGTATTGGTTAATTCATGTTTCTCTGGATATCTGTTAATCACATCTTGCTTAAGAAGTTAATCCTCCTATGAAAGATTATTAGCCCTTTGTTTAACTATTAGCATGGTAATGTCCCATTGGCTGGAGCAGGCAGAGTCTTCTTGTGTCCAGACAGTAGCAAGAGCTGGCCAACAACTGACTGTTGAACCTCACAAACCTTCTTAAAAATAAATCAGTGTGTCCTGAGACATCTGGTTGTAGATGCAAATAGTGATTTCATATACACGTATATGCTAGGTATATATACATACATATATGTTAACAATCATAACTTAAAAATAGAAACATTGCTAAGACAAGTAATTTATCACTAAATATTACATGTTTAGTCTTTGTATTATTGGGCCAGGCTATGCATGGGCAAGGTTTGTTTCTCAAGCAAATCTTTGCCTCGGTAAAAAAAAAATAAATAAATGATTTTGTTCGGGAACTCCAGATGTTACATTGTCCAGCAGTATGGATTGCCCCAGCTGTGGGACCTTGCATCTAAATATTTTTGAATAGTGAGCCACTATTACACATGCACTGGATAACTGTGATAACACCTGTGTACGTTGACTTGCCTAGGGATGATAAATTCAGGAACAGTGAGCCTGATGTATCCCAAGTCTTGTGCACACAGCAGCCATACGCCTGTGCAGAACACAAACTGTTTTCCTATGCAGGGCAAGAGCCTTCATTTCCACACAGGACTTCACTGCCCAGGGGTAGCTTCACAGTGTGGTTATCAGGCACCTAGGTGCTGTATTAGGTCTCTTGATCTAACTTGTGGATGCCTGTGGCCACTGTCCTGTTCACAGAGATAGTTTCAGCTCTGTGTCCACCAGTGGTTTCATGTATGAGTAGCTCTCAGGCCAGGGCCCACAACCCACCCCTCCTTTCTGAGGATAGTGTCTCTGTGACTAAGAACCACACTTCATTTTTATTTTTTTTCTCATGCTATAAACATCTGGAATTATTTGTGCACAATGACATAGCTGTAATAGAGAGAGGGCAGGCTAACCTTCAGATATTCAGTCTTCCTTCTTCCTCATGGGTTGAAAATGTGTATCCAGAAAGTAGTCCAGCCCCAGTATCCTGGATATGCAATTTCAACCCCCTGGGAAGAAGGAAGACTTTCTTCTGGATCAGTCATTTCCAAAGTGATTGGTCTAACCATTTAAATGGTAAGGATTACATTGGAATGTTGGTCTCTTAATAGCATCTGCAAGCATATTTTGTAGGAATAGGAACTGTTCTTTGAAAAAACTAGGCTAAATCCATGCTTTCAGGAGATATCTTTGGGTTACTAAACCCTGACGAATGGAAATGCCTCCTTGCAGCTCTGCGTAGGGTACGGGGAGAGGATTCAGACTGTCTTAAAGATTGGTTTAGTCTACAGCACTTCCCTCCTAAGTCCCCTCAGCACATTGCCTGTCCTCATTCACATGCTGCCTGTCCCTCTGCCCTCTCCAGGCAGCATAGTGCCAACCACAAAATTCCTGACTGTGAATTTGGAGGTATGAAGAGAGAGGTGGCAAAAACTTAGAAATCTTGATTTCCAGTACCCATATTGAAAATATATATGTTTTTTTAAGTTCCTATTCAAATGGAGTGGTATTGAAAGGCATTTATTCATATTTCAAGTCATGTGGACTTCATTTTGAAGTTGAAAGACTAAATAAAGGACAAAAACTGTGTGGGATTTAAAGAAGCATTTTTTCAAATCAACATACAGAATATTTATATTGGTAAATGTGATCAGGAAAGTTTTATTTATATAAACAAAATTGCATATTTACATATTTACCTCGATCAGCAGCTGGAGTCAGACTGATAAAACTTCTACATTTCTCACCTAAAAAAAAAAAATTAAAATAAAATTCAGGATTATTATGTATTCTGTAATGATCTAAAGAAACGGATTAATGGAATGCAGAAAATCCAAAATATATCAAAGAATCACAAATTAAGATGTCCAGGAGAAACTGTTTCTGATGTGTGTTTGTACACACAGAGTCCCTGGTATGTGGACCTACTCCTGGAGCTCATCTGGAGAATCCTTCCAGACTGCTTCAAGGCAGAAACAGAGATATGCATTTGTGGGACACTTACAGAAAGGCTTTGATTTGTTTTCCAAAAGGTTATAGCTATGAAAGCCAGAACTGGAAAATTAAAAATTCCTTTGAAAGACTCTATACCATCCTGCCTGTGAAGGAAGACATGCTAGCCTTACAGTAACAACTGCTGCTCACACAAATTTCTTATAAGCTTGACTGCTTTTTTTTTTTTTTCCTGTAAGCTTTGATTTTAAAACCCATGTGACCTCCTGACTCCTGTGCAGATGCTTTGAACAAAGCTCTTGAAATTAATTTTGCTCTGCTCTGAAAATAGTGTTTTTGTTTGTTTGTTTTTTTGTTTGTTTAATGTAAAAGATCGTCTGGCAGAACTGGAAATTCAGGACAGCCAACTGCTAAAATAGTTGCATTTTGTTGCACAGATAGCTGACAATTCCTCTGAAGTTTTGTTCAACTTGCCACTGCTAAACTGATTGCAACAATAAGTGGAAAAAATCAGTGTTGATTTGGATTTACAATATAAACGCTATTTGTTGAGCCAGTTAAGTAATTCACATATACAAAGATGCAAAGATCTAGAGGTTCTCTTTTATGGCAATTTGCTTTCATTCTACCGGTATTTAGATAGTCAGAGTAAAACTCATTTAAATGCCACCATTCATGATTAGTGAGTCTCCAAATTATGTTTTAGCAGGGTGAATATAATCTTCTTCTGCTTTGGTTTATTAAAGGAGAGATCACAGCAGGAAAGTGAAAATACCTGTGCTTAAGAGGAAATCCATGAAAAACTTAGGTCTCACAGATTTAATTAGTCAAATTAAAATCCAAATTATTTCTTTTAAAAAATCATATTGTGTTTTTATGTTGCTACTGGGCAATCATTGAAGACAAATGTGTTCATTTTTGCCTAAGGGAGTAACATCAGAAAAATAAAACACTTCCCTGTTAACGTGTTGCTTTAGCTAGAAGAGTAAAAAATATTTTTCATCTGTAGTGTAATCTGTCACTCTAAAATTCTTTACAGAATTTATTAGAATTTTTTTAGGAATTGACAAGAAAGTACTCTCTAAGATCCCCCTTTCCAGAGAAGAGCAACTTTTTAAGGATACCTTTTCCTTTAAAATCCATACGTGATATTACAGCAAAGAGGAAAGTGACACCAAATAAATAGAAAAAACTCTGATTACTTTCTAAAGTAAATTTACATGCTTTTACTCACCTTTCCCATTTATAATTTCTTCACAGGAATACCAAATCCCAGCATGAAACTTTCGGTCAATGAACTTGTCATCTCCTGTCTCCCAGATATATTGCACAGCATTGCTGTTGTTGGCATCAGGGCTATTAAAGCGGATGCAATGATCTCCTTTGCTCTGTCCTGTACAGAAAGGTTTGGCAACTTTTCTTGTCCCTTCACACCAGTAACTGCTACTGAATGCTGTAATAGAGAAAATTAAAGAGAGAAAACTGAGAGAAAATGCTGCTGAGGCTCTCTGCCGTCTGTCTGTGCCTAGGATTGAAACTGGCATTCTCCAGGACTACAGTTTCAATTATTCTAGAAACAGCCTTTTACAAAGCTATCTATATATCTGCCTGGTGAAACACCTGCCTGTATTTACCATCCCAATCTTCATTCCTCTCAGCAAATTGTACCAGCTTAGTAGTTAAGACAGGAAGAAGAGATACAGGCATAAGCAGAAATCATGTGGCAGGAGAGATTAAGGATATAGGACAGTGTTGTTTGGCATTAACATCTTGTGAAAGAAATATGAGGAGAAGAGATAAATTATAGTTTGGCCCCTTAAACACAGGAGTAAAGACACAAAGAACACAGAAGCATAGGAAGCACCCCAATATACAATCAGAAAAATTTCATTTAGAGAAACAAAATACACATATTTACCTCGATCAGCAGGTGGAGTCAGACTGATGAAGCTTCTACATTTCTCACCTAAGAAAACAATAAAATGAATCTTGCCGTTCTGAATGCTCCTGTTACACAGAACATTGAATTAAATTGAATACAGTCACGAATCTTACTTTAAAGAAATTCTTAAGGACATGAGAGCAGTTGCTAAGTTAGAGCATTTCACAGCGTTACAGCATTTCCCAAGACCAGGAGGTTCTTGGAATGTATTGATGATAACTTCCTTTTCCAAGTGATAGAGGAGCCAAAGAGGAGAGCTGCTGTGCTGGACCTCATTCTCACCAACAAAGAGGGGCTGGTGGGGAATGTGAAGCTCAAGGTGAAAATGAAATGGTGCAGTTTAAGATCCTGAGGGCAGCGAGGAGGGAGCACAGCAAGCTCACCACCCTGGACTTTGGGAGAGCAGACTTTGGTGTCTTCAGGGATCTGCTTGGTAGAGTACCATGGGACAAAGCCTGAAAACTGAAAGCTGAAAACTGAAAACAGACCCCCGGCTGCTGGGTGGCAGCTATCAGTGGAGCAGGCAGGAGGGTTTGCATGGTCCTGAGAGAGAGCAAGGATGTATCACAGAAGATCCTGCAGATCTGCTCATCTAGGGTCTAGGCAGACCTCATGATTTCTTTAGCACTAAGATGTTTCTTATGGTGGTCTCAAAAGAGCTCCAGTGCCAGAGCACTACTCAGGTTTGCTGTTTGTAACCTACCACAGAGCTGATCTTATTCAGATGACAGTTAGAAAATTTGCATTTATCCCTTGTAGCAATACACAGCTGAGCACAGAATCACAGAATCACAGAATCCTGTAGGTTGGAAGAGACCTTCAAGATCACCTAGTCCAGCCTATGACCTAACACTAACAAGCCCTCCACTAGACCATGTCGCTAAGCTCTACATCTAAACGTCTTTTAAATACATCCAGGGATGGTGACTTGACCACTTCCCTGGGCAGCCTGTTCCAATATCTAACAACCCTTTCAGTAAAGAAATTTTTCCTAATATCCAACCTAAACCTCCCCCTGGCGCAACTTTAGCCCATTCCCCATTAGCAGTTGCTATGGGGTGTTGAGGTGCCTCTTCCTGGTTCTCAGACTTGCCCTTAGGTGTGGCTTTGGGAGGATGTTTACTCAGGAGAACAATCCCTGGCCCCAGGCACAATAGTGAGAGCAGCCAATGCCCTTACTGCCAGGCCTCTCTAGAGTGGGATGGCTCTATTTCCATCCTGAATTGTTTGTCTTCAGAGCACTTTCTCATTCCATGTCCCAACACACTTCTCTACCACATCCAGGCTTCCTGTAAAGATGAGATACAATTACACATCATGATCTTCCACCCCTTGATTCATCTACACAAAACCTTGGGTATGTGAATGGGTAGGGAGTCAGGACACACCCACTGCTGGACAGGTTGAAGGACTGTACTGCAGAGTTTAGATTAGCCTATGTCTCGCATTGAAAAGTGGACTACTGCTGTCTCTACAGTCTTAGTGGCACATCTCTGCCCCTTCTTGCTGAGCTGCATGGGGTGCCCATGAATTCTGGAAAAGGTGCGGGGAATCCTCCTGTACAAATAGCCGCAAGTGTCATTTCTTCTGAAAATGCAGAAGGTAACATCTACCTGACTCTTCATGCTGCCAATTCAAAGCATAAACCAGACCCTAATTTATTGTACTGTAAAATAGTTTTAATTTCCTGAGTCTATGTATTGCTGAGGCGATCGGCACTCACTGAGGTGATCGGCTCTGGGGCAGGTGCGTTCTGCAGCAGAGCGGGGGATCTCGGCGTGCAAGGGGTTTTCCTGCATCGACGCAACTCGAGGCAGCCGAGGGAGCCGCCAGGACCCGGCAGCCTCCGAGAGAGTGAGAGCGGCCGGCGAGGCGTGGGTGGAGCCAGGAGCATCCGTTCCCCCCCTCACATTCAAAGGCAGCCCCTAGGGAGTGCGAGCGATCCGGAGCTCGGTGAACAGGGTGGTCAAATGGGGTGGCGCGGCAATTTGCGTGGGAGGAGCAGGGGATAGACTGGTGGAGCAACTCCCTGCTGTGCCTGCGAGAAAGGCTGAGACACTCGAAATAGTGGTGGACCTCCTGCCCTGTCGCTGTCAGGCAGAGGGAGGGGACCTAAGAGATGGGGAGGAATGGAAACAGCTCCCTGCTTGGCGTCACAGGCAGCCCCCCTCCTTACCCCCCTCGCCTTCCCAGGTCCCTTACACAATAGGTTTGAGGCTCTGGAGCTGGAAGGATGGGTAGGTGAGGATGTGGTGGAAGGTCTACCCAGGAGGGTGTCTAGGGCAAGGAAGTCAACTCCATGCCTCAGCACCGCCTCCACCAAGAAGGAAAGAAAGGTAATTGTCATAGGCGACTCCCTTCTGAGGAGAACAGAGGGCCCTATATGTCAGACCCTACCCGTAGGGAAGTCTGCTGCCTCCCTGGGGCCTGGGCCAGGGACATTACCAGAAAACTTCCCGACGCAGTTTGCCCCTCTGATTATTATCCCCTACTGATAGCTCAGGCTGGCAGCGATGAAAGCACTGCGAGAAGCCTGAAGGCTATCAAAAGGGACTTCAGGGGACTGGGGCGGTTAGTGGATGGAGCAGGAGTCCAGGTGGTGTTTTCCTCTAGTGGCAGGGAGGGGTACAGAGAGGACCCGGAAAGCCCACCTGATAAATACATGGCTGAGAGGCTGGTGCCATCGCTGGAATTTTGTTTTTGTTTTTTGACCACAGGACACTTTACTCGGCACCATGCCTGATGGCTGCAGACGGGTCCCACCTATCTCTAAGGGGAAAATGGATCCTAGCCCAGGAGCTGGCAGGGCTCATTGAGAGGGCTTTAAACTAGGTAAGAAGGGGAACAGGGATGTAATGAGGCTCGTTAGAGATGAGCCTGGGGGAACAATACCAGGGTTGGGGGAGAGGGCAATGGCCCAGCTGAAGTGCATCTACACTAATGCACGCAGCATGGGCAGCAAACAGGAGGAGCTGGAAGCCATTGTGCAGCAGGCAAACTATGACTTGGTTGCCATCACTGAAACATGGTGGGACCACTCCCACAACTGGATTGCTGCAATGAATGGCTATAGGCTCCTCAGAAGGGACAGACAACACAGGCAGGGCAGTGGTGTGGCTCTCTATATTAGAGAGCGTTTTGATGTTGTAGGACTCAAGACTGGGAATGATAAGGTTGAGTCCCTATGGGTTAGGATCAGGGGGAAGCCCAACAAGGCGGGCATGCTGGTGGGCATCTGTTATAGACCCCCAAACCAGGATGAGGAGATAAACGAGGCATTCTACAAGCAGCTGGCAGAAGTTGCGCAATTGCCAGCACTCATTCTCACGAGGGACTTCGACTTCCCAGACATTTGCTGGAAATACAATACAGCCCAGAGGAAGCAGTCTAGGACGTTCCTGGAGAGCGTGGAAGATAGCTTCCTGACACAGCTGGTTAGTGAGCCTACCAGGGGGGTGCCCCGCTAGACCTTCTGTTCACGAACAGAGAAGGACTGGTGGGAGATGTGGTGGTCGGGAGTTGTCTTGCGCAGAGTGACCATGAAATGGTAGAGTTCTCTATTCCTGGCGAAGTCAGGAGGGGGGTCAGTAAAACTGCTACCTTGGACTTCTGGAGGGAAGACTTTGATTCTTCCTGAGCCTGCACTGGTTGTACATATTGGACAAAGTATGATCAGCAAGGATAAATACTGCTATTACTGAACTGCTTCCCACCAAACAACTTGATTCAGCAACCTTCCTACAGTTTTTCTCTGTTCTAGGTCGTCTTATAATAGTTTCATGAGGTGTGTATAAATATATGTATATATTCATGGAGCTGTATTCCATTCTTGCAAAACCACTGGCAAAATTCCCATGAAGTTTCAAGGGAACAGGATCAGCCCTTTAACGTTTTAATAGTTTTGTGACTTCTTATTGGCTAAAGGACACGCTACAGTAAGCAGACTTTCTGTGAAGTTTAGAGTAAATTCTCTGTGCCTTTAATCAGAAAAACAAGACGTAGTTGGAGTCCATCAAGCCTAGACATTTTAGTAGACTTAGTGGCTTATTTGTAAGAAGATTCTTGAAACCGTTGCACCCGTAAAAGAAGATACATTTAATTTTTTTTCCACAGGACAGGGTGATATATTTGGTCTATAGTAGAGTGAGATAGCAGCATATTGGGTACAAATTTATTAGAATGGGCATGATGACACTTTTTGATCTCTGCTCCAGCATGGGGCTCTGGTCCAGAATATCTCCCGGACCTGCCAGCTCTGTCATGATATTATTTCTAGTGAAACAGGTAAGCTGATTCAATAATTAATAATTGGCAGTATAAAACTATCACACAGCATTTTAACCTCCACTGCATGTTTGTTTCAAAAATAGTTCTGATATAACAATTTATGTTTGTTAAAATTACTTACGAGAAATGTTGACTGAGAAGCTGTAGAATTTTATATTGTAACTCACTCTGAATAGGTAATTTATTAGAAATTTCTTCTATTAATGCTGGTTCGTACAGTGAATAAATTGTGTTTACATTTGTTTATACAATCTCTTTTCATAATAATATTGATCATTATTAAATTATTTTTACTTTTCAACTTGCCTACCAGATATCAATACCATTGTGAAATGTGTTTATTTTCTACTGTTTTTCCCACTTGTATTCTAAAATCAGCTTTGCTTTGTTTATAGAACTATCATTTAGCCTTTTAGACATATATGAGGGGTAGGCGTTGTATCTCTTATTTGTGAAAACTGGTGTTATTGGCATTGTTCTACACCTCAGATTCTTGCAGAAGGTTGGAAAAACTATATACATTTTTTACTTTTATTTCTTGTAGAGCTCTAGCAAACTGCTCACTTCTTTTTCTTCTAAATCTATAAAAACTAAAAGCTCGCTTCTTCATCTAAATTGTCTTAAAATTTTAAGAGTTTTCAGTATTTAATGACAAAATATCTCTATGTAATTCACTTCAAGGAAATTTTCTTTTTTTTTATTGTTATTTATTTATTCATTAATATCTACCTTTAGTTCAGTAACTTTAGAACAAAAAAAAAAAATCATAAGGTGTTGTAGCAAATTCCAATCCATCTGAATAAAATTCATACATAAATTTAGGGTAAATTTCTATGAAATAAGTGTACAAGAGAATGAGCACAATTGACAAGTTTACTTTAAACTGAAAGTAGTAAGTTATTTCTATCCACTTGTCCTACACTCAACTCCACAGGAAATGTGTTTGCATGTGTACATGCTGTAAAGACTGTAATTTTGCTCCTTTTATTTTTTAGACTGAAAAAATTACCAGAAGACACATATTCTGATTTTTCTTTTTTTTAGTAGAAAATATTCCTATTGCTTTGGGATAATTTAAATTCAGAGCTTCTTTCATATAAATGAGTATAGATCTGAAGCAACTCTCAGTTTTTTGAGAGACCTTGAATCCATAGGACACCTTGACCAAAGTGCTGGCGCCATTAACATTAACAGAAAATCTCCCAATGACTTCTGTGAAATCAAAATTTTACAAGACTATAAATCACAGTGAGTTACTTTGTTGTAGTGATTCCTGTAACTTGTTTACAGCAGGTCATGTAAAGAAATGTGTAATATATTTATATATAATAATAAAGAAAAAACAATAGTCGTATACCACCACATCCGTATTTTCTAGCAAATACCTATATAGATACAAAAATCATCAGAGTAAATCAACATGATGCATGAAAGAATGAATAAACATTTAAACTCTTACATTATTTCAAATTTATACCTAAATTTTATTTTTTTTTCTGTTCATAATAGCATACTGCAAATAAACAGAAGCATTTAATTTCATTGTTATTTTAATATAAGAAATTAAAAGGGTGAAATCCTGATTAAACTGTAGTCAATTATGGAAAAAGTAGATTTAAATGTCTGTTTGCAACCTTGGAGGTTTATTATTGTAATCCACTTCTTAGGCAAGAGCTTCAAACAGTGTTATCTGCTGCATACAACATATTTTTAAACAGTCATGTCATCTTTGTGCATTTTGTGTGCTCTGAGTGAACGAAATGAATTTAAAGACCCTTCCAGGGAAGTTGGATAAAATTTCAGTGCCAGTGAACTTTGGTGTGAGCATTTAGGACTGCAGTGGTTGATATGCTACCAGCAAAACTTCAGACAGTCTGAAGTGAAGAAATGTCCAGCATTAGGTCAAAAGATCGTGGACTTTCTGAGCTTCTGTCTTGGACTTTGGAATTTAATTTCTTCTGAATTTAAAGTTCTGTTTAAATGCTAGAGTGCCTGAATGTCAACTGAAATGTAAAACTGAGATCAAAGGCCATGCTTAGCTGCATGTTGTGAGAGTGTGAGGATCACTATAAATTTACCTTGTGAGGTAAATCTTGTGAGCTTGCATAGTATCTAAGTTTTGATAGCAGAGTAACCTAAAATTTTAATCTTAATAAAACCTCACTGGGATCTGTAATCACAGACCCATTTCAGTTGCAGAGAGTAATTTGTCGGCTCTTTTCAGAACACACCCACAGAACTGGGTCTTCTACCACACATAGTGAAAGCAGGAAAAGTCCTCATGATCACAGCAGTTATTGCTGTGCTCCTCACATTGACTCAGGCTGTAGATCTTCGTCTTTCTGAGAGAACCTATGCTCCTTTCTGAAGAATAACAGTGACACAGATCTAAGATACAAAGGCAAGCCTGTCTCTTTGATATTTTTGTTGAATCCTTTTCACTTAGCTAAAGAGATACAGGACATCAAGGTATCTCACCTCCTTAATTTCCCTTAATTTATTTATTTTTGTCAGAAAGTCTTATGGTAGAAAACCAAGCATCTCACAGACATTTATATCAGTAGTGACCAGGTATTGGATATCTGACTTTGCCTATTGCTGTGCAGAGACTGACAATTGCATAAGGAAGTGAAGTGAAACTGTATGCTTAAGCTTCTCCTCCCTCTTGTTAATTGAGTTTCTTCATGACAGCTTCTCAACTCTTTCTCCAGAAATGGAACCAAACAAGCAGCCAGGTAGCCACAGTGAGGCTTCCTCTGTGTTTTGTTAGCCATTTAGTGCATTTGTTTATTAGAAACAGAAGTTCTATCCCTTAAATCAAGCAGTCTTTTCTACAAGTGCGTCATCATCTCCTTGCCTCTTCAAATGAGGTTCACTGACCCGGGAGTGTATGAAGAATCTCTCCTGGCTCTCAGCATTTTGAGGCCCACACAAGGGAAATGTCAAGAAGATTTTTATTTTGGAAACATGCATTCCTTTCTCATGGTTGCTGTAAATATTCTCTCCTTATCTTGCAAGTCCATCAGATGAAGAATAATTATAGTCTTTCTACTGCCTGGAATTTAAAGTAGGGTGTCTGGAAATTAGCTGAGAGTCTCAAAGCAGAGCAGTGAGCAGGCAACATCTTACACAGCAAAAGCCCACATAGTGAGTGGTCTCATATAACAAATAGCTAATATTCACCACTGTTCTTGTTTGAAAGTAAACAAATACATTTTTATTATTATTATTTATTTTCCAGCAAACAGGTTCAAAGAGTAAGGTACAGGTGAAGCTTACAACTATACATTGTCCTGGTTATTTATTTCAGTCCTTGGCACATCGCCTAGCTCAGACAAGCTCAGTACAATTGCACACATGTGAAAGGCAGTTTCCAAAAAGGGTCTAGTCCAGACGAAAGGAAATGGATTTTCCCTGGAGAGGTGAAAAGTATTCTTTGGTGTAAGTATTATTGCTTTTTAGAAAACTCACGTTTAGCCTACTCTCCAAATTTGGTCATTACAATCTGTAACATTTTCAACCAGTAATTAATTACTCGGTTTTGGTGATATATAGTGACAGTGTTCTTGGACTTCTTGCCTGCCTCTGGCCTCTCAAAGCCCTGGCGTTCAGGAGACCAGTTGGCATATTATACAGAAACTGCTTTGGCTGATACTTCTTTCACTGAGTAAATAATGATCAAATCATCATGCTGATACTGAACCATAAGTGGTATCTAGCATTATCTTCTCTCTACCACTTTGCTCCCAACTGGACATTTCTTCAACAGCCCAAGTCTAACAGGATGTAAAGCAAGTTTGTATTTAGCTCTTCTTTTTTTTTTAGCTGTTCCTTTCCTAAACAGTGTTTATTGGCTATAGCTCTCTGAAGGCCTCTGTAGTAAGAGAGTGTTTTGTGATAAAGATGTATCAGAAAGACAGATATTTACAGAGAGCAAGTTAAAATGGGAGAATCCCCTCAGGACAATTGAAACCCTTACATTGATGAGGTGTATGCAACAGATGCCCACCACATTCTAAGCACAGCAATCACTGTATATAAAATCATTAATAAAGTCTGTCCATAGCTGGCAATGTTTTTTCTTTTTTTTTTTTTTTTTAACTGCAGAGCAGATTAGGAGCAATTTTTTCAGCGGAGACAAGTGTAACTCTCTCCTCTCTGCTAACAACTCTAGATATACATCCCAGATCTCACTCTTTCATCCTAATATCTAGGTCTCTCTCCTTTCTCCAGATCTGCTTCCTGGTGCTAAGGTAGCTTCTCAAAGTCATCACATCCTAGAAGAGCTCCTAAGCCTCTTCTCTCATTCCATCTTTGAACACTGCTGACTGCCCTCAAACTCTGCATTTCCTGTTTCATTGCTTGAGGGT
The DNA here is from genome assembly GCA_013399115.1 of Anseranas semipalmata. Classification (NCBI taxonomy): domain Eukaryota; kingdom Metazoa; phylum Chordata; class Aves; order Anseriformes; family Anseranatidae; genus Anseranas; species Anseranas semipalmata. Next base: position 25,628 of record VXAA01006400.1, read on the forward strand.
AGGAAGGCTCTGCAGAGGGATCTGGATAGGCTAGATCAATGGGTCGTGTCCAATCACATGACATTCAACAAAGCTAAGGGCCGGGTGCTGCATTTGGGTCACAACAACCCAGTGCAGCAATATAGGCTTGGAGAAGAGTGGTTGCAAAGCTGCCCAGCAGAAAAGGACATGGGGGTGCTGGTCCACAGCCAGCTTAACATAGTCCAGCAATGTGCCCAGGTGGCCAAGAAGGCCAATGCCATGCTGGCCTGCATCAGAAATAGCATGGCCAGCAGGGGTAGCGAAGTGATAGTCCCTCTGTACTTGGCACTGGTGAGACCGCTCCTCAAGTACTGTGTTCGGAGTTGGGCCACTCACTACAAGGAACATACTGAGTTGCTGGGATGTGTTCACAGAAGAGCAACGAAGCTGATGAAGGGACTGGAAAACAAGACATATGAGGAGCAGCTGAGGGAACTGGGGTTGGTTAATCTTGAGAAAAGGAGGCTGAGGGAAGACCTCATTGCTTTCTCCAACTACATGAAAGTTGGCTGTAGCAAGGTGGGTGTTGGTTTCTTTTCTCAGGTGACAAGTGAGAGGACACAAGGCAACCACCTCAAGTTGCATCAGGGAAGGTTTAGATTAGATGTCAGGAAGAATTTCTTCATGGGAAGAGTGGTTAGGCATTGGAACAGGCTGCCTAGGGAAGCAGTAGAGTTCCTGTCCCTGGAGGTATTTAAGAGATGTGTGGATGTGGTGTTTAGGGACGTAGTTTAGGGGTGGACTTGGTAGTGTTAGGTGATGGTCTATGATTCTATTATTTTAGGTGTTTCTGCAGCTGCAATGCTGTCCACATAAATGAAACTGCTCTCTCATGCAGCCCACCAGGATTTGTACATCAGCGTAAGTGAACATTTAGGGTAAGGAGCAGCCAAGAGGAGCAGGTGGGCTCTTGTCATTGCAGGAGGGTTGATTTTCCAGGCACTAGAGGAGACTCTGCAGAATTCTCTGTCATCAAACTGAATAAATCCAAAGTTGAGCCTGTACTATACTACAACAGTAAAGAGAGATTGTTCTTAAGTCTTTTATTTCTATTCTCTTTAAGCAGATCACATCAAAGTAGTTGTTCAAGATCATATTCTCCAGAAATCTAGCTTTTCAGAATTTAAAGGCCTTCTTGATCTTCTGCACAGTCATAACTATAACAGGAAGGCCTAGGCTTACAGGTCTGAAAATATCTAAAATGAAATAATTATATGTATATATATATATATATATATACACACACACAAAAGTTCAGGATCTAAAAATCCAATTGTATGAGATGTTTTAAGTGGAGAAAACTTTGTCATGGATAAAAATTAGCATTTATGTTCCATTTCACTATGTAGGAAATCTTGAGGGCAAAAACTCATACCATATGAACACAAGGAGACAGTAAAACTGTCCCTTGTCCAAGCAAAAAGGGCAACATAAGTGGTACAGATAGGTAAGTAAAACTAAGGTGAATAATTGAGGGTTTTTCAAAAAGCTGAGGAAAAGAAAGATGTCTATGGTACAGTTGCAGGTGTTGGAGGAAGTGGCATTTGAAGTGTTGGGGTCGAGCACAGAATGAACTGGAGAACAGATGACAGCAGCTAAATATTATTGTTTATTTATTACACTTTTATTCAAATTATTACTAAAGTGCTCAAGTAAGCTTGGTTATCTTTAAAAATACTGTAAAAATAAACCCCTCGAAATTGTTATCAATCCTTCCCTTCCCTTCCCTTCCCTTCCCTTCCCTTCCGTTTCTATGGCAATATAGTACCATGGCAATACATTTCTTGCTCCGGCAAAGAAAATAACTGATGAAATTTCAATAATAGTCAGCCAGAGAAGGAAGAGCTGTGTCTTTTCTGCCCTGCTTACCTAATGTGTCTCCATTCTCCTCCTCTCTCCTCTCCTCTGCTCTTAAATTTGTCATAATGGAAGGAAACTAGCCCACTAAAAGACCATGAGCCTCTAACTGATTTTCCTCATGTAAGGAATTCTCACACACAGGCCAAAGCATCTCTGCTGGAAAAAACAACTACTGGATGGAACAAATACAAACAAGAATGCTTGAAAATGTTACAAGAATCAACTGTACATACTGGTAAGGAAACAAACAGAGCAATAAAGAAATGTGTTAAGTAACATTGCCGAATATGCAAATATTCAAGTTCTTTTACTTGCTTTGCACAAGCGTGTGCCTCTTTTTAAGTTCTAAATGTAAATAGTCAGCTGTAAGTAGACCTACAAACATGCAGTCATGAAGTTAATGTCTGTCTTTGTCCTGAATATGTTAGGTTCCTGTACGTGAAATGAGATCATATACTGAAATGAAACATTGAAGTCCTGAGCTACTGCTATGATATGTCACACAGTCAAGAGGTGGCTGCTGCCCATTACCAGAATGAAACACATCCTTTCAATGAAGGAGACCTATGTTCACTCTCTTTTTCAGCCTGAAGGAAGTCAAACGCCTATTCCTGGAAATTTTGCTAACCATTAGACAACAGGCCATCAAAGGAAAATAAGACAACTCCCATTTGTCCTTTGGAAACTGACCATGGTAGACAAAAACACAAAACAAATGAGGCAAGTCATAGTCTGGTTTCTGCCTAGGCAAGGTAGCTGGGGCCTGCTCTCTTCTCACAGGACTTCTTATGCATTTTGCAATAGGTTGACAGGTTGATAATATGTTGATAAACTAAGACACAGCAACCAGTTTGCCCCATGTTCACCTGGCACCTGTAACCTTTAGCTTACAGTTCCTTATTCTCCCAACTCTATGACTTGTATTCTTCGCTCAAGAGGAGAATAGCTTCAGCGGACTCTGTCTTCTCCTGAAAAGTGGCAGAGGGAGGAACTGAATCCACATCTCCTACCTCTGTGTATGTGCTCTAAAGATTTATCCTCTTTAGCAAAAGGGGAGCTCATAATCTGTGATTATTTAACACTAAAAGTATAAGTTCTGCACAGCTAGGTGTCTGTTTTCAGGAGAGGATGACACAGGCTTGGTCTGAGTAGTTGGAGAACTTCAAGAGGTAGCTGGGATAGTCATGACTGCAGTCACCAAGAAAAGATTTGGAGTGTACATGTGTTCTGTGTTTTGTACTCAGCAGCTATAGGCAACTTTCTGATTCTCTGCCCAAGTGATACTCTCATGGGTATTGCGTGGTGGTTAGCTCAGCCCATCAGCTGCACTGGGAGACTCCAGGATGATATTACAAGCTCTGACTCACTTTGCTAGTGGCAGAAAGCTGCATTTATGACATTGCAGTGCACAACTGTATTGGCCAGAATATGGGTTCTGATTAAGATCGATGTGCTTATTTTTCATAATTCAAAATGCATTGAAGCTGAAAGTTGATCCAAAGAAAGTTGATCCAAAGCAAAGAATTTAAAACAGCAGACAGAAAAACAGAGAGGTTTGTAAGCCTAAATTATAAATATTGAAATATTGAAACCTCTAACTTTTAACCTCTAACCTCTAACTTTTCCAGGCCTTTGAAAAGCAGAAAAAAAGATATAGCCAGTGAGTCAAGGAAACTTGACTATCATACACAAATCAAAATGTTTTTATCAATACACTGTATTGATCATACACCATATAGCCACCTTTATCTTCTTTCAACTGAATTAGGAGTTGCTGAAAATGAGCAGCTTGGCTCGGGCATGACAGGATGCTAAAAGTAATGAAACCTTACTCTCCAGCCTTCATTACTGATCTGTTGCAGAGGCAGTTACTGTTCCTGGCAGCTGCCATGCCATGAGCTAATTGCCTTGGCTTGTGCTGTGAAGCTGTAATGGTTGGAAAGCAAAGCAAGATCCCATTCTCACTTCTGACCTCTATCTCCATCAAGAACTTAAATGAGCTTTCATACTACATGGGGCAGGAAATGCTTCCTCCCACTGATGGAAGATTAGCAAGTAGGCACACAGCTAGTGATAGCACAGTGCTTAATAGCAACTGCTACAAGCTCTGTACCTATTTTGTTGATCTGGGCCTTGGTCTTGGTTCATCCAGTTACATCTCTAAAGGCCTGTTGCTGGACAAAGTCTAGAACTGAAACCCCCACTTCATCCTCCTTAGGTTTTCAGCTATATTCAATCTTTGTAGTTATCCTCTTCTTGCAGCCCTGTCCTGTCCCAGTTGCTATTTTTTTTTTTTTTCTCCAGGACTTCCCCCCTACCTGGTTTTCATTTCTCTGCATTTCATCAAAAAGAAACTTCCCGATTCTCTCCAAAATTACAGAGTCTGGGAAACCTTCTTTTTCAGTCTGGGAGAATATTGAATAATATCTAGTATTTCAGGAAAGCGAGCTAACCACTGAGCCACTAGTTATGCTGGAGGAGATAGGATAACCCTTGTTCAAGCTGTATCCACTATGTATCCAGTAGGGACAGCTGGGGGTAAATAGGAGTGCCAGTCCCAGTTCTCTGTGAGGTTTATGGGTTTTGTTTGTTTTTGTTTTGTTGTTGTTTTTTTTTGTTTGTTTGTTTGTTTTGTTTTTGTTTTTGTTTTTATGGACAGACACTGGATGAAAACAAAAATAACCTAGGGTCTTAAACCTATGCTTTCCACTCTCTGGGGATATCGAGGCTCTGGATTCAGCTTTCACCAGTTTAAAAGAGGGTGATGAAGACTATGTGAATAATGTCCTGGAGTATTCTTCTAGCCATTAGGATGCAAAAAGGAGAAACTATCAACAATGTTTAAGGCCAGTTCTTCCAGTATGCATTTCCATGCTGACAGCTTGGAATGTGGCAATCTCAGTAGTTTGGAAGCTTAGGTGTACATTGTTTCTAAGTCCTGAGCAGTTCAAGGCAGGAAACAAACTCCCAGGCAGTTACTTTTGGCAAATCAGCTATTCTTCTAGTACAGCAGTGTGAATACAAGCACATAAAAAAATGCCTGCCAGCAGTGTAAGGCTCAGCTTGTGTCCCATCACTCCCAGGCAAAAAAAAAAAAAAAAAAGTAAGCAGGTAGCAGGTTTGGGATCTGTTCCCTTAGATGCGGGCAACTAACTGCTCTGGTTACCATGCAGGATGTCCTAGGAGGGTCATTGGCCCGAAAGTGGGTGCAGGAAGGTTCTAGGTGTCACTCAACTGAAGCATTCTATTATCTAGTTCTTCATTGTCACTTTAGCAAGCTAGGTTTTTATGTGACGACAAAATAATACTTTTCACTAGATGCCAAAATCTTATTATATATTTTCCTTCTATATTGTGTAAGCTTTATGTGACTGTTTCAAAGGTGAGTGGCCAGAAGTCACAAAAGTGAAGTGCTCCTCTCCTCTCCTCTCCTCTCCTCTCCTCTCCACTCCTCTCCTC
>VXAA01006400.1:31101-66007 GCA_013399115.1 Anseranas semipalmata
CTGCCTCTCCTCTCCTCTCCTCTCCTCTCCTCTCCAGACAAAGAAGCTGCCACAAATTACAGACAATGTGACTACACTCAGGGAGACAAGTAGGCAAAGTGATGAAGATTACAGAAGGGACAAAAGTTTTTCTGGAAAGCAAGTGAGGCAAAGCACAGATCAGGCCAGCTGGTACACTGACAGTATAGTTTACAACTACAGTTGACAAGAAAGCAAGAGAAATAGTAGTGAAAAGCTAAAGATCAATGACCTGTATTGAAAACCTGGTAAGCAAAATCCCTTAATACAATATGAAAGAAGAGTGCATTGTGGTGGGAAGTCAGAGAATGGTGGCTTACAGTGGCAGTTACAAATAATCCAGATAACCCAAGAGGCCAAAAAGGTATATCCTTCTGCCTGGATACATGGCAAGATATCAGAGGGCAGTTGTTTGTGGCAGGTAATCGGAAGAATTGTACATACTCAGAACTCCAGTTTTCATGAAACAGAGAAAAAACTATTTTTCTCCTGGCAGCCTACACAATTCACATTTGATCTAACTGCCTGAATTCTGTGTCCCTGGTGAGATATCAGGCAAAGGAACAACAAAAGTGCAGCTATAAATGTTAACAACTATATGGGTCATAAGGCAGATGGTGTCACAGGTTCAGCCTCAGAGGTATAATGGAATCATTAAGAATGCACATATTGTCCTTGTATTTTAGCAGAAGCAGCTCAGAAAGATTCTGGTGAGATAGCACACAGCCATCTTTGTTGCTCCCTGTATTCTTCTTCCCACCCAAGATTCTCAAAGTATTGCTGAGTGTTATGGAAAACAAACTAGGATATATTCTTCTACCCTGGATGGGCAGCAAGCTTTACAGTTCAGAAAGAACTTCAACTTATCCTAGAAAAAAAGAAAAAAGACAGAAAATAACCAAGAAACTAGTGCAGTCAGTAATGCATTTTATTTTATCTTACTGTAATTTAATCACACCATTTCAGTTTTGCATTTTGAAGTGTTTTATCTTATCCTTAAGTCCTGTGAGTGATATGGAAAAGGACAGCAGCCATTTCTGCACTGTGCACCAGGCATTGCACTGTGAATGCACAAAGTTTATGTTAAACCTAAACAGAGTTGTATCATTTCTGCCCAGAACACAGATCTCCATATGATGGGATTGATATCCACTCCACACAGAATGAACCCACATGATTGCAGGTTACTCCGTATGCAATGTTTTTCATGATTATCCATTGTCTAAAGAATTTTTTGTAAAACATCTATTTGCTTTTCTCCCCAGGAATACATTGTAATGGGACATTTGATCAGTTTGTTTGCTGGCCTTACTCACCCCCAGGAAATGTCTCTGTTCCTTGTCCTTCATATTTGCCATGGTTGGAAAATGGTAATGTGAAAGTGGTAACTTTTCTTGGAGTTTATGCTGGGAATCCTGATAAAGGACAGATTGTTCTGATCTATTTTGTCCTAGTGTCCTTTGAAATGTCTGAGGGCTTTCACATCTCACCACCTTTCACCTCTTTTCTTACTTGAGGTGCAGAATTGCTGTCTATGTTTAATTATTTACACTTTTTCTTCATCTGTGCTTGTTACAGCTCCATATTGTCTGCTACTAAACAACATTTCCAAAACTATGTAACTGCACTGTCAGGCCTTGATTGGCAATAACAGATTTGGGGTTCAGCTTCTGGGATTCCCAATGACAGCAGAGATGAAGCTCTCACACAAATTGGAATAGCCAAACAAAGGTGTCTGAGCAGTCAGGCCCCCAGTGCAATGTACTGTGACACCAGCAAGTGGTGTGTTGAACAAAAGGGCTTTCAAAGCTGCATTGTCTTGGATGGAGTGGATCCAGGAGGCTCTCAGGAAAAGAAAAAAAGAAATGTCTGCAAGACCAAAAATATCCCAAAGCAAACAACCTTCCCGTTCTCCAAAATAAATTAAAAGGCATTCCTACCACCACAGCCTAGTGATTCTGACTCCTGCTACATAGTGTTTCTTAGCTACTTGTGGCTTTCTCAGCCACATTTGCAATACCACTTAAAAGAACAAATTGTGCGTGAGTCCTTTAGTTTCTGAGAGACTACTATGGTCTGCTTATCCTAGCTTTCTCCAGCCTACCCCACATATGGTTTGATCTGAAATTTCATCATTTGTCATTTTCATGGCTGCTAAACTGAAAGACCAGCCTCTATCTATTCTCCCAAACATCTTCTGCCAGCCTTTTGGAACAAATTCTGCTGTTCATAATAAATATAATAGCATCTTCCTTCCCTCAATGTAATAGAGACCTTTTTTCCTCTTTTTCTTTTTCTTTTTTTTTTTTTTTCTGACTGAATTTCTACAAAAGCAAGATGTAAGACATTGCACCTGATCACGATGCTTTTCACTGTGGTCATGATAGGGAACACAGTGGGGATGAGTTCTCATCCATGCATCCACACCTTAGGAGAAGAGGCATTCGAGATAGCCCTGCTGACTGTCCTAGGATTTCTGTGGGGCTGGGACTGGGGTTTCTTGTGGTCCTTAGTTCCATCACTGGTCCCATTTCCAAGACACAGGTGTGTCTGTCCTGGGACATAGTTAGACTTGGACCAGAAATCCTTGCAAACTTGAGGTAGATTTTTTTGTGGTTTGTCATCATTGCCAAGTTTAAGCAATAGAAAATTAGAGTAGTCTAGAACTAAGATTTCTGACCACATTTCATAGGTCCTTCATATTTTCTTCAGTGTTTAGATCAAGTATCTACTCCAGTGATGGTCCACATGAATTTTAGTCCCTGCTCCTGGCTCTTGAATCCCAAGGCCCAAACTCACAGCCAGGTTCCTGCATAGCCATTTTGAAGAGCATCTATGAAGTGTGGCCAAACTTCTCCCTAATGCTGATGCATAAGAACTGATGATGTATTTTTTCTTCTCTCCCACTTTGTGTCTGAGATTGGTCAGTTCAATGCCTTTACAGTTAGGCTGGCAATAGAATGGGACCACAGCACAGCAGAGCAATTTCTGAATGAAAGCTTAGGAAGTTGGTTCTGTAACTAACACAAACCCTAAGATGTCTCCTGACCTGACCTGATCTGTACTTCTGTGATCCCTTTGTTTTTTTGTTTGTTTTGTTTTTTGTTTTTGTTTTTGTTTTTGTTTTTGTTTTTGTTTTGTCCTAGACAGGAACCCTTTCCTCCTCTGGCCTGCAATTTTTTAATTTAAAAAATTTGGAGGGGCATCTTGTATAAATCAGGTCCTTTAAGAGAGCCTCCCTCTCTGTGGAGTGTGCCAGAATGCCAGTAAAAGTGGAGAAGTCATTTCCTGCCTGGGGAACTTGTTACAACTCCACTACTTTTTAGACCATAAAGAGGTACACTGGGCATGGACATGCAGTCCACACACAAAGCTCCTGCTCCATCACAGCAAACTGTGCTCCAAAAGCAATTCTCTCAGTTCCAGTTATTCTAAGTAAAATGAGATATTCTGGTGTTTGCTGCAACACTGAGTTTATATATATTTATTATATTTATAATTAAACATTTTTGAATTCAAGAATGAATGAAAAAAAAAAAAACACTAAGATCTGATTAGAAATAAATGGAAGGCATCTGTTGAGGACAATCTTAAAATGAGGTCAAGATGCTAAGAGAGAAACCATGGAGAAAATAAGGAGCCACTGAAAAACAAACATCAGTGAGTATCTCCATACCGTTCTTCTAGTGTTATGGGCAAATTCTTGATTAGTATAAGCTACAACAATGCACTGAAAGTCAAGAAAGCTCCACCTGCTGATTGGGTCCCAAAGCACATAAGTAAAACATCAGCCACAGGTGCTTTGAAATTTAAAAGAAAGATCATCCTCTAACAAACCATACTGTTCCTTCTATAATTTTTGCAGCACAGCTTAGGCAATGTGTTACCCCTTCTTGATAAAACTTATGATCTTAATGAGGAAAAAGAATTAAAATGAAATGCGGGCTTTTCTTTTGGATGGAATAGCCATGTGTTTTTTGTAAATAGTAGGTACATTCTAGGAACTGATTTTTGCTAGATTACATTCCCATTTTCTCCTGTTGTAAATATGAAAAATATATTGTCAAAGACAAAATAGAAGATGTGGGTGGGTTTTTTGTTTTTTTTTTCTTTTGTTTGTTTTGATGTTATTTTGTTTTGTTTTGTTTGTTTTGTTTTAAGGAAGGGTCTGTTTCTGTAGTATGAGGGAGAAATACTTAAAATGTGCATGAAAAATGAAATCTTTATTTTGATCTTTCAGATTAAACCTCTGTTTATTTTCAGGAAGTGCAGGAAATGTATACAGAGTCTGCTTGGATGAAGGAACTTGGCAGACGAAAGAAAACTCCACAGACATTTGGCGTGATAGTTCAGAATGTTCTGAGAAAAATCATTTCAAAAAAAAAGTAAGTATGATGTTTTATATTATGGTTTAATACTTTAATCTTCTTAATCCCTTCTTGAATAACTGATTAATTGTTTCTATTGAATACCTGCAAAAGATGTTCAGATTTCATTTAGATTACAAAATAGGAAACCTGCCTAGAAGAAGCAGAGGAGGAAATATTGAGGAGGGGGATTCCTGCTTTAGATGCGACAGATTATTTTCTGTTCAGTCCAGTGATCGTATGTGCTGAATTCCTCCTAATAAAATTGAAAAACAAAACAAAACAAAACAAAACCTGCAACTTGTTTAGCAAGTAGCCTAGACTCAGAGGACCCCTGTTCTGCCAAAGTCAGACAGCTTAATTCCCTACGGTTTCATGAGCCTTTTTACACTTAATGAGCCGTTAACCGGTCCATTCAACTGAAAAAGAGTGAAAAGCAAACACTTATCTTCTGATTGCCTAGAATTTCACCTCACAATCTAGCTAGCAGCAGACTGGAGGATTTAATATAAGGCAAATGTCATCCTTCCCCGCCATGATACAGCATGCAGCCCCAGCACTGTGCTTTGTCAGCATGGGAAATGGCTGTCCCGGGATGAATAAAGAGCATAATAGAAATACCTTGATAATGCTCAGCTCTTAGTACTGAAGATAAAATTAAAACAATTACTAATCAGCTCTGGTTTGTGAAGCTGGGAATCACCCTTGCTACCTCTGTGTTTGCAGAGAAGCCTGTCCGCATGTTCTCTGCAAGAAAGCACTTTACAACTGCGTACGCTCGCTTCCAACACCCAAGTTACTTTTTAAGCAAAGAACACTTCAAACAGGGAACCAAGGGATCGGTCCTCCTGCGTGCTTGCCCAGCCGTGCAATGACTTGCAATGAATGCAGCAGTTTCAGATAACAATAAAATGTGCAATTTTTCTGGTTTCTTCTTCTAACTTCTTTTGCCAGAGTTCAGCTTTACTGATGTCAAAATGAAGACTGTTAGTTGAGCAGTGTTACTGTTAAATACTTTATAATTTACCTTTTGTTACTTTGTTTGGTGAGCACTGTTATTTTTTGTTACTTTATTGATTATATTATTTATTAATAATTTATTGATCACGTGATCACATTTATTTATTGATTATTTATTAAGCACTGTTATTTCAGGATCCTCATGTGTTACCAAGAGCTTATTAAACCCTTCATATAGTGAGCATATGGATTTCCAATCTCACAGTTTGTTCAAGCGTGATAAACTTTCTTGAGTACTGAGGGTTTTCCATTGTCTATTGACTATTCTGGATTATAAACTTGGGTGGAAGAGTGCCACATTAAGTCATCATGTGTGAAAGCAGGAGGTTTCTCTGAAAGCTTTAACCAGCTTTCCAAACAATCTTAACCCACCCACATTGGAGGATTCACCTTGATTTCATCTGCTTTGGTTCTGAAAAATTGCCACAGCCAAGGTGATAACTCACCCTCTTTCTTAGGTTCATGCTTGTTTGAATGTTTTCATGGAGCTGAGTAACTAATGGCCATACTATGGGAATCTCCTGCACCTACACTGCTCTTCCCAGGCACTTGCAATATCTCCAAGAGAGTTTCTACCAGCAGGCACAGCTCACTCTGCTCTCCAGATAGTACTCATTAGCATAAATTAATCAGAGACAACTAACTGGCAGGAAGAGAGTGCTAAAATCGCTGGCTGAACAAGTAGATAGTTCATATATGAAACAGCAAAATCACTGAGGAAAAGACACAGGTTCCAAGAAAATCTTTGCAGGGCAAATATGGATTATGAACATCACATATTCTATATCTCTGGGTCCCCTCTGCAGATAAGCTTTTCTTGAGATAGAAAAGCAAAATGAAAATATGTGAGGCAGATATACAATGTTAAATCTATAGCAAGAAGAAATGTCAAATGAAGCAAAGTGCCTCCCTTCTTCCTCTGTGGTCTTGTTCACATCATTCAAAGACATTCTAGACAACACTAATTAAATCATTTTATTTGTTATGAAAGAAATCTTCATGGCAGAAGTCAGTCTATTTCAATGATTCTAGAGACACAGCTGACTCTGAAAACTGTGCACACAAGACTGATGTTAGCTGTGTCCCAGGCCACGCAAATAGTAATTGCATTTGAGTGTACAGGTAGAGTGAGTTGATTGCAGTTAGTAAACCACTAGGATGCATTTCATTGCATGTAGTTGTGGCATTGATTAGCTGTAATTAAGACTCAGAATGGTGTTTGTGCAAGAGTGCTCTGGAAATAAGACCTTGAGTGCCTTCAAATTTGAAAAGAAGGGCGGTTCTCCAACTGTGTCTTTCCTGCATGAGGACGTACAGGAAACAGATACCAGAAAACTGCCCTTGGCTATGTTGCAACACAAAGTTGGACTCAAAAGTTTCTGAGCGGTGTTCATACCCTGCTTACCTGCCTGCATGTATTGCATAACTTATATTTCTTTTTTGTTCCTAGGAAGAAGAACATAAATTACTTACCACACTACAGCTGTTGTACACTATAGGACACTATTGTTCTCTCATCTCACTTGTACTAGCTCTCCTTATACTTTCATTACTCAGGTTAGTACAAATTTACATGCATTTTTAAATTGTAGACCACAGTATGCACATTGTTGTTTTCATATAATAGAATTTCTTATTTAACTTCAGATGTAAATTTGTGTATTCTAATAATAAGCCTTACGAAAGTAACTCCTAAGTAAAATCCATTGATGGCAACAATGACTGGAGCAGTATTTTTTTGTTGTTGTTGTTAGTTGTTTTTTTTTAAATCAAATATATTCCAGAGGATTGATACATCTTTTTCCCACAGAAAACTTCACTGCACAAGAAACTACATCCATATGAATTTATTTGTGTCTTTTATCTTGCGTGCCACAGCAGTTCTTATAAAAGACACTGTATTCTACAATATTTACTCCAAAAGACCAAATGATGAGACTGGATGGATATTATACCTCAGTCCTGAGGTAACTTGTTAGTTCATTGCTAATAGTAAATGTGTGCTGCCAGTGGCTGTAACAGTTACAGTTTCAGAAGTTTGCCATATGGCACTGAGTTTTCAGGTGGTCGTTAGCTGAGATTCAAATGCTGAAACTTTACTGATAAAGCTTGGGGTAATCTGGAAAACTGATTTGATAAATTATAATACATTGATTTTATATAAAGCCTTGTACAAAAACAATGAATCAATAGACATATTTAGAAACTTCTACTTAAGTAAATCTATTTTATTACACCTGTAGTTTTAGGAATAAATCTATACATTTGTTTGGCACTTATGTAACACTTTTATATTTATTCATTCTAGGTATGCATAGCACAATGTAATGCACACAAATCTTACTTTTGAGCAATGTTATCAAAGAATGTATTTGTATTGAAATTACACTAAGGGGAAAATGTAGTTTAAAAGTTTTTCTGTACTAGGAAAATGTGCTAATTTTCTTACACTTTTATTCATAATGGAATAGCAACTTCTTTCGTTGCCAACACTGTGGATATATTATACTTGTGTGATGTATCAATATAGTTTGCCCATGTTAGCAAGTAAAATTACCTGTAACATTTTAATCACTTCCTAGCACAGAACTACTTCTACATGGGGACTAGTAACTTAATAGCTCATCACTAAAACTTCTGATACGCAGATCACGACAAAGAGCACATACCCCCGCCTACACTGTCACTATCCTGTCTTAATTATCACCTCCCCTCAAACTTAGTGACCATCCAATATAGAAACCTTCAAATTGTTATACTCCCCTTGAACCTCTCCCAAGCAGCAAGCAGAGTCTCAGAAGTGCTACAAGTCTTCTTTCTCCTCATTTCCTCTTCAAAGTACTGAATATAACTTGACTAATCTCACAGCTTGATAGATTAATTCAGCAAATCCTTCCTGGTTATTGATACCTCATTTCTGGATATGTTTGGATGAAACATATAATCACAGAATATCCCGAGTTGGCAGGGACCCACAAGGACCGTCAAGTCCAACTCCTGGCCCCACACAGGACCACCCAAAAATAAAACCACATGACTGAGAGTGCTGTCCAAGTGCTTATTGAACTCTGGCAGTCTTGGTGCTGTGACCACTTCCTTGGGGAGCCTGTTCTAGTGCCTGACCACCCTCTCAGTGTAGACCCTTTTCCTAATATCCAGCCTGAACTTCCCCTGGTGCAGCTTCATGCCATTCCCTTAGGTCCTATCACTGGTCACCAGAAAGAGGAGATCAGCACATGCCCCTCTGCTTCCCCTCATGAGGAAGCTGTAGGCTGCCATCAGTTTGAAATAATAACCAGAAATTAATCAGAGTCAGTATTGAACACAACAGCCACTGTAGTATCACTTTCTGTTGACATGCTTGTGTACCAGCAACACTTCTCTTCTACTGAGTATAATTCATGAAATGAATACTCCTCAGTTCTTCCCCTTGTTCTTAGTGTCAACCCCTGGCATGAACTGGGATCAGTTCTACCTACAACCCCTTTTTTCTCTAAAGATAGAGCCATACCCAGCCTAATTGCATCACAGGTTTACTTCTACCCTCGGAAAGCCCAGATCTCCCAAAATAACAGCAGCTCATTATCATGCAAGATATATGACTGAACTACATATGTACCAAAACCACATCAGTTTTAAAATGGTTTCTAAACTAACAAGAATAAAACAGGATTTGTCAGAGCTTTTGTATATTACAATGATGCCTGGTCTCTCATTCCTACAGATTTTAAGCATTTGCAGGACTGCTCAGTTTTTCATGCATTACTTTGTTGGGGCAAATTATTTTTGGCTATTAGTAGAAGGAATTTATCTCCATACATTATTGATTACTGCTGTACTCTCTGAAAGAAGACTGCTACAGACATATATTGTGATAGGATGGGGTAAGTACCTAACAATTTCAAAGTTCTTGATTCTGTGGTATTTTTCTTAAGTCATTGGTGGATATTTTGTAATGAAGAGAGAAAAAAATGTGGTTCTTTTTGTTTGTTTGTTTTGAAGTCAGCAATTGTCAATAAAGGTATATTAGGAGTGACACACTATCTGCAGTTCAGTTTGACCTGCAGACACAGGAAATGGGTTAATCATTTTATATGAAAACAATAGCCTATTAGACAGAACGAGAAGAAATTTTGCTATATTTGGCTATATTTTCTGTCTTCACTGAATATTACAGCACTGTCAGTACCTTCATTTTCTTCCTCTGTAATAGAGCACCTACATGGTGAAGATGTCTACACACTAAGCACTCTGCTTTTATATATTTACCTTCCTAGCTCAACAAGTTCCTGAAGTTCTAAAATGTGTTTTAAATTAGAGGACAGTTCAAAACACTACAGAATTTAGGTCTTATTTTTCAGGCATTTTTCATGGAATAAAGACAATGTAAAGTTAGTTACAAGCATTTGAACAATTTTGTGTAAATTATCTTCTTTTTTTTTTTTTTTCTTTTTGCATGAGAGTAGCATGTAATCTGACAGCTGTGTTTGTTGTTCATTCAGAGAACATAATTATGTACCTTGCTTGTACGAAGGGGAAAGTCAAGGTTTCCTAATTCCCAATAATCATCTAAGATCTACCTGTACAACTTGCAAGTCTTGGAAGGTTTTAAATGAAGATTAAAAAAATGTACCTTTAGACAATACGTAGGTTGGGTGCAAGAGTTATTGATTCATATTCAGTAACCGGACTTGAGGAGGATGATAGTGTGGGGTGGCCATAAAAACACCTTCTGACCATATAACTCTTATCAATGTATAGTTTTACAAGCTTGTTCACTATCACCTCTATATTTTCAAATGTAAAATTGCATATCCAAGACTGTAGGACTATGATGTACAGTCCAGTTAAACAAAACAAAACAAAAAAAAAAAAAGAAGAAGAAGAAGCTTTAACAAAAATCATTGCTTTCAATTCAGGAAGCATGTGCAATGGGGAAAGGGAAGTTTTATTACATACTTTGAAAAAAAAGTTGCCTTGCCTTGCCTTGCCTTGCCTTGCCTTGCCTTGCCTTGCCTTCCCTTCCTTGATGTACGCAAGTCGATGGGGCCTGATGGGATCCACCCGAGGGTACTGAGAGAACTGGCTGAGGAACTGGCCGAGCCGCTTTCCATCATTTATCAGCAGTCCTGGCTCTCAGGGGAGGTTCCAGATGACTGGCGGCTAGCAAATGTGACGCCCATCTATAAGAAGGGCCGGAGGGAGGACCCGGGGAACTATAGGCCTGTTAGTTTGACCTCAGTGCCAGGGAAGCTCATGGAGCAGATTATCTTGAGTGTCATCACGCGGCACTTGCGGGACAACGAGGCGATCGGGCCCAGTCAGCATGGGTTTATGAAAGGCAGGTCCTGCTTGACGAACCTGATCTCCTTCTATGACCAGGTGACGCGCTTAGTGGACGAGGGAAAGGCTGTGGATGTGGTCTACCTCGATTTCAGTAAGGCTTTTGACACCGTTTCCCACAGCATTCTCCTCAAGAAACTGGCTGCTCGTGGCTTGGACTGGCGTACCCTTCGTTGGGTTAGAAACTGGCTGGGTGGCCGGGCCCAAAGAGTCGTGGTGAATGGAGTCAAGTCCAGTTGGAGGCCGGTCACTAGTGGCGTCCCCCAGGGCTCAGTACTGGGGCCGGTCCTCTTTAATATCTTTATAGATGATCTGGACGAGGGGATCGAGTGCACCCTCAGTAAGTTTGCAGACGACACCAAGTTAGGTGCGTGTGTCGATCTGCTCGAGGGTAGGAAGGCTCTGCAGGAGGATTTGGATAGGCTGGACCGATGGGCTGAGGCCAACTGTATGAAGTTTAACAAGGCCAAGTGCCGGGTCCTGCACCTGGGGCACAACAACCCCAGGCAGAGCTACAGGCTGGGGGATGAGTGGCTGGAAAGCTGCCTGGCAGAGAAGGACCTGGGTGTGCTGGTTGACAGTCGGCTGAATATGAGCCAGCAGTGTGCTCAGGTGGCCAAGAAGGCCAACGGCATCCTGGCTTGTATCAGGAACAGTGTGGCCAGCAGGACTAGGGAGGTGATTGTCCCCCTGTACTCGGCTCTGGTGAGGCCGCACCTCGAGTACTGTGTTCAGTTTTGGGCCCCTCACTACAAGAAGGACATGGAGGTGCTCGAGAGAGTCCAGAGAAGGGCAACAAAGCTGGTGAGGGGTCTCGAGAACAAGCCTTACGAGGAGCGGCTGAGGGAGCTGGGGTTGTTCAGCCTGGAGAAGAGGAGGCTCAGGGGTGACCTTATCGCTCTCTACAGGTACCTTAAAGGAGGCTGTAGTGAGGTAGGGATTGGCCTCTTCTCCCACGTGCCTGGTGACAGGACGAGGGGGAATGGGCTCAAGTTGCGTCAGGGGAGGTTTAGGTTGAATATTAGGAAAAACTTCTTTACCGAAAGGGTAGTTAGGCATTGGAATGGGCTGCCCAGGGAAGTGGTTGAGTCACCATCCCTGGAGGTCTTTAAAAGACGTTTAGATGTTGAGCTTAGAGATATGGTTTAGTGTGGGCCTTGTTAGAGTTAGGTCAGAGGTTGGACTAGGTGATCTTGGAGGTCTCTTCCAACCTGAACAATTCTGTGATTCTGTGATTCTGTGATTCCCTTCCTTTCCCTTTCCACATCTGAAACAGAAATATTGATCTTCAACATATGTTGAAGTTCAACTTCATCAGGTTAACATGATAAACAACTTGATGGAAATAGGTAGTTGATACCTATGATGAAGAGATAAGGATAACCTAAATAAACTACTCATCAATCATTTGGAACACATTGCCTCAAAGTAAATATTAGATACTCAAGTGCGGTTTTTCCAAGTCCCGAGGCAGATGTGAAATTTGACATATGAAATCCTTTTGCAATAAATCCACTCACACATTTGACCTGAGATGTATGTGTACATACATTCCAACATATTACAGCTCAAAATTGGTGACAAAACCTAGGTACATACTGAGTACTGAGACATTTCTGTGCATGACGTTTTCTCAGGAGTTCACAGGGCAGATACAAAACAAAGACTGGAATATTAAAAAATTGCATTTTGTTACATGAATAGAAATGTGTTGGTCAGAATTGTCTCAAAAGGTTGGTCTTGCTCCAGAACAAGGCTAGTTTCTGAGGGTAAAGGATCTTAACAATAAAGCAGATAAAAAAGATTCTTGTAGCCTTCTCTCCATAGTCAATAAGGAGTCCCAAATATTCTGTACCAATTTCTTTGTGTTTACAGGAAAATCAAGTAGTTAATATTAAAAAATAAATACTTCTTTCCTAATTATCTAACCATGAAGTCAAGCTCTATATGATTAAAATAGAATTCTTATTTTTTTCATTCTCATGCCATCTCCCAACCTCTATTGCTCCTCTGGTCCCCCAGTGTGATTTATGCTGTGTTTGTTGAAGCCCATGCTCTGAGTGCTGTTTCACCTCAGACTTCCTGTTGGTTCTTAAAATCAGATAGAGCTTAAATTTTAAGTTTAGTCTGCCTCGCATGAAGTGGGATTCATTTTATCTTATGAAGTTAAATTTAGGTAACTAATACCTAGACTCTTCCTAGAACTAAAGGAAGAATACAAGTACCTTTAAAGAGTGAATTATTTCAGTGTTTAAGAGAAGTGGGCTATTCCCTTAATCCTTTCATGCATGTATCTCTAGATATAGTCGTATAAGAACTTGTATTTCCTAAAGCATCCTATTCTCTGTCCTTACCTGTATCCATCCAGCATACTGCTGTGAAGATTATTTTTCAGGCTTGCAGTTTTTAACATGCTATCCCATTTTTGGCATCCCTCTTTTTCCTCTTTTACTTACTCCTCTTCAGACATTAACTACTTCCCTTCTCTTCCATGCTTGTTCCCATCCTTCCTTATCTATTAAAAGTTTCTGTCAAAGGATAACACCACTCTTCATTGTCCATTGGCAAGCCTCTGGGCTTTCTCCTTTGCTGCACTTTATACTTTGGTTCCTTCTCACCAATCATGAGTTTATTTCTCTGTTCCTTCTTACATTCCTCTTTAAAGATCCCTGTGCTATGATGGCTTTCTTAGAATTCATGGTTCTGGCACACCAAGACAACTGTCTTTCATGCTGGTTGGTGTTCTCTCATTACTGCCTCTCTCTTACCACCTCTCTGAATGCATTCATTGCATTGATCACCAGCTCACTGGCAGGTTTTCTTCCTTGTTCAAACTTCAATAGGACAAGTCTGTTAAGAAATCTGATCACTAATGCA
This sequence comes from Anseranas semipalmata, assembly GCA_013399115.1. Lineage (NCBI taxonomy): Eukaryota > Metazoa > Chordata > Aves > Anseriformes > Anseranatidae > Anseranas > Anseranas semipalmata. Next base: position 44,727 of record VXAA01006400.1, read on the forward strand.
GGAGTATAAATAACAAGGATCATTTTCTTGTAGGTTCTCCTCCATTGCTCTTATGCCTGTATCATCTTCACTGATTTCCTAATGGCCTTTTGCCATTAATTAGCTGTTTCTTATTTGTATTTATTAGAATTATTCCTAAGACAGGGGATCTGGCCCTTCACTTCTTACAGCTGTTTGTGGTACTGCTGCTGCTGAGCCATCAGGGGCAAATCATGCTTACGCTTGCTGAGATACACCTACCTCCTCAGCTAATCCCCAGGAACTGCACTTGACAATATCCCCTCATCTTCCCTGGCATCATCTTTTCCCACTGGACAGCTCCATATTCCCCTGCATGTGTTGTCTCCCTTCCCAAGTGGTCCATGCCCTGATTGTTCTCTCAGACCTACCTGCTGCACCAAATCCATCTCCCACCCAAGTGAGGCATTTTCTATCTCTTTTCCCGTATTACCCATGCAGAGGTCTTTTCACAGAAACATGGAATGGCTGAGGCTGGAAGGGACCTCTGGAGGTCATCTGGTCCAACCACCCTGCTCAAGCAGGACCACCCAGAGCAGGGTGTCCAAGATCATGCCCATGACAGCTTTTGAATACCTCCAAGTTGGGAGACTCCACAACCTCTCTGGGCAACCTGTGCCACTGCTCAGTTAACCCCAAAGACAAGAAGCATTCCTGAAGGAGGATCCAGTGCTTCAGTTTGTGCCTTTTGCCTCTAGTCCTGTCACTGGTAACCACTAAAAAAAGCCTGGCTCCATCCTCTCCTTTCAGGTGTTTGCACACATTGATAAGACCCCCCCAAGCCTTCTCTTCTCCAGGCTGAACAGTCCCAGCTCTCTCAGCCTTTCCTCCAGTCCCTCCAGCATCTTTGTGGCCCTTCATTGCACTCTTACTACTATGTCCATGTCTCTCCTGTACTGGGGAGCCCAGAAATAGACACAGTACTCCAGGTGCTGCCTCACCAGTGCAGAGAGCATTACCTCTGAGAGTATTTTGCTTCTGACCTTTTCCACACACTGCACCACTCCAGCTCTCCCCACAGCCTTAGCTAGTGTCCCAGAATCCTGAGTAGTCCCTGTTCTGACCCACATCTCCTTTTCTTTCTGCTACATCCACCAGATAATCTGCCCTGTGTTTTTGAGCTGAGAATACAGCTGAACAGCTGCCTTTTGTAGCTCGCATTGCCTTGTGCTTGAAGCTTGTACTTGCACATTTACAGGCAAGTATATATATACTGGAATAGTGTGGTAATCCTTTAATTCAATATTTTTTTCAGTCTGTGGTATATGATCTCCAAGAAAGGGGTAACAATAGGGGGAGAGGGACCATGGATTAACTTTAAGGGGTCCATGAAAGGTAAGTCAGGAACAAGCCTTTGTTAGTTGTTTTAATTAACTAGATAGAATTCTGTCTCCACTGAAAATCGCTTAAGGTTCAACAAATGAAAAATGTTAATAACCAGTGCTTTAGGTAGTCTGTGAGGCCTCAAGTGCCAATTCTTCTGAATTCTTAGGGTCAAGGACTTAGAAGATTAAGACTGGTCAGCAGTGTATGTAGGTATGTAAGTATGCATGTATGTATGTATATATATTTCAGTGGTGACAATTTGCATTACTGAAAATATGATATTCAACTGTACATTGAAATTTCTTATCTTCTTTGAGCAACAAATGGGGAAATACAGGAACAGGTTGATTTTTGTACAACACCTAAATAGAATACTGAAAGCCATATGCCTTCGCACCATACACTGTTGTAGTGTATCTTTATTTTGTATGAATCATTCTGCAAGATTGGCTGTAATCAGCTCCTTTTCTTTTCAGTTGTTCCTATTCTGTTTGTGGGCCCATGGGGAATAAGCAGATCAAAACTGGAGAACACAGGGTAGGTTACTAAACAAAAAGTGCCTTACAATACTGGGTTTCAGTTTGGTTAATTTTTCAGGAAACCTTTGACAGTAATTGACACAAGTACTGACTACTGAACTATATTAAGATTATACAGCACATATTAATACTTTTTATATTTTACAGATTCATTTTAATCCTTTCACATTAAACTACTAGGAATTCATGGATTCACTTATACATAAATCAAGAAAGAAAATGATCATTCACTGTTTTTCAAATGAAAACAACTCTTTACAACACTCTGAGGAGGGGAAGCAGAGACAGGGGTTCCTGTCTCTTCTCCCTGGTAACAGATGACAGGATGTGCAGAAATGACACAAAGCTGCGCCAGGGGAGGTTCAGACTAGATATAAGGAAAATATTCTTTACTGTGAGGGTGGTCAAATGCTGGAACAGGCTTCCTAGTGAGGCAGTTGATGTCCCATGCCTGTCAGGGTTCAAGAGGCATTTGGAAAATGCCCTCATTAATATGCTTTAATTTTTGGTTAGCCCTGAAGAGGTCAGGCAATTGGATTTGATGATCTTTGTAGGTCCTTTCCAACTGAACTATTCTATTCTATTCACAGAGACCGTATGCATACTTTTTAGTTAGTCAAGTAGCAGCCACAATTCAGTTTACCCCTTTCTGGTTTACAGATTTAGATGACTAAATTTGGGTAAGATGTGTCCCACTATGAAGGTTCAGTGCCATGTATAGTTGTTGTGTGGATCCGAAGAATCATAGAATAGTTTGGGTTGCAAGGTACATTAAAGATCATCTAGTTCCACCCCCCTTGCCATGGGCAGAGATATCATCCACTAGATCAGCGTGCCTAGGGTCCCATCAAACCTGTCCTTGAACACCTCCCAGGGATGAGACATCCACAACTTCTCTGGGCAGCCTATTCCAGTGCTTCACCACCCTCTGAGTAAAGAATTTCCTCCTAACATCTAATCTAAATCTATCCTGTTTTGGTTTAAAACATTCCCCCTCGTCCTAACACTATCTGCCTGTGTAAAAAATCACTCTCCATCTTTTTTATAAGCCCCCTTTAAGTACTGACAAGCTGCAATGAGATGTCCCCTGAGCCTTCTCTTCTGCAGGCTGAACACCCCCAGCTCTCTCAGCCTTTCTTCATAGGAGAGGTGCTCCAGCCCTCTGATCATCTTTGTGGCCCTCCTCTGGACCTGCTCTGACAGGTCCACATCCTTCTTGTGCTGGGAGCCCCAGAACTGGATGCAGTACTCCAAGTGGGGCATCACAAGGGCAGAGTAGAGGGCAACAAGAGTTTGCCAGATAGTTCTGAAATTTGCAGCCTATGGAAACCTCTCCCAAGATTCTAGTGGAAAGATCTTCAGAAAACATTCAATAACAGTTGTTGGTGAGATTCTTCCTATTTTAAGTCAATTTCTCCTGAATGCCGCCCAAAAAAAGTTAAAATTTGTCAAGTTCTCTTTGAAATACATATATACATTATTTCAGCTTTCTAATTTATTTCTATGAAAATAATGTAATTATACTTTAAATTATTCTGCAGGTGCTGGGGAACAAATGAACACATGGGAATCTGGTGGATCATCCGAGGACCAATGTTGTTTTCCATTACAGTAAGAATTATTTTATCTGCTCCTAGTATCATACACAAGTATGTCTTTTGTGACCCTTTCTCAAAGTGTAATCCAATCCTTGGATTAGAAGACAGGCCATTTTTAGCCTAATTTTATTCAGTGAGCAGGTTACTTAGGAGAGTGTGGTGAGAATCTACAGAGTAAGTTCATGTGATAACAAGGATGCAGAGAAGTAGCAACAGAAAGTACTGATGGTCATGGAGAGAAAGCATTCATCTAACCAGGCACCAGAAGAATGCAAAAAAGTGAAGCATAACATGACAAGACTAACATATGATTTAAAATAATAATAATAATAATAAAATTGCACAAAAGATTAAATCTGAAATTGGGTTATAATGAAGAGATGAAAATTGCATGATCAGAACAACTCGTGGAGACATTATTACGAACACAGATTGTTGACAGATGGGGCTATGGTGTTTATCTATAATACCTTACATTTTCACAGAGTCAGCAAGGCATAAAAGTATTAAAGGAATAGGTGATTTAATTACCATCTTACTAATCTGTCTAAGATAGCAAATGTAGAGAAGAGATGTACTTATGTAAGGATTGCTCAAAATGCAATATTGAGGAATTGATGCATATGGAAAGAAGGTTATTATTTTCTGTCTTACTGGAGGAAAGTTGTAGAAATTATTACTTTAGAGAAGAAACAATGGACTGTTTTGGTGCTGCCGAGTTGGAGAGAACCATGTGAGAAAGTAGACATAGTTGGGACTGAGCCGTGAAGCAGAGAAGCACACTTAATAAGCAGTCAACAAAAAGTAAATAATTTGAAGGGCAATGGAGGTCTCTCTCTTTCTCTCTCTCAAAAAAAGGCAGTGGAGAGAAGAGCCAGAAAAGAAAGGGAAGAAGCCTGAGAGTTGAGAGGAGGCAAAAGCTGAAAGAGATCAAGACTGCAACCGTCCCAAAACTGAGGGAGAGTTCAAGATGGATGAAGTTCAGAACTGAGGGGATTTGAACCAATTTCTTCCTGGATATGTCTAACCCTGAAAGAAGACTGGATCATCAGTTTACTTTTTTGGAACCCGGGTAGAAAATACACAGCTAGTGGAACACAACCAGCAGAAAAAAATAATACCATTTCTATTATATTAAAGGGATCCAAGAGTTTTGCTTTTGTTGTAAGAATGTTACATTCATTGATGTTAGTATGCTCAACCCAGAGCAAGTAGCCTGAATAATATGAAATTAAACAGACCTAAGAGACAGAAATGAATTCATAAATAATTTGAAGCACTTAGATGGAGATTATCAGTAATTTAAAAACACCTTTTAATTACGCTATTTCTACATGATTTTCTATTAGTCAATGACACAGTAGGGCATAATCTTTGCTGGTGTAAATCAGTGCAAAGAACTGAGGATGTGAACCACTGTCTTTAGGAAGAGAAGTAACATGAAGATTGCATGTTCAATAAAGAACATAGCAGGTTGGAGGAAGTGGTTATTCCTCTGTGTTCAGCACTTGTGAGAGCCCATCTGTAATACTGTATCCATTTTTAAGACAATAAAATACTGGAGACAGTCCAGCAGAGACCACCAAGACTACTGGGACCTGGAACACATTATGTACAACAAGAGGTTGAGAGAACTGGATTTGTTCAACCTTAAGAAAAGAAGTCTAAGAGGGAACCTAATTGCTGTCTTCAGTACCAATGACAACGGAAGCATATAGAGCCAGGAGGTGCATAGCAAAAGGGTAGTAGAAAATAGAAAAGAGCTGTATATACACATACGTTATTTTGTTAGCTTAATTTTTAATCTGTTTTTTTTTTTCTTTTTTTTTTCTTTTTTTTTTTTTCTATTACATCTTGGCAACTTCTGTCTTGGTGTTATTTCACAGATTCAGATAACCCCAGCAGCTTAATATATTCTGAGCATATAGTCTCTTATCATTTCCAGTGCTTATGGTCATTAAGTATTAGAAAAGCTACAGCATCATCAGTTAGATTCTATGGACATCTTCCTACAGTGAAGGAACTCATATGTCTTCACCCATTGCTTCTTCCCTCTGGTATTTTGATAACAGTGCTGATTTTAGAAGGAGTCATAAACTCACAGAATAAATGTCAGTAAGATATCCTGTTGCTGCTAGGCTGTAGGATATTTTTCATGTGGTTGCCCCTCAGAATCACGCTGAGTGATTCTTACTTAGAGATAACTTATAAGGCAAATGGAGATATATGTGCAGACCTGATACCACAGAATCCATTTTGCCAGTGTATACGACAGTGGCTATCAGTGGAGCTGAATGTGGGGAGATTCCTTCAGTTGCTTAATCAGCATCACTCCAACACTGATGTCCTGGGAGAGGCAGGGAAGGACTCACTGAGAACAATTGAAAGGGCAAGCAAAAAGGATGAAATCAGATTTCAGGAGAACGGGACAAAGGAAGGAGCAAAGAGTAGTGAAGAAGAGGAAATAAGAGGCTACTCAGCAAGACGAAATTGAGAGAGAGGGACAGACACAGTATGGAGGCAAGAACAAATATAGTGGGCAGAAATAAATGGGTTAGAAAGCCAGAGCCATATCACGCAATATGTAACAACCTGCCAGGTTGTTACAGGACGTTCTCAATATCTAGTTCTTGAATATAACTTGGCAAACTTATTAAAATCCAATGGCAAAATGCGTGTCAGAACTACCTATTGATGGTTGTGCATGGAGTAAAACAGCCAGCTACTGCAGCTGCAGTTTGTCCTCAGAAGACATAGGTTGATATACAGGGACAAAAGTTTCTAACTTCTTCAGTGTGAAGCATCAGAAATGCAAAGTTTGCATTTCCTTTTTCTTGACCTTACTGGATCCTTATTCCACAGTCCTGTTTTGTTGAAAATAAAATGAAAAGAATCATGGGGAAAGCACCATGCTAGCTTGTATGCTACTGTTACTTGAGCAGCTCTATTCACATATGGTCAGTCTAGAAAAAAAAGCTGACGCTTTGCTTTCATATATATTATTGCCATCCAGAAATTTCAGACTACTTCATAAAGGAAGCTAGTATCTAAGTTTGGTGGTGGAAAACTGGAGGAGACTATGATGAATGTATTTTTTAACACTTATCTTAAAAACTCGATGTACCATTTCTCTGTCCAACATTAGGTTAGAAATAAAGTATTAGAGTTTTTTGTACACAGTTAGCTTTTTAAACTTCATGTTGAAATGATTATTACTAGCTGTAATTCCAAGCTGCTACTATGAAACAGTGTCAAATTGCACCAAGGGAGGTTTAGATTGGATGTTAGGAAGAATTTCTTCATGGAGAGGATAGTCAAACATTGGAATGGACTGCCCAGGGAAATGGTGGAGTCCCTATATCCAGAGGTATTTAAGGGGTGTGTGGACATGGTACTAAGAGACATGGTTTAGTGATGGGACTGGGTAGATCAGGTTGATGGTTGGACTTGATCTTGAAGGTGTTTTCCAACCTAAATGATTCTATGATTTACATTATTCACATGAGGTAGGAGCCAATTTTCATTGTATTAGTACTTAAGATAGCTCCCACATTGGAGGTATTCAAAAGCTGCCTGGACATGGTCTTGGACACCCTACTGTTGGTGGCCATGCTTGAACAGGGTGGTTGGACCAGATGACCTCCAGAGATCCCTTCCAGTCTCAGCCAATCTGTCATTCTGTGATTTTATGATTTTTGCGATTTTGCTTCCATGTTCTAGGGAAAATTCAGACTTTTCTCTGAAACACCAAGAGTTAAAATATTTCAGTCTTATGGCAGTCATGACATTTCAATGTTGTTTTAGTTTTTTGTTTGTTTGTTTTCTGTGAAAAGCGGAGGTTCATCGTAGAAAACCGTTTTTTCAAATAAAAGCAATTTGCCAGACAAAAATTAATTTGGATGTAAAATGCTAACTAGCTCTACTTTTGACGAACCTTATAGTGTTGGCTATGATGTATTCCTTGTAGTTGTAAACCAAAAATTTATACTAAAAGAATTCAAGTTCTAAAAGTTAGGAAACACCATAAATAGTCATCACAGCTATATCTCCCCTAACTTCTCCAAAGAGATGCCCACAAGATGGACAGTTGCTACAAAATAAAACAAGAGAATACTGTCTGCAAGACAGATGCTTTAATGAAACAGATGTGTGAATGACAGGAGGGGCTCCATGACGAAAAAGGGTGATCCTGAGCTTGAGGTAGTTCAATGCTGCCTCAGAAAACTGCTTTCCACTTCTGTCTCTTTTCCGAAGTTCATATGTGATGCTAGGCAAGTTACTATGCAAAGCATCACAGCTAGCTACTAACTTCTGTTTTTTTTGTCGGTTTTTTTTTTTTTTTTTTTTGCTTTTGCTGTCCAGACAGCCCATAAGATAAGTGTTGAGTGCTTCCAGCTGCAGCTAAAGTAAAGAGTACGATACTCCCTGTGACATAATACTGATGCTAATTCTTCTGAAAAAATCAAACCAAAACACCTTGAATTACTGAGATCTTACACTTTGGACCTCATCTATTTATGTTTCAGTTTTCAGGTGTCTTTTTTTAAAGGGAACAATATCTCCTTATCACCCTGTGAAGTTTTAAAGATATATCTGTGCACATTTGTGGAGAACAGTATGAAAAGTGTATGATCTTTTATAGAGGACAAGAACTAGGTTTCCAGTGGTAATGTTTACACAATAAATGAAGACAAGAAAAATACTCTTGAATAATCGTCCATCCCCAAAATTGGGAAGCAGAATTAAAATTAAAATGGAATTTTGTAACGGAAGATCTTGTATCATAATGTATATGTAGATCAGGCTGAAATAAGGCAATGCCAAATTTTCTAACTTCACAACTTGAATATCTTTTTTTTTTTTTGCGTAGGGCTTTTGGTTTGTGGAAGTAAAATAGTTAATGCTACATAGGCCTTTGCAGGCCTCACTAGATAAGAAATATTTGCAGGTTGATCTCAGTCAAGTCAGAGCAATTTAGTTAACAGTGAATTATTTGTAAGAGGTTGCACTGCCCAGAGCTTCAAGTCTGGCTGACTGGAGCCTACTTACCTGGAGAATTCCAAGTGCTGCTGTTTTTTAACCACAACCTGCCTATCTGAAAAATTTTGGTGAAAAGTTTTATAACCTAAAGGTATATGAAAGCTGTAAGTGCTTCACTGGGAGAGAGTTCATATCAGCAGAGTCTGTCACTACTGCTCTGTGCTCTCTCCTGCAGCTGTATTAATAACCTGCTTCTGTTCTGACCTGAATACAATTGCATTCTGGTTATTTGACACCAGGTTTTACAAGTATTTCATGTCAATTTTATGCCTCTTTTATAGCTGTATGAATAGTGTCATAAAATCTCTTGTAAATAACCAATATATATTTTCTTTCAAGGTTAATTTTGCCATCTTCTTAAAAATTCTAAGGATGCTGATTTCCAAACTAAAAGCCCAGCAAATGAGCTTTCATGACTACAAATACAGGTATGTAATAAACACAAAGAAATCATAGTCCTTTCTATTTTCACAACATCGGAAAGATCGCAATATGTCCTTGCAGTTTACACATTTACCTACCACCACCAATGTAAAAAGTATTAAGAATAAAATATATGAAAGCCAACTAGAGAAACAGGCTCCACAAATAGTTTCTTATCTGAGTGAGAAAGATAGGTTATTGCCTGTGTGCTGAGTATTATGGGCATTTTCTCAAGGAGTTTATAATGCAGTAAGACTTCTGCACTCAGGTACCCAGACTGTACACAAATAGCCTTGACTGCTGTGACACTTTTATTTTCCTTGATTGTGACAAAGGACCTTCAAAAGAAAAGACGGTTCAGAGGATTTGTAGGATGTTCCTAGGTGACACTAGCATCTACCTCTTTTTCACAGATACAGATACTGTTGACTGAAGAATATCCCTCTTCTCCTTGTAAATCCAGATGAGAAAACTAGCCTTAGTCTGCACTCTTGCTGGCCCTGGTGTGTGCTCTCCTGGCCAGAGTCTCAGTGGTGCACCATGTCTTACATGAAGTCCTAGAATTGACCTGTGCATGAACATCTTTCCACTTTGTGGGAACAGCAAGGGCAGGCTGCTCTGCAGGAGCAGGTGAGACAGAAACTAAGGATGACAGCAAGGCAGGCAGGCATTGACGTCATTGACAAGGGGCACAGAACCACACTACTGAAATGAGCAGGGCAGGTCCAGTGAAAGTAATCAAGATCAGTCAATAGTCAAGTGGTCACCAGACAAGTCCAAACTGCAAGACAAGGCAGTTGCAAGGTCAAGCCAGGAAATCATGTGTAATATGAAAACTGCAATTAAATAAATGGAAACCTGAGGATTTGCTGCTTTATATATTTCAGCTCTTTCCAGTTCTTAGTATCTTTATTAAAAGTATTGTGAAACTCTGTCTGCTACTACAGTCCTACCTTACTTATATCAACTATTTTATTGTCTAACAGAACTGGATGGGGGGAGAGTGGATGGCCTTTCCAGTATTAAGTTCCTAGTAAATTCCAGGATTAAATACCTAACAAGGAGCCTATTTCCATTTTCCTTCAAAATTCAAGGTCCAAAAGATCTCAGCTATATTCTCCACACCTCTATAGGAGGATTGCTGTGATGATACTCACAGACAGCAGTGTTTGTATTTAATGAGGAGTACCCGCCTCTCCTCATATATCTTGTTTTCTGTTCCCTTCACCCTTTCATTGCTTTTCTCCGCATACACTCAAGCAACTCAAATATCGTTCTTGTAGTGAGGGGCCCAGAACTGATCAAGGTTTGGTCTTACCAGTGCTGAGTACAGAGGGACAATCACTTCCCTAGTCCTGCTGGCCACACTATTTCTGATGCAGGCCAGAACGGCATTGGCCTTCTAGGCTACCTGCGCACACTGCTGGCTCATGTTCAAGTGATGGCTGTTGACCTAGTTTCCTCGTGAAAACTATGCTAAGTCACATGGAAAATAAAGAGGTGATTGGTGACAACCAGCGTGGCTTCACTAAGGGCAGATCATGCCTGACAAATCTGCTAGCCTTCTAACAACAGGATTACAGCATTGCTGGATAGGGGAAGAGCAACTGACATCATCAACCCGGACTTGTGCAGAGCATTTGACACTATGCTGCATGACATCCTTATTTCTAAATTAGAGAGACATGGATTTGACAGGTAGACCACTTGGTGGGTAAGGAATTGGCTGGATGGTTGCACTCAAATAGTTGCGGTCAACAGCTCAATGTCCAAGTGGAGATCAGTAATGAGTGATGTTCCTCAGGGGTCGGTATTGGGACCTGTGCTGTTTAACATTTTTGTCAGTGACATGGACAGTGGGATTGGGTGCACCCTCAGCAAATTTGCCAATGACACCAAGCTGTGTGGTGAGGTCAACACACTGGAGAGAAGGGATGGCATCCACAGGAACCTGGACAGGCTTGAGAGGTGGGCCCATGTGAACCTCATGAACAAGGCCAAGTGCAAGGTGCTGCACCTGGGCCGGTGCAATCCCAAGCATGAATACAAGTTGAGTGGAGAATGGATTGAGAACATATCTGAGGGGAAGGATGCTGGGGTGTTGTTTGACGAGAAATTCAGCATGAGCCAGCAATGTGCTCTTGCAGCCCAGAAAGCCAACTGTATTCTGAGCTGCATCAAAAGAAGCATGACCAGCAGGTCGAGGGAGGTGATTCTCCCTCTCTGTTCTCATGAGACCCCACCTTCAGTGCTGTGTTGAGAAGTGCATGGACATATTCGAAGGAGTCCAGAGGAGGGCCATGAGGATGATCAAAGGTCTGGAGCACCTGTCCTATGAAGAGAGGCTGAGGGAGTTGCCATTGCTCAGCCTGGAGAAGAGAAGGCTCTGGGGAGACCTTATAGCGGCCTTCCAGTACCTAAAGGGGGCCTACAAGAAAGCAAGAGAGGTACTCTTTGTCAGGGAGTGTCGTGGTAGGACAAGGGATAATGGTTTTAAAACAAAAGAGGGGAGATTTATATTCGATGTTATGATTTTTTTTTTTTTGCTATGAGAGTGGTGAGGCAGTGGAACAGGCTGCCCAGAGAAGTTGTGGATGCCCCATTCCTGGAAGTGTTCAAGGCCAGGTTGGATGGGGCTTTGAGCAACCTGGTCTGGTGGAAGGCATCTCCACCCATGGAAGGGGCTTTGGAATTAGGTGATCTTTAATGTCCCTTCCAACCCAAACTGTTCTGTGATGATTCTATGACCAGCACTCCAGGTCCTTTTCTTCCAGGCACTTTTCTAGCCACTCTTGCCCAAGTCTATACTGTTTGGGGTCATTATGACACAATTGCAGCACCTGGCGTTTAGCCTTGTTGAACATCATGCANTCCACCCATGGAAGGGGCTTTGGAATTAGGTGATCTTTAATGTCCCTTCCAACCCAAACTGTTCTGTGATGATTCTATGACCAGCACTCCAGGTCCTTTTCTTCCAGGCACTTTTCTAGCCACTCTTGCCCAAGTCTATACTGTTTGGGGTCATTATGACACAATTGCAGCACCTGGCGTTTAGCCTTGTTGAACATCATGCAATTGGACGCGGCCCATCAACCTAGGCTATGCAGACCCCTCTGCAGATTTTTCCTACCCTCAAGCAGATCAACACTCCCACCCAACTTTGTGATGTCTGCAAACTTACTGAGGGTGCACTCAATCCACTCATGAAGACCGCTGATAAAAATGTTAAACAAAGATGGACCAAATACTGATTCCTGGGCAACACCGCTTGTGACTGGCCTCCAACCAGATTTAAATCCATTCACAACAACCCTTTGGGCCCAGCCATCCAGCCAGTTTTTTACCCAGCAGACAGTACATCCATCCAAGCCATGAGCAGCCAGTTTCTCCAGGAGGAGGCTGTAGGAAACAGTGTCAAATACCTTGCTAAAGTCCAAATAAACAACATCCACAGCCTGTCCCTTTTCTTGTTTTTATAGAAGGAGGTCAGGTTAGCCAGGCAGGACCTGCCTTTCATAAACCCATGCTGACTGGGTCTGATCACCTGGTTGTCCTGTACGTGCTGTGTAATGGCACTCAAGACGATCTGCTCCATGACCTTCCCTGGCACCAAAGTCAGACTGACAGGCCTGTAACTTCCCAGATCCTCCTTCCTGCCCTTCTTGTAGATGGGCATCACATTCACCAATCTCCAGTCAACAGGGACCTCCCTGGTTAGCAGAAGAATCATTTCTGGAATCATTTCTTTGTAGATCCATTTTCAATTTTGCACTAAGGATGTTGAGAAATACCATAATCATATATTTTCTTTTTAAGATTGGCAAGATCTACACTTGTGCTGATTCCATTGTTGGGGATCCATGAATTTATATTTACCTTCATCACTGATGAACAGGTGCAAGGACTTTCAAGACATATAAGACTTTTCATTCAGCTGACAATGAGCTCATTTCATGTAAGTACTGTTTTGCAAGTACTTTTTAAAGGTCAGATATCCACATACGTATGTTGGTCAGGCATACAGCATTCTTTTTTTAATGTTATACTCAGCCTGTAATGTCTTTAAATATACTGTTATACTGAGATGATAAAAAATTTACAAAGTTAATTTCACTTGTGAAAAAGCTTCTAGAGTTAAGATTTGTCAGTACACTTACATGGGTGGAACAGGTAGATGGACTAGCATCTGCAGGCAGAAAATAATTTTCACACCTATACAGTCAGTGGAGTGTTTTAAAGATGTTTGTGCACTTGACTCCCTTTCAGTCACTCTGCCTTAGTAGGTGTAAGTATGCACAAACTTGAAGCAGTGAAGTGTATAGTTCTGGCATATCTGCACCCTTATATCTTGGGCTGCAAACATGAAGGTGTGAAGGAACCATACTCAATTACAGTGGCTAATGCTGAATAGTCCAAATTCCACAGCTAGCTATTACTGAAAATGAATGATGATTCTCAGATAATCACTTATGCACAAGTATACATTTCACTAGAATTATTCTCCAGTTTTAAAAGGCTAAGTAATGGAAATGCCAGTCATTCTGTGCTACACATGAAGCACTGCTGTCTGCTTCAATCTCGGTTATACAAAGTTGCTGAGTAATGATTTCTTTTTTCATGTAGTACTTCTGTTAAACTACCTGCTTAGCAAAGTTGTCCTTTACCCATGAGAGATGATATATGAGAGATGAGTGACAGCACTTGTGCCCTGCCACATCTTCCTACCTTAACCGTCTCAGTGACACCAGACAGCAATGTTCAGGTCTCCTTTCTTTAACGTGGTGCCCAGGAACATCTCTGGCCAGAAGTCCTTACTACTCACCAGCTCACTCCTTTTTGACATACATGTGCTCTCTTTTACAGTGTGAGAGATGAAACCGTCAAAGCACTTTCCCCACAATTTATTTTGATCTTTGTCTTTAACCTGTATGTGTATGCACCAGTGTATGGTGTATGCATCAGTGCTTTGACACTGTTATTGAGCCTCTAATGAAAAAATTCCCCTATAGCTTGAGAGGAAAAATGTCTAGGCAGGCAGAAGGGAGTTCATGTGGAACCATCACTCTAAGAGGTCTGGCTGATATTGTGTGCAAGTACATGTCGCTCAGTTAAACATATCCTTACTTGGAGAGGTTGCAGTGACTAAATGTTATTTTAAGCAACACAATCATTGTAAGTGAAAATTGTATTTACTGGCTTGTAAAAATAAGTCTGATATAGAAGACAGCTTACTCATCCCTGCTAGAAAGCACAAGCTTCATTCCATTTAGAGGAACATGCACGTGCTCTGCTATATGGCAAGCTTTAGAAGAAAAATTTCTTTTCAAAATACCCAGAGATCTTAGGCAATGTTTATTGCAGATTCTCTTTTTTAACCACAGCATTATTTGTTAAGGGATTAGCAAAAAAAAGCATATAAACTGGACCCAATTACATTTGTTTAGTCTGTAAATCTTCTCAGTGGTTTTAAAACACAGTTAAACTGTTTTGTTAAAGAAAAACAATTACCACTGGGATCTCGTCTGGAGGTTTTAACTCAAACATTTTCAAGAAGAAAAAATTAAATTCTAAATAAGGGTTCTTCTCTAGCTATGATGCTTTTTTGCTCCAGAAAGTGGAACAATGTCATCATCTTGGCCACCTGGTGCATGTGGACTGTTAGCTACAGGATAAAATACTGGTTTATGGTATATTAAAAACAGTTATTTAATGAGTCATTTATCATATTGTTATTGTCAATAGAACTGAAGGACAAGCGTGAGGCTAACACATGCATCTACCTGTTCCTATTGGATATTATGCCAAAGAGCATTTCTTCTGAGTTTCTGCTGCTTCTTTTTCTTTCACATTGTGATCATTTGAAAGATGTATGCCTTGGAGGTCGTGACATAGAGGAAAGACTTCTAAGCATAAAGTTCTATGTATTTCAAAAATATAAAAAAGAAGGAAGCATTAATCAGGATAATCAGGATATAAAATGAACAGCAAATATGAATAATCAGCTGAATTTGCCACCTGCTGACGTTATTTTACAGTGTTTCTGCCTGTCATTGTGTGTTCTACTTTTGCAGCAGCAGTGGATTAAATTCGCATGGGGATTTACAAGCCTTCTCCTAATCTGGTGACTTTCCACATTTCTGGTAGTGGGTGTTACCAAGCTTGTGACTTAGCAGCACCAAGTAATTCATCTCTTATTTCTGCTTCTGGTGCCTGTTGGTCCAAATTCAGAGTTCATGCTCAAAACACATACAAGCAAGCAAGCAAACAAACACAAACAAACAAACAAACACAGTAGAGAACAAGATTTTTATGGAATTTCTATCCAAAGAGAGAACAATCCAGATGCAGAAGCAGTTCTGCTTAAAAAGCTGCTTTTTAAACCAGTTAACTTGTATTTATGCATCAGAACCTCTCTCTGTGGAACAATATTTAGTGATATTTTTGCATATTTCTGTGGAATAATTCAGATGCAGAGAATTATTTAAAAGTTACGTTAACAAATGATACATCAAAAGTACCTAGATCTTGCAACTACAATCCAGGTGAAGCATGAAAAATGGTAGAATTAAAATACATGGAAAAAGCAATTGCAATTGTTATTTCTCCTGCCCTTATTTCACTGGTGTGGCAGAGAGACTGTCCTTTTTCACACTTACTGAACATATGCTTAAGGAATTAAAGGTTCCAGACTTTTCAGGATTGCTAGAAAATTCACTGTTGGTTCAAACTGCTATTGGTCAATACTAGATATGGTAAAAAATATTGAAGCTGCTGTGTACATGAATTTCTTTTTAAGCTTTTGTCCAAGAAAAACAAACATTTCTGGAAAAATGTATGAATGTGAAAACTGTTGAATGATATCAACTGCATTACGTATGGTGATGACAATTTTTTCCTTGTTATATGAACATTGCCTTGGGACTGATAATCAACAGCATTTATTCTCTTTGTCAGAACCTGCGCCATAGATGCATTTAGACATACTAAAGGAAGTGCATTTCCTGAAGCAATTGCAATAAATATATACATTTGTGCCAGAATGTTAGGCTAAGATGCACACACATAAGTTGTTTTGATTTGAGATCAAAGACAGGGAGGAGGAAAATGGGAGGGGTAATTTTTGGCTTGGCTTAAAACAAGTTTTATTTCTAGAATTTCAAATCTGTTTCTTTTTTCTTTTCTTTTCTTTTCTTTTCTTTTCTTTTCTTTTCTTTTCTTTTCTTTTCTTTTCTTTTCTTTTCTTTTCGGGTGTTTATTTAAATCAGTTTCAAAGGAGAAATGACATTTCAAAATAGTCAGAATACTTAATATGTCTGCATTTTTGAATGTTTTACCATGTCTAGGAATAGCAGTTGCAGTATAACAGTGGTAGTCTGAAAAAATAATTAATAAAATGTAGATAAAATGTAAGATCAGATGGCGTTGTATATACTTTGTTCTTCAGTATCTGCACCAAAACACTTGCAAATATGCCCTACATTTGCTAAGGCACTATAGGAAAACAAGTTAACAGGTACTTCCCTAATAAGTGAAGACAGGCAGCTAGTTTCCGTTCTGAAAATTAGGAAACATTGCTTATATTTATGGCTTTAATACTGATGACATCTCTAAACTAAGGCTTTAGGTATCTAACTTTTCCTTTTTATTGTCTGTCTCTTACAGGGTTTTTTTGTAGCAATTTTGTATTGCTTTGCTAATGGAGAGGTAAGAGATACTTAATAATATGTTTTCGGTTGATTAACGAAATTTATTAATGACACAAAGAAGGATGAAAACACTGACTAGCTCTGATTATTTGAGAGCTTACTTGCCTGCTTTTAAACTGATGTAATTGTTTTGTACAAAGAAAGGAGCAAGACATCACAGGTCTGGATTCAAATGCAAAGTATTTCCACTGAAGCTTATGTTACTATGTGACACTGTGGAGGTACAGGTACCCCAGAGCGTGTGAAACACCACTAAAGGCTCATGGTCAGCTGCCTAAACCCCACTCCTTTACACAGATGAAATCCCAGACTTCATGTGTGGTCATGTTAAACCCTTGCTTTGCTTACCCCTAAAGTCTAGGTGAAGCAAAATTTGGGGTGCTTTAATATGTTAAAAAGGAACAAGTTGAAAAAAATGTTTTCATGTGTGCACTGCACAGGACATCTCTACATTTGATGTGAGGGCATTTCTTGGCTGGAGGTTGTCTTCTGCTAAGCCTCAAGAGTCAGATGAGGGTTCTGTTTACTCCATGCCAGAATTTAGGCAGATCAATAATGGCAGTTTTGCAAGGATATGCCAGGAGAGAAATCACAGAACAACTCAGGAAGGGACTTCAGGAGATCCTTAGTCCAACCTCTTTGCTCAGTGCACTGTGAAGACTGAATTCAGAGAAGGTTGCTCAGGGTTTTGCAAGGGCACATTCAGTGGAGGACATTCAGTTCTGAGGATTTAAGGCAGACTGCCAAATAAAAAAGCTTCAGCAAAACAAACCAGATATCCAAGCATAACACTGCAGAAAAACTGCATGATCCTCATTTCCACAGCCCTTGGGCTTTCCTCCTCTTCACTTCATCAGGCTGTAAACACAAAAGTCACTTGAGCTCTCCCCTTAAACACACATTAGGATCACAGTATTTCAAATTAAAGAGAGAGAGATTCATAGGCTACAAAAACATTTCCTAAGTCAGAGTGAAGAGGGTAGACTCTGAAGACTGACTTAGCAAACAAGACCAATTCTACCCTACAAGGACCTCGATAGCTGAGAGGTGACCCCAAAGGGGCAGGAAACTCAGCACTTCCACAGCCCCTCTCATTTTATAACTAGTGTTTGGATTAGCAGACTGCAGGGTGGTCACAAGACATCACCATGGACAGACTGTTTTCTTCTTCCCCCAGGTGAAAACAGAACTCCAGAAGCAGTGGTCCCGCTTCCTGCTGGCAGATCCCTTTGGCTGTAAACTCTGCTTTCTTGGGGAAAACATCAAATACCTCAGGAAATGTTCACAGAAACAGAAAAAAAAGCATTCTAGCAACAAACGCTTGTGCCTGGGGGAGAGTGAGCCCTGGGGCATGCAGCTCCAGCAGGTGCCGGTGAAGCAGAGGACAAATCAATGCCCAGAGCCAGGCTGTGGGCTTCCGTCTCATCTGCGGGCAAGTATGTCAGACAGCAGCGAAGGAGAAGTCACCACTGGAGAGACAACTGAGGAAGTGGTCTTCGAAGAAAGTGAGATTTAGAAAGCAGTCCTCTAGGACAGCACCTTCGAACAGCCACAGTATTTTGAAAGATCCTCTTCTTTCATCTCCAGGCTGTACAGATCTCTGGCATGTGCAATGGAAAGAGAAAGCAGGCATACTTCTTGCCAGCAGTTAATACCCCAACTGTCCCAGTTTTCTTAATCTAGAAAAATCTGAATGCTCTTAACCTGTGGGGCCAGGGTGGAAGAGGCTTGTTGGATCAAAAAAATCCTTTGGGTTTACCAGACTAGGTGATAACTGATGCAGAAAGAGATGTACACAGGGAAACAGTATGTATGCTGAAAATGAACAGATTCTGGCAATTGTGTCCCCTACCAGCTTCATCCATACATGTCCACCATTCTATTCACATAATAGAGAAGTTGTTAGTTGTTTGTTGTTGTCTTTTATAAATAGAGATACATGATTAGAAGACTTTTCTCTCTGCAGACTGAAGCCATCCTCCATCTCAAAAAATCAGTTTCAGGTCAAACCAGATACATTTCATTTAAGCAACATGAAATGCTTTCTATATAAAGAAAGCTTGGGGTGAAACTTTTGCTTGGATGTTTAAGCTTTGCACCTTGCAGTTAGTGCAGGAAATGCTATTATGAAATGAAAGACCAAAAAGGTTTTGTTCTTTTTTAAATGCCCAAACAAAACGTTTTGGCATAAATTTTTGTTTGTTTATTTTTGTTTTCACTATTTTTTTGACACAAGCCACATGTTTTGATGCATCTGCTGGTTTGCCCTACTTGTCCTGTAGATGTGCTTTATGCGTTGGCCCACATAACAAAATAGTTCAGTGAAAAGTTTTGCTTCTACCTTCCCCCTGAAGTACCCAAAATGGATAATGGATATGGGATTGTGATAGCACCAAAGAATATTGTAAAATCTATCTTCCAGCATTTAACGAGAGTCATGATGGAATTTTGATTGTCACATACAGATCACCTGGAGACCTGAGAAATTCGTGTTTGTAATATTCAATGAGACAGTCTGCAAACTTGCAAACATGAGCCACTCAGCATACTGAAAGAAGAAAAGAAAAAGGCAAAATAAAGATTAGCAGACTTTATTTTTCTACGATATAAATGTATACCCCAAATATATACCCCCTACATATAATTATCTAGCTGGTATCTATTTACATAGCATTTGTTATGATTATTTCCTGTGCTTTACTGACAAGCACTCTTAAGTGCTTGCAAATGTCATAAAACAGCAAATGTCACCTAAACAGTGTTCAGGACTGCTCATGGGCTCCATTCTCCCACCTTTCCTTCTTTCCACCAGGTGCCAACAATGCAGCTGACCTCCTGGCTTTCCCTGCGTCTGCATCTCCCCACGATGCAGCTTTATCCCTAGACCTCTGCTGATAGCTTTACAAATGGTATTTTTCTGAGATAAGCTGCCTGTATCTTCGATGTGTTGTTTGTGCAGACTCAGTTTATAAAGTTTACACAACTTACCAATGCTTTTTGAAGTATTTGTCAGTCTGCAAATGTTCAGACCTGTAAATGTTACCAGATGTGATATACTGTTTTCTTGCAGAGACCAGATAAATGTGTTGACTAACACTAGATCAAGGACGTGTTTGAGCTATCAGATTTCTGGTACTTTTTGAAAAGCATTTCTTTTACAGCTTTATCAATATTAAGAATTTAGCCTATTTAATCAATACAAAGTTGTATATAAATACATATATAAAATATTAATAAAAAGTAAATATTAAAACATTGAAAACATATCTTCAGTTTTTAAAGGCTTTTTACTAGAATGTCTGCTTTGCTTATCTAACATTTTACTGCAGTGGATTACAAGCACCAGACACTACATATCTGCTGATGTCTTTTCCAACTTAAAAATATTGATTTCTTTCAGAGATATTAAGATATTAAAAAGCTTTAAGTGGTTTAGAATGCTTTTACATGGGTGCTAAAAATGTGAAAATTGTAAGAATTTTGTTTTATCTCAGTAAAATACCTTCTAATTATATTTTAGAGTATTTTTAGTGGTCAAAAAAGAAAAAAAAAACAGTTTTCTATGCTCTCAACAGCAGGCTCTGCTGAGCTCTGTTTTCTACTCTCCCTTATGTGTATGATCTTTTGCCTCTTTTAGTTTATAAAAATAAATTATTTTTATATGTGCAGACCCTGAAGGCCTGGTAAAAACAGTCATCACATGGCTTCCTTCAGAAAACGTGTTTTTAAGTAGATAAATGAGCATGTTTCATCATCAAAATATAGCTTTATTTATTGTATCACTAAAGTACAGAAGTTGTTAAATCTGAATGACCACACACATGATGTATCTTTACAGAAATATTATGAGTTCCTCAATTCTAAATGAAACAGCAAGCAGTTTAGAAGACAGCAACAGACTTGAAAATTCAAATGTATTAAGAGACAGATGTTTTCCTCCTAGGGAGGAGAAGGTCTGCAGCTAAGCTCCCTCCTGGGATCCACACCTCGTGGAGTCCTGAGGCTGCCAGAGGGATGCTGCAGCCAGAGGAGGTGGTAAAATGAGCTGCACCAGGTTCTTGGGATGGGAGACACAGGCCAGACAAGTTGCCAGGGTTCCTACAAGTGTACAGACTGGAGAGACAGAAAACTGTTTAGAAATGTCTTGGGAGAAAGGACAAGAAATATGATCTTGCTCTGATGAAAAAAGAGGTGGAGGAGACAGATCTATCCAAATTGGTGTTTCTTTGTGATTAATATTTTGTGTAAATTACTTATCCCATTTGCACATAGGTTAATTATAAGACAACATAATGTTCATCCAGGAATTTATACTTGTGTAGACCTAGTAACAGAATTTTTCTCTTTATCAATCAATTGCTCACCTTTGATCTCCAGATTACCACTGTCACCTTATCAGAAAGACAGATGTGAGCTAAAGACTTCTTCCTGCTTGACGAGAGAGGCCACCCTCCCATGGTCCTGGTGAGTGTGGTCTCTGCTGTATCAGTTCATCAAGTAAAGCAATTGGAATGTTCACTCTCAGGACATAGAGACAACCAGTGATAAAACCTGACTCTCACAGTTTGGAAGTTGTCTTAGCCAAGGATTTTGTTTTCCATCAAAACTTGTGGAACAAAAAAAAAAAAAAA
>VXAA01006400.1:72682-105886 GCA_013399115.1 Anseranas semipalmata
CTTTTTTCAGCTTTTATTGCTGAGTGTGACATCATATGGTATGGAATATCCCTTTGGTCGGTTTAGGTCAGCTGCCCTGGCCATGTCCCCTCCCCACTTCTTGCCCACCCCCACCTACTGGCTTTGGGGGGTCTGGAGAGAGTCCTGGTGCTGTGCCAGCACTGCTCGGCAGTAGCCAAAACACTGGTGTGATACCAGCGCTGTTCTAGCTACAAGTGCAGAGTACAATGCTATATGGGCTGCTGCAGGGAAAGTTAACTCTATCCCAGCCAGACCCAGTACACTTATGAACACTAAAACCTTAAGCTTAGAGGATTTGGGAACGCAGATAAAAATCTGAGAAAGAGGTGTCTCCACGGCTCAAAAATGGCTGCATACTCTGAACACTGCAAAACAGGACCCTTAGCTCTGCTCCCTTAAGCTGCTCTATAAGGTGGGAAAGAGCACTGAAGAGTTTTACAGCCTGAAGGGTGTTCTCTCATTTTCACACTTTTGAGTGCCACTAAACTCAAACCTCTACAATAGATGAGGTCACAAAGAGCAACTGCCTTAATTGTCTTCTTAGTCAACACATTAAATTACACTGTAATTGTTCTGAAATTCACACAGCAAGAGATGCTGCTTTCCACCTCCTCCTCTCTGCAGCTCAAGCTGTCAGTTGTCAACTTCCATGTCTGAAGTTTATTGAATGTCCATGTTCTTCCACTCCCTGCCAACCTATCACCTGCACCAGTGGTGCCACAGAGCAGATGTGCAGCACGACTGTTCTTCCTGGGCCCTGGCACCAACAGGATGACCCTGGAGGGCTCCCATAACCAGATCTTGGCATCACAGCTCAACACACTGACAAGCATGTCCACATGCTCAGGCCACTCCAGTGAAACCTTCATAGATCTGGAGGAGGTGGGGCTCCCATCCCCCACAACATTTGTTGTTGCCTTGTGACTTGACTCAGCTATGGGACAGCAGCTGAGCAGCTTTCCCCTGCTGCACTGGAGTGCTCTTGGCTTTTTAAGCCCTTGTTACTCATCTGGACTGTACTAAGGGCACTGTGCTGTGAATTGGATGAAGACATCTCCCATGCCATACAGTGAATTAAGATCTGTTCGGGCACGTGCCTGTGCCCAGTGCCTGAAACCTGTTGGCTTGCTGCAGGACACCTACGTCAATTTCTGGAAGCAATGTATGAACTTGCAGAGGTGTGCTGACCCCTGGAGAGACTGGAGAGCACTAGGTGTATTAAGGAGACACCTGGCCATACATCAGTTATCCCAACTCCCCGTACTCTTGTTTAAGCAGAAAGAAACCCTGGTCTCTGAGATGGAAGGGAGTCACGGTGTCATCCAGCCAATAATCCGGTCTGGAGAGGCCTGAATGCCAAGGATCTTAGGATGTGCTATTGCACTTTGACCCCTCAGTATTGAGGCAGCTTTAGTAACCCATCATCACCTATTGAAGTACAGGGAGCTTTGCAGCATGAAACAGCACCTCTTGATAATTTTCCTGGGCCAATCAGGTGTGTGGCACAGGCAGTGAGACGCTTAGGTGTGGTCGACTGTCCCCACAGACCACCCAGTAACCTGTTGAGCTGTACAAACATAGGACAGATGAAGGTCTTGAATTGAGTGAATGGGATGAGAATAAGAGGCATGCAAGGGAAGTGTTGCGAGTGGTAATATGGGCCTAGAAAGGAAAGTTACATTGTCAAGACTTTTCTGTATTAAATATAATGGTGAATTACGCAAGAGGTAGACTAATGATACACCAAAAGGAAGAAAGAGACAAGGAATGAGTCACTACTAAAATGCAGAATTGAAATGGTCTGAGCAGAAGAAATTGTAGAAAGATATAAGGGAAAAGAGGAACACATGAAGGCTGGCAGAGGAAAACAGGAATACAGTGGATGAGAGAGAATAAATGCAAAGCAGTGAGCAGAAAGAACAAAGAAATAGCTACAAGAGACCAGGACCGTTGAGATCAAGAAACAGGCAGTCAGCAGCTTCCAGCTAGAAGACAAAATAAGTACAGAGAAAAGATGAAGTCCAGGTAAAATCCATGGGAGAGATAGAGGGGTGAGCAGGGGGTAAGATTTTGGTGTTGGTATTCTGGTATTGGTAAGCATTACTATCTTTCAGTTTACAGTCAGAAGAGCAAGGCCCATGGGAAGAAGAAGGTATTTTGCTGAGTGAGTCAGTTTGGGGGGTCAGTTTGAGTGAGTCAGTTTTTTGTTTGATGATGGGTAATTTGTTTGTTTGTTTGTTTTAGGCATGTGAGAATTGAGAGCAATAAAAAGCAGAAGAAAGCAAAGAGTTAAAGGAACAAAGAGGAGGAATGAATGGAGTTGAGGTGAATCAATGCCAGGGACAGTGAAAGAGAACAAATGAAAAGCAAAATAAAAATCTCCACCTCTGTGGAGAGTGAAGAGTTCAGTGTGTCAGAGGAATGAAACAGGAAAGACAGGAGATCAAGGAAGGAGGTGGGTGGATTGAACTTTTTATTTGAGAAAGGTATCATAGTAGATCAATTGATCAATCATTGACTGATCTATCTATCTGTATTTGTCCACTTATCTGTATACCTGACCATTTATCTGGTAACTTGGGTTTGGTCAGAATATGCCCTCTAGACTATATTAAATGTGGCAATCCGCAGCACCTCAGGGAGGCCAGGAAAGCATATTGTTCTGCCTGAGGCTACTGGTACAGCTTTGTACAAGGGGACACAGTCTTATAAGGGCTAGAGTGAAAGCTAGTATACACAGCAGCAGTTGTGGAGAAGGCTGAAGAAGTCTGCTGGAAATGAAAGAGAGTGGATTTGTGGAAAGGATTTATGGGATTGAACTCTCCCAAGAACAACAGTAGATGCTGCGGGATAACAAAGCAGTGTTTACAGGGTAAGGGTGCAGAGTGGAGAGAGAGAGAGAAGTGGCAGCTGAAGAAACTCGGGGAATAACCATCACGAATTGCATCAGCAATTCAGGTAAGAGGAGAGGTGGCTGGATGAGAAGATGCCATTGGATGAGATGAAGTGACAGTGGGAAAGAAAGCAGGAAGGGATAGGGAGGTCAGAAGGAAAATTGTTTACTGGAGACAGAGCTGTGAGGAGTGAAAGGGTTGACTCTGAATGAAAGGAGATGAAGAAATAGAGAAATGCATAGAGTCAAGGAAAGAGATGAACCCAAACAGAACGAACAGTTTTGGGGGAAGAACTGAGAGGCCTGAAGAAAGGGTGAAAAGATGATTGTCTGTGGCAGAGGGGCAGCTCTGAGGGTTAGGTGGAGTGATGTCTTTGCTGGGTGAGCAACACTAGAGGTTGTGCAGCCATCTATCATTTCCTAGGAAATCCCTCCAGCTGAGTATCCTGAGTATTGTTTCCTGAGAGTTGTAGGATGGCTGCTTATAGCAAGCTGTGCTGATGTGATATACATTACCATGTAGAGTCATCAATAAAACACAAGAATTTGGGCAAAAGCAGAGTAAGTCACTAAATTGGGACTGCTATTGCCGCCATGTTTAGGGAAACACATATTTGGATAGCTAGGACCCTTCAGGATTTTTGGGAGGATGGGTGTCATTGTTACAAAAAGTAAGGACCAAAAATAGCAGAGGGAGTACCTCTGCAGGGAGAGCATTTACTCTGAAAAGGGAATTGTGCTGGAGTTATTGCCTAGAGTCATTATCTCTGTGGTTCCTTCTCTGATAGCTTCACATATGGCTTATAGAGAGGATTTGGTAGCTTATTTCACTATGATAACCACCTCACTTTTACTGCTAGCCTGTGCCAAAACTGCTTCTCTACATCTTCTTTCCTGTAAAAAGTCAGTAGAAGTTATGCTTTTTTTTTTTTTTAAAGAAAAGAAAGTATCACAAGGTATTTCAATATAAAGCTTTCTTCTAACATCTTTCCCTGAGAAACCAGTACTTACTGGTCACTGTCCAAGCCAAAATACTGGGCTATATGGAGCTTTGGCCTAATGCAAATTTTTACTCTTCACAGACTTGAGAGGTAAGTAATGAATTTGTTTCAGCACTAGAGAAGAGTGGGGAAAAGCATAGAGCCGCAAAGGACTACATATGTTCTTCCATGTTAGTACCACAGTAATTAAGCAGTTAATTACAATTAATTAGTTAATACATCTGGAACAAATATTTGCTATAATTTGTAGGCATTTTAATGATAATGTGAGCCAACATGAAACATTCCTGAGAAATGTGAACAACGGTAGAAAATTGTCCTGACCCAATGCCCACTTTTTCACCTTAACCACAGCACCATCCAGCAACATTTCTCCCCTTTAAATATACTTGCCAGAAACTGAAAAGGCAGTTAAGAAGAGTTCCTGAACCCTGAACCTGTGAGCAGAGAATGGTGATTGTTGCCACACTGCAGAAGTTAGCTTAAATACTTGTTAAGTAGCTGATATAAAAAGAGTTCTAGTCTCTTCCAGCAAACAGAGGCAAATGACACAGTCTTAAAGCATTTGCTAAGTCTACAAAAAATCATAGAAGTGTAAATAAAATGACTATAATTTATGCTATAGCTCCAGGAGGCTGAGTGTTTGCTTTTTGGCTTTATAAAACAGGAAGTCAAAATAAAATTGGAGCTAGAAGTTCTCATCATCTACTTTCAGGGAGCTGTGAAAAAAACAGCGCAAACAGGGCATGCAGCATTAACCAGTGAAGCTGGACTGTTTGTCCCTACAATAAATACTTCACTAGTGCATGTTTGTAATTTTTCCTTTAATTTGTATAGGGACTGAGACAGTAATTTAGACAAGCAAGATTCTTTGAGTAAGAAATGTGACATTAGTATTTCTGTGGTTTGACTCAAGATAGAAGAACCCGACTGCCAAAACTTCACTCATGTATGAGGTCAGCTTCAATGTAAGGTGTACAAACAGCCCTCCTTAGGCCATCTTGTCTTGACCTTCAGTTCAGAAATTGCCATTGTATTTAATGAAACTATTAGAAACCGTAGTTGGCACCTGTGTAGCAAACCAGGAAAGATTACTAGAGCTAAACCGTTAAACCATTTGCATCAATTTGGTACATGGTTTTGCTTTTAAGGGCCTCATGAAGGGCATGTGTCACTATAACCTGTGAGGGTTCACAAATACTTTTAGCCGATTTTGCTTACAGAAGTTTAACCTTCATTTGACTCACAGCGGTAGTTATGACTGCTCCTATTCAATGGTCTTGTGTGAATTCCTCCATGAACAGTTCAAATCACCGTGAGCATCTCTGACCTTCTGCAACCTGATTGTTTTCTTTGTCCGTTGTAAGCCCCGCAGAGCAGAATTGTCTGTTCCTGTGTTTATACAGTGACCAACATAGATGGATGCAGACAGCTCCAACAGATTACTGCCTGTCAAGCCCCTAAGTGCACTAGTAGGACTTCACTGCCCTGACCAGCCTGACATGGGCTTCCACACACATCCTCTGTCCATGGTTCAAGGAGCACCATTTAAGTTCAGGCTTGAGCTACGTTGTAAGTGTCTGACCTATGCTGTACGTGCAGCTATCTCCAGGCCTACCTCCAGCTTTGTCTCTTGGATGGGCCTCAGACCTACGTTGTAGCCTTGTCTCCTAGTCCTGTGTCTGGCCTCATCTCCTACTGCTCCTGACCAAAGTCCTTGGGTGGACCTTGGTACTGATTCATCAACTCACCTTGCCTTAGGGTGTTGATGCACCCCATTACCAGCACCCTACTTCTTCCATACCTTTCAGAGCTGTGTCCTGGTGACAGGTGTGTCCAGTGAGGACTCTGCCTGTGCTATGGTCACTTTACTCCTGGTTTGTTCCACAAACATGGAATAGCCATGCTCTTCCTGCTTCTTGACACGATTGCTCAGCACATTTTTCATATTTCGTTGGGAAACGTGACTATTTGTGATGGGTAGACGTGAAACATTAGAAGATGTAAGAAGCAACTCCATTAGGGTGACACCAAGGAAAATGACTGTCCAGCCGAGGATTGTGCGGTCCCTTTCCAAACTTGGCATCCTGTCCTCCAGCTGGCAGACAGGCAGAGGTATTGAGAGCTTTCATGTTCCCAAGATTGTAGCTCTCCGTGTTACAAAGGTTCATTATTACTCTTTCCTAGCTGCAGGTTATGCCCTACCCCTTCAGCAAAGAATCTTGTGCTGCTCCACCACTGCTCTGCCCTGGAAGAAGGCTTTGAGTGCAAGGCCTTTGCCTGAAAAAAAAATACAGTCCTGTCAAGGATTGCAGATTTGAGTTGAGCAGCAATGCTGGAAGTGTGGTATGTAATATGGCTGCAAATGTGGTGGTGTCCTCTGCTGACCATACTGGACATCAAGGTCATATGCAAAGAAAAGGAACCAGTTAGAAATATGTTACATGGCACATCTGTCACCTCCTCTTTCCTTTTTCCATTCCAAATCAGGATACATTGCAAGACTGCAGACTTTGACAATGAGCAAACATGAGTCAATATGACAACAGACCCAGATATTAGAAAGCAGGCAGCTGACACATTTGTGGCTAAGACATAATGGCTTTTTATGCTGTCAGCCCTGTGTCTGCACATGCTCCATCACCAGTCCTGATAACACACCTGGTAATCTTCAACACAGCTGCAGTTTTCTAAGGACACCCCAGTCTGAAACCCTGTAAGGCAAAAAGAGAGACACACTGACATCTTGTGTAGGAGATAGAAACATGCACTCCAAAAAACAAAATCTGCATTGTAAGGCAGAAATGGCCCTGAACTATGAGGGAGGGCGAAAGGGCCCCAGCAAATAATCCTGGGGTTCCTCCTTGGGGAGCAAGTTGCTTGAAGGGAAATAATCTGTGGAAAAAGTATGCCAGACATAACTCCAGCTCCTATATTTTAAAAATAAACACCTAGAAGCAGTTTCCCCTGTGTTCAGGAGCACTTGCAGATTCATTTTCTGTGACATTTTAAAAGATACTTTTATGATGCTAAATAGATTTAATCAGAATGCTAATTAGATTGCTTGTTTCTCTGTCTCTATGACTAATCTTTTAACTAGTCAAGCACCTGGGGTGTTTCTTGTTTGTTACAAAAATAAAGCCAGAGCCCCTCAATCTGAACTCTTCAGATCTCATGTGTAAAACAAATCAGCACAGATCAGGTGTAAATGTACGTACTTGGAACAAGACTCTGCTCTGTTCACCCATGGGGCAGAAGCAGATGGGTGGAAGGGTTTTGCTGGGGCATGTCATGTTTTAACTACAAAATCCAAGTGAAACTGAGGCGATGAGGAATTTTGCCACATTACTGAAAGTCATGATTTCTACTTCTTTCTATTCTGTCACCAGTGGTGGAAATCCCTATATAGCCAGGGGAAGGGTGCACAGACAAGCACGTGCCTGGTGCTGCTTCCCTCAGACTCCTGCCTTGGTCCATATAGCTGCAGGACCTTCTGTGACCAGAGGCTGAATCTCTACATTCAGCAGTGCTTGGAGTAAAATCTTTCTCACAGCAACTGAATCTGTTTTAGAGTAATGCAAACTTCTGACAGCTGTAGCATCCTGTAGCATAAGGGTGTGCAACTTGACTGTGCAGCCTGAGAAGATATCACCTTTCACTTGAGCTGTTGGTGAATTTACACACATCTAGCAGGAGGAATTTGTGGTAAGAAAAGAGCTTTCCTGACTTGTTTAGACTTTGGGTGAGGGAGGGAAACCCACAACTGCAGGGTACAAAAAAAAAAAAAAANNAAAAAAAAAAGAGGGGAAACACTTGAAAACTAATACAGCCTGGGAAGAGATGTAGAGGGCTGTTGAAAGGAAGGCTACAGACCCCTTCAGATGAGCTAGGAGCTTAAATTGAGCCTTTAGCTTCTTGGGCATAAGCTGCTGTGCAAAACCCCAAACTGTGCATATGAAAAGAGGTGTTTATTTCTACAACACGTGACTGGTACAAGGTTGCTCTCTTACAAATAGGACACAATTAATGAAATGTACCTTGGTCGCTGTTAAGTTTTTTTAACCTACTGACTACTCATTTTTTATCAGACATGAGGTTAAAAAAAGAAGTACATCCCGTGAAGGACTTGAGGACACCAACTTCAAAGCAGGAAATAATTACTGGACACTCTTCTGACTCCAGACCTATGTAAGTAAGCGCTATAATGCAATGCTTTCTGTCTGTCCATTTGGTAGAGTGGGATTATGTTGATAAAAGATTAATTTTGCTTTTATCTGCAGGAGCAGTGTTCGGGCTATAGACACTCCCAAGACTTGGCTGCTCAGGTATTGTGGGACGGTATGAGTGAGCATGTGAGAAAGAAAATGCAGAAATAATATTTTATAAGGTAGATCTACATAAACATTTCATCTTAGGTGACAATGTATTATTTTTGTGTCAAAAGGGTCAGTTGTTCATGGTGCTAATATGCTAACTCTACACAGCTTTCCAGGCTCACTGGCTATATTAATCATCCATCTACAATGTATCATCATCACAGGAAGGCCTTGTCTGAAATAAAAAATAAACCAAAATATTTTCCTCAAATCAGTTAATGGGGCTTTTATTGCATGGGAAGGTCACTGCACAGTCAGAGCCCTGAAACAGACGCGTCTGAAATGATGCATTTTTCTGCAAGTTGCGTGACTGTCCAAAATTAATAATGGAAATACAGTCTATAGCATCAAAAGTTAATGCTTAGATTCAACAGCACAGGACACATACAAGACAGCATATGCAGCCAACGGAGAGGTTTAGTCCTGAAATACTGTGTGCAAAGCAGATCCAAGTAAAGCCACCATTCAGCACTCACTGATTATGTGCCTGAATAATTTAATCTCTGAATTCAGATGCCCCTGTAGCAGCAGGCCCCCAGGAGCACATCACTGGGGAACTCCCCAGAACCTCCTCCTTTGATTGGCTTGCACAACGGCCAGCATAAGAAATGATCTCTTACAGGCTGGGCTCCTCCTGGCCAGAGCCTGGCAGGCGCTGTTTGACAGCACAGTTTGCATTCCCTGCAGTTTTCAGGACTGTCAGAACAAAACCTGTTCTGGTTAAGGCATTTTTCTTTGACTAGCAGGGCTCCTGTTGGGTCTTTTTTTTTCTGTCAATAGGACCATTAGATCAGAATCTGCCTGTGAAGAGACTTGCAAAGGGGCTATATGCATCCTACCAGTGGCACATGCTGAGAAACAGCAACACAGGAAGCATGCTCTTCTCAGGTCACTTATTAATTGATTTGCTCCAAAATTCTACCTTCAGCAAGACTAAGTGATTCCACCCCTGAAGGCAGGGAGGAACCCTGCACAAAAGTAGTGGAGGTGGTGTGAGGAAGAGCATCCAGAGCAAAATGGGACCTGATTTAAATCACGTGTGTGCATGCAGCCTCCGATTTCCATTTAATTTTTGCAACTTGTAAGGACTTATCTGGAGATTTCAAGATCATATTGCTGATTGGGAAACATCAGAAGATGCAGACTGAATTGACAGCATTTTATTTATAATTAACAGGAAAATCTGAAGCATTAGATAACAGTTTGAGGCATAAAGCATGTCTACTTATTAGTTCTGTATTAGTACCATGAAATTCAAGCTGATTTTTTTCAATAATTATTTTGCTTGCAAAAGTCTAGCACAAGTGTTCCTGTGCAAAATGGAGTAAAGATCTTCTGCCCTTTAAATCTAAATGTCCTAGACTGTGAAGCTGACAGCCTGCTATTTCCATCATCTGCTCTGGTCCTTGCACTGTAACAGCTAAGAGCAAACACACCAGCATAGCAAATACGTGTTGCAAGTTGTACAGTATCTCCCCATCTCTGGTTTCAAAGTTGTGTCATAGTCCCCTACACTTGGAAATGCTCTTTGCTAATAAGGCACAATGAAATGTACCATAGAATGTGGAGAACAACCCAAGCTGGTCTACACCATACACCAACATCTGAAACAGCACTGAGATTTTTTAACAGATTTAGGCTACTTTGGGCAAGGTGCAAACGTACTGCTCTGAAAACCAAGCTTCCACATGGAACTTTTTCTGTTTCTTACCTGTCTCTTCCTTTTCTGAGAAGAGTGAGCACAACTCTGCAACTACTTACCGCATTAATGTATAAGAAATTTCCTTTGCTAGCAGCTCCTGTATTCCTGTATCTTTACAAACACATCATACAGCTGCAGAATACTATTAAAATACTATTCTGCAGGTGTGTGAAGAAAATAAATTTTTACATGAGTTCAAAACTGGAAAAATTCTTATGAGAAAGCTCCAATGAGGATTATGAGATGGGTGGATAATGCCTTTACCTCCAAAGTCACTGTTGCACATTTTGCTGGGAAGGTGAGATCGTGTTCTGGAGAACTGTGACACATGCTTGTTCTGTGCTCTGCTTCTCCAGCAGTATCCCACATTGGAGACAGTTGTTGGATTAGACAGGATTTTGGTAAGACTGATTTTGACTTTGTTAGAAGACCTGCCAGCATGCATGTTAACTCAAACATTCAAAATTGAACATTTTATTAACAACATTTTGCAACAGTGCTTTCTCTTCAACTAAGCTTCAAGGTACACATGGAACTTGCAGATAAAGGACTGGGTGTAGAAGACTTACAGAGCATTTAAATCATGCCCATTTCATGGCAGTTGCTTTCACACTGATTAGTTAGTTTGCCTGTTTAAGAATCAAAACCACTAAACTACTGGTGTTTTAAAAATTGATTTCCTCATGAAATTTAAGCAACTGTATTCATCTGAATATCACGCAAAGGTCTGAAAAGGATATGGACAAGTAGATTACACCCGATAGATGTGATTGCAAATTCAAGCTGCGTTACACTAACATCAACAAAGCAGTAAATGTGCACATTGTTACAAATGACACTTGTGTCACACCAAGTGTACTTTGATGATATTGTATTCAAAAGGTGTGTGGCTTTGGTAGAAGAAAAAACAGTCTGGTAAAGACAATTCCATGCTCGATGTGTCTCTGTACAGTTTATTTTACAAGAGATGAGATGAGCACTGTGGTGCATATAAACTTGCAGAACAATATAGGAAAATACAGTTTTACCATATGAAATTGTTTTACAGTAAGACAAAAATTACGTAGTGGAAATGCCTTCAACATTGAAGGACAAGATCCATAATGACATAAAGTAGCTTCCACCAAACTCTGCCAGTTTACCCGAGCTGAAGATCTGCCCCTAAATGTTTTCTGCATTCAGCTTCTTCAGTTCGGTGATTCCTTCATGTACCGTTATGGAACAAAACCCATGCTATAATATGCACAATGATCCAAGATTTACTAGTTACCCAGACAGAGGCTGCATGATACATAAACTATTTTAAGGGGTCTAGTCAGCCAAAATTTATGGAAAGTTATAAAATTCTTGATAAACATCTTTAAAAAGAAGTCATTAGTACTGGCAAAGGACAACTTCTCTAAAAGTTTAGAAAGTATTTAGCAAATTACACAAAAAGGACCAAATAAGCAACCTTATTTTAGTAGAAAACTCTGTTTTACTGTATGACTGGTGATCTGGCCTGCCTTTGAATCCCTGCTGTTAGAATGTCTGCAAAACTGTTTGGTAGATTTTTCACTGTCTTGGGCTACCAGAAGAATAGAAATTAAAGAGGAGAAGAAAACATTTGCCCAATACTACTACCTGTTCTTTTCATAATGGATAGAGGTTGCTGTCCCTGAAGAGTGTTTTTGTCATACTGTAGTAACAGTGTTAAATGGATATCAAAATTCCTTATGCTATTTTGAAAATCTCAGTCATCACATCAAAATACCTCCAAGGGAACAAGGGATTTCAGATCAAGTATTCCCAAATTCAAATGACTAAGATTGTCATGTCATGCAGATGTGAGATCCGTGAAATCACTATTCAGCTTTAGACTTCCAGTACCAGAAAAATTGTTCTAAGCAACTGCTTTAAAGAAGAGTCAACGTTTGTTTTTACAAAATAGCACTACTTAGGCCCCAAATGCCACTTGACTCAACTATTTTTTATACAGAATTTGCTGCCTATTCCCTACTGAGACCCCTATCCTGAAGGATGTGTCAGAAGATTAAGTTAGTAACTGTCCTTCAATGCAGTTGCTTTTAAGTCTAACATGGCTAAAATTTCCTATTCCATTTTCAGCACTGAGAATTTATGATGCCTGTGTTAGACTGTAAATGATCATTGAGATAAAGGCAGGACTATGTAAATGTGGATGTCCTAAAAGAGTGCACAGTGCAGAACAAGAAGGAAGGGTTGAGAATCCTGCACAGATCTGTGCATACTGTCTGCTCCTGAGTTCTGAAAATTTGTAGGGTCAATCTGTGTATTTTATATGCTTGTAGCAGGTACAATTTAAAGAGGCACTTCAAGGGGAACTACTAGCTGAATTTTAGTAGGTTTGTGATACAAGCCATTATTCAGTTATTTGTGAAATCAGTAGCTCTGAGAGACTACATATATTCAAAATTATAGTCTTGTCCACTCACTGAACCTGAATACAGCAGCTGAAAAGCTTTTGTTCTGAATATCCACTGAGTTTGTTTCTCACAATACACCTGAAACAGTTCAACTTAATGTAAGTTGAGGGAATTAAATTTGAATGTTTCAAATGTATATATATTTTTCTGTAATTATTATGCTATCACTATAAGAAATTTTTTATTGGTCTCTAAAAGATTTTATCCATGTACAATTGTTAGAATCAGATGTTTCATTAGGCACAAAAGGTTTCTGCTTTGAGGAACACATGGGATTAGAAATTTAAGTTAAATTGTGCTATGTGTTGGTACCTTCAGAAAAAATCTCCAGGAAGAAAAAATAAACTGTGACTAGCACAAAAAGGAGTCACTGCATTTCCAAACCCAGTGGCTGGTTAGAACATTCCAAAACAAAAAACAAAACAACCCCTCCAAAAAAACAAGCACTCACCATTCTCAGAAAATATCCAAAAGCATGAAGTTTGGTCATTAAAGCAAAAAAGAGATATTCTATGAACATTCAAAATCAAAGAAAAGATCTTGAAAACTGGTGTGTGTCAGTAATGGAGGGGTGGGTACAGTAACAATGAAGTTGAAGAAATAAGAACTGACTGATGCATTCTTATATAAGATCTACTGTTAGACAATGTAATTAATATTGTTTACACAACAGTTCTTCTCCGGAAAAAACAGGGACTTGCTGATGTGAAAGACGACATCAGCATTATGCAACAGAAAGACTGCGTGCTCCAAGCTCCTGGAGAATACCTGCAAGCCAAGCTTGATACATCTCTGCCTGACCTACAGTCAGTTCATTGCAATGGCACAGGACGTCAGGCTACTGCCAAATCCAAAAAACATTCTTCAGTCATCAGTGTGATGTTGCCACATATTGGTCTCCTGCTGGCACAATCGTGCTAGTCAGAGAGCCCTGTATCAAGGAACAGATACAAGGGAACATTTCATTACCCATTTTCATATGCTAAGCAAAATTCAGAGAGTGATGAGCCTCTTACTGGACCCACCAGGTTTCTGAGTGCCTAGCACTGAGAAGCTCAAATTTCATTGGGGCAGTTAAATATTTTACTACCTTATATGTATATTTTTCATTTGAATCTGCATGTGACTATTGCCCACCTGGTTAAGAGGGAGCAGCAGGCTCCTCTGTAAAATGTCAGATTTTTCCACCATGCACAGAAGGACACCAGTCAGCTGCTCCTGATCACTGTACGAGTACAGGAGGAATGCCTATACAGGAAGAATTATTCACAGCAATGCTTCAGAAAGCACCACCTCTGGGACCTCATTCTCCTATTTCAACCCATGCTGGACAGCAAAAAGCCTACAGACTATACAGAAGGCTCAGTGATCAGGAAAGAAGACATTGTTCTTGGAAAGTGAAAATGTAAGAGCAACCAGAACTGCCTCCAGGTCAACAAACTCTGACTTCCATCTCTAGGAACATGCCCAGCAGGCTGCACTAGTGAAAAACAGCACACTGCCTATTACAAAATAGCAAATATTTTTTGTATTCAGAATGAAGCAATCAATTGATCACACCGAGAAGTCACATCTACTCTCCAGGGGTGCCTCCAAGGTGCTGGTTTGGGTTTCTAAGGTGCTTCATAGTGAAGGACCCACCTGGGTAAACAATGCTCTTTCTCTCTCTTCTTCTTCTTCTCTCTCTGTGTGATTGAAGAAACAGGTGGTCAGAGCCACTTTTTGACTTAATTTGGGAATTGGATCATTAGAGCTGCAACAGGAGAGCTGTAGGCCTGTGCTCTAGAGCTGTACTCCTACCACAGCCTACTACACAGTGTCGCTCACAGAGCTGTTGAGAACTGCATACAGCAGCTAGGTCTCATACATTAAGTATTTGAGATTCTCATTTCTTAATGTTTGCCTTACTGAAAGACTGAGGAAAAAAAGCTTATGCATTTCTGTTCAGTAGCCTGATTTGCAAAGTCTACATTATCACCTATGTGCACCCTGTTGACTTCCTAGAAATCTCTGAGAGCTGAGCACTTCCAAAGAGAAGGTCAAAAGAAGAGCATACATGTCTACATAAGGATGATGGAGGCTCACTTCCTGCAAATATTTAAAGAATGGTGTCAAAAAATGGTACAAATTTAAAGATGTTCTGAGAAGGTCTGAGCAATTATGACAGCATGTAAAAGCTTCCTGTTAATGCTTTATAGAAAATTCCTGTTAGGAAAACAAAACAAAAAAAAAAGTGATTTGCATGCAGCTCACTGTCCCAAGACAGATACACTTGCTGGCACTACATCATGGGGTTGCAAAGTTAACAAAAAGCAGTTAATTCTGCAACACAAAACTGCAGATGCATGAAGTTTAATAAGAAACAGAGAACAAGTTTGCATATCACCTGCTATGCATGAAAGAACAATTTTGATATATATTGTAACTGTGCAACATGGAGGGAACACAGCTACCCTGTGGTAGCCCTGCAGGGCTGCAGAGGGGAAACCGTATTCCAAGAACATAAGCGGGATTTCCATGTGTCTTTCAATGCTCTTATGATCTCTTAACATTAAAAAAAATAAAAATAAAAAATTAAAGCCATCTCTAAAGATCCCAGTATCAAATAATGAAATAGCTTTCCTACAAGAGAACAACTAAGCCTTTCAACACAAGTTCAACATACAGAAGTGACTAGCAAACATGGGTTATGGATGTGAGTGAATATGGAGCAGGTTGGAAATCTGAGAATTAGGCCTTTTTGGATCTTGTTCTACGAAAGCAACTGGAATCCTGCCAGTGATGGAGAAGAGTGCACTTGGCCAATGTAGCAAATGACTCATCACTTTCAGCTCATTAACTCAAACAGAAATCAGCCAACAGCATTGGATCCAGAACTAATTCTGTTAGGAAAATAGTTGAAAGAATACCTCAGAGAAAGACTTACAAGAAGCACTTCCTATTGAGTTAACTGTGCCAGAAGACATCTCAGAATATACAGGCAGGCTGGTACGGACAATGAATAAAATATTGGCGTTCTGTACGGTAGCTGAGGTTACAGTTGCATAAAACTTCACCTGTTGTGTCACCTGAGTCAGAACACCCAAGGGATTCAAAGCCGCAGGAGTTCATGGAGCCCTCTATCTCAGACTAGACCTCAAAATTTCTGGTTGAACCAGAGATCGCTGGGGAACCAGAGACTTGGCAGCATTAGAGAAGTACGTGACAACATCGCTTAAGTAGAGAGGGTGCTCTGCAGGATGGGCAGGCCTCTGAAACACAGGCAGCTTCAAAAAAGACCAGGGCAAGTGGAGCTACCAGATGAGAATCAGTGGCAAATTCCCTCTAATTGTACTTCTTTAAGTAAAAGCAATGAACACTAATAAAAAGCCCACCTTCTGCTCTGTGACCACGTAGCCATGCAAAGATGCAAGACAGCCATGCCAAACAACAACAAAAAATCTGATACCTGTAGTGACTTAACAGTAAAAACTTGTATGACGTGTGTGGACCCATCTGCCAGAAAAATAAGATCACTCCTGAACTCAGGACCTATGGAAGCAAGAGACTTTTTTTGCAACTTAATGGATGATGAATAGAGCAATGCTGAAACTCCCAGAGTCACCTTGTTAAGAACAAACATGAGGGCAGGCATACATGCTTCCCTTAAAACATGCCACTACCTGCTTTAAAAATACTGTCTGCTCAGAAGCACAGGGTCTCCAGCACTCCCCGATTTTTAAGGCATCACACTGTTCAAGATCCATCAGCCAGAGAAGGCAATGGGCCAAGTATCACTGATCCCATTGTCTGCAATGTGGTTACACAAGGGAAAATCATTTGTAGGAAATAACATACAAACTGTTTACAAGCAACAGCAAAACTTCCTTAATGCTTCCACCAATTACAAGATGAAAGTCTTATTAATATAGGAAGCATTTCACCCATTGCAGGGTAGTTCCACGTGAGAGTTTGCTGGGCCATCAAGTAAACAACAGCCAGGTACAAGTGCTTGCCTTATATTATGGAAGAGAAAAAAAGATACAGCCTCCACCAAGAGAATTATCATTCTATGCAGCTCATGCTTTCCTGCAACATTTCAAATGGATCAAAACGTAGAAGTAGGAAAGCTGTCTAGAAATAAAGTAATTAAAACAAAAAAACAAAAAACAAGTCATCAGAAACTGCAACTGAGAGTTGAGAGCAGCTTAACACCTTAGAAGAGGAACCAAAATACATTTCAGTCCTCATAGAAACACCTGTGCTAATGGACAGTATTTCTAGTCCAAAACAGATAAAGTAACAATCATCTGTGAAAAAAGAGGAAAAATAAACTAATTGGGAACAGAGTATTTCAGATATTTATTAAGGAGAATACCATATAAAGTGCACAACTAGCTTGGTTTTGCAATCAAAACAACAATGTGGTGAGATGTCATCAAGATTGCTCATTTTAATTTGCAGTATGGCTTAGAATACAGGGGTTGACTTTAGACACAGCTCTTAAGTGTATCAGTAAATTTTGGCCATTGAAGTTTTGAAAGCTCACCATGAATTTGTGGTTTAAAAAAAAGTGTCTGTCCTCCAAAGCGCATGGTAGAGATAGGAAAAGTACATATCAGTATGCCAAAAAGAATCATACCGAGGACAGAATGTGAATGAATAGGAAGACTGAAAAAGACAGATCAGCACAGAACTTCCCTGTTCAAGCAGCGTAAGAGGAGTTGAGGGAAATGTGTGTAGTCTAACTCAGCTCAAGGATTGAGTAACACTTAGGGAAACCATGTCTCAGGCACCAGCATGTTGGATGCTTCCAACACCAAGAATAAAATTGTAGCTGCAAATTCTGAAGTGTGTAACCAAAGGGCAGTACAGTAGGTGTCAGGTCTAACAATCAGCAACACCAGGAAGAGCGATCCTGAGCATGCAGCAGTCACAACATTGCACCTGCCACCATTCAAAGGTTTACAAAGGCTAGTGATACAGCAGAGAAGGGGGCTGAGGAGACATTTGCCTTTGCAAGATGGGAATGACTTGGAATATCAGAAGTTTTTAGGTGAATAAAAGGTAATTCACTCTTTTTCTATGAATCTATACTGGTAAAGAGATGGTTAAAAAAAAAAGAAAAAGCAACAATATGAGAATGCAACAGAATTCAGTTTGAAATGACAAATCACAAAAATAATCACTTGCAGCAATATTAAAAAAAAAGTATTTCAGATAAGACTTCTCTGCATCTCAGCTTGCGTTTCTAAAGGGGAAGATTAATTCTCTGTGATCTAATCACAGCACAGTAATTTAATTGCTCTGAGATTGGTGAACAAAAGCCTAAAATAACAATCAACAAAAGAAAGACACAATTTTGGTACTGGAGAAAAAGGGATGTTAACAAAGAGATAAAGTGGAGCAAAACTGTGGATCAAATGAAACAATATGGTTTGGGAAACTGTAGCTAACACCACAGTACAAAATGAGGAAAGGCTGTAGTGGTGAGAATCAAGGTTTCACAGAATCACAGAATGGTTAAAGCTGACAGGGATCTCTGGAGGTCTTCTGGTACAAACTCCCTGCTCAAACAGGGCCACCCAGAGCAGGTTGTCCAGGACCATGTCCAGGTGGCTTCTGAAGATCTCCAAGGAGGAAGACTCCACAACCTCTCTGGGCAACCTGTTCAACCTACTTTTGCTGGATATAAAGCAAGAATCTTTCATATGAAATGCTGAAAAATATATTAACAGCAACACTGAATAATCAATCAGAAATAACAGTGGGAGAAGAAAATGAACACCTTTTAAAAAACAGTCTCCAAACTACACAACACTCTGTGCCAAGAGCTGTGTTGAATTTTTGGTAGTTTGCGGTAAGGGTAACAAACGGAAAACCTACGGTTAAGAATATGATGATGCAGAAGTGCTGGGCACCTACATCTACACTTTATGCAGTCTAGAATCACAGATACATGGCACCTTTGAAAATCAGGCTCTAAAAAGATAAAAACCAAAATTTAGCTGCTAAAACTTGTTAATTAAATATAGCTAAAGGCTCTGATATTCACCTGAAGGAACCAACAAAGGGCAATTTAAACCTGGATCCCAAACAAAATGTTAGAGGGCTGTCTTTAAGAAGACACCACGAGAAAACATCCTGCATAAGCAGGAAAGGTTTAGAACAACTCATCTATTCCTTGGTATATAACCTCCTTCTGTCGTTGAGGGCACTCAGACAGCTAATGAGGTAGGTACAGCACAACCAAGTCCTTCCTGGTAAATAATAGTGATGGTAACACTTTCATGGTAACACTTTCAACTTTATCAATTGGCCTAGAACAGAAACAATGATGATAATGGGTTTATGTATCCCTGAGAGGGAGCATAAAACAGGAAGAACAGGAGTCTCCTCTAGAGATATTGGGAAAAGGGCTATGGTGGGAAACTGTGTTATATGAAATAAATGTATTCGCACAACGTTGCTGCAAGATATGCAAGTTTTACAGACGGGGGAGCCAGAAAAATTGACTTGCCTATGATCATGAAAGCAGTCAGTGACAGAGCTGGGATTCATGATCAGGACTTCCTTGCCTCCTGCATCATGTTCAGTTACCTACTTGCTGGCCAGAGGAGCACTGCATGGTTGTTCTAACATACTATATACGATAGTCATGCAAGGGATATAGCACAAAGTCACTGAAGAACAGAGCTCTCTCTGTACCAGAAAGCAGATTTCTTCTGGAAGCTGTGTGCAATTGGAAACCTCTGGTGGGAAGTACACACCTGGTTTCTTCATCCTGGAATGTTTGGTGCTTAAGGCTTAGCACGATGAAGACCATTTTAATGACTAAATGTAACAGAGATAGCCCATACAGGCATAAATTACAAGGTGTCTGGTAATGGAACAACCTTTTCCATATGCTCTCCTGACCCCTAAAAAAAATATTAGCCTGGTTAATTCAGTGGGCTCATCACATACAACTATAAGAACAGTCTATATTTCCATGTCCACAGGTCGGATATCTCCAGTTTTGTGTTCTTTTACCCACAGTTCCCTGTCTTTGGCAGGATCCACTTTCCGAAGCAACTGATCCACGAGCTCTACTGTCTGAAATGAACAAAACAAGAATCAAAATGTCAAGGGTGCATTTCAAGCAGATACAGTCTGCTTGTAAGTAAGAACAGCATGTACTTGAGGCCAGGAGGTACAACAGCCAGAATGGGAAGCCTTGTAGCAGGAAGCAGAAAAGAGGCAGGCTTGCAATGTCAGGCAGAGACAAGCTTCCTACACCAGGCATTGGCCAGTCAGTCTCTTGACTCCTGACCTGCAATCTATACCTTACACCAAATACAACCATGTATTGCAGGTCAGCATACATCCCCTGTATTTAAATATTTGAAAATTAGACTTTTTTTTTTTTTAAGAAAAAAAAAACAATACTTCCTCCCCCAACACTGAAACTGTCTATTTACCATCTTTCATTGCAAGAATAAATGACCTCAAGGTGTAGTGCATGGTGCTGGGAGAGCTGATAACAGCTCATGCTGGCCAAATGAAACTCAACACCCCAGCAAAAAGCTGTGATCCAGTAGTATGAAACGTAAGTGGGATCAGGAAGTCCTGGAGGAACAGGACTGAAGGGTTACACTACAGTACTGCTGCAAACTTAAGCTGACAACATATACTACTTTCACATCTCCTTTTGAGAGAAAGTTGGTCAGATCAGGGTAGGGACCATTCAGCTCTGCTGAAGTGCAGTAAAGACAAAAGGGACTAAACAAAAAGCAGACTTACACTTTGGTTGAACATGTCCGTCTCATGCCGCAGCTGCGTATACTGACAAAGATGTTGCCGAATCATCTCCACCCTTTCAACTTCTAGTCTCTCAAGCTCCTGAAGAGGAAAAAAACAAGTTCACGTAGAATCATAGAATAGAATAGAATATCCCGAGTTGGAAGGGACCCACAAGGATCATCGAGTCCAACTCCTGGCTCCACACAGGTCTACCCAAAAATCAGAATTCAGACTATGTGTCTGAGAGCATAGTCCAAATGCTTCTTAAACTCTGACAGGCTCGGTGCCATGACTACGTCCCTGGGGAGCCTGTTCCAGTGCGTGACCACCCTCTCGGTGAAGAACCTTTTCCTGATATCCAACCCGAACCTCCCCTGTTGCTGCTTGACTCCATTCCCTCGGGTCCTATCGCTGGTCACCAGAGAGAAGAGATCGGCGCCTGCCCCTCTGCTCCCCCTCGTGAGGAAGCTGTAGACCACGATGAGGCCTCTTCTCAGCCTCCTCTTTTCCAGGCTGAACAAACCAAGGGACCTCAGCTGCTCCTCGTATGTCTTCCCCTCTAGGCCCTTCACCATCTTGGTAGCCCTTCTCTGGACGCTCTCCAATAGTTTCATGTCCTTGTACCGTGGTGCCCAGAACTGCACACAGTACTCAAGGTGAGGCCGCACCAGCGCAGAGCAGAGCGGGACAATCACTTCCCTCGACCGGCTAGCAATGCCGTGCTTGATGCACCCCTGGATACGGTTGGCCCTCCTGGCTGCCAGGGCACACTGCTGGCTCATGTTCAGCTTGCTGTCAACCACAACCCCCAGATCCCTCTCTGCAGGGCTGCTCTCCAGCGTCTCGTCCCCCAGTCTGTACGTATAGCCAGGGTTGCCCCTTCCCAGGTGCAGGACCCGGCACTTGCTCTTGCTAAACTTCATACAGTTGGTGATTGCCCAGCTCTCCAATTTGTCCAGATCTCTCTGCAAGGCCTTTCCACCCTCGACATTTTTTTGAAAGCTGAGCCTGAAGGCCCAGAGAAAGTATGACACACAAAAGGTTGCCAGTCAGTGCAATATGGCCCCAGGGTCATGCTTTGGAGCTGAACTCTGCGGTTCCCTCTGAACTGCAGACAAGAGACAGCAAGCAACAAAATTCACTTCAGCCTGAGCCAAAGGACAGAAAAGAAGGCTGAAACCTTTCCAAAACTGAGACCACTCAGGAAAAGACAGGAGGCGTTGTCTTCAGGGACAATGCAAGGAAAAGGGAATCTGTTTCCTACAAGAAGCTTTGCATGCTTTGTTGCTAGCTCCAGAAGTTACAATGATTCCTTGGGGTAGCAGGAGATCGTGTTGAGGTGTATGACTCAGAGGGTCTATCTTCCGTCTAACTAGACACCTGAAAGCACAGTTTTATCTGTTCACTAGATGATGGATTGGGACAAATCTCCACCTTGCCCAGCTGGCAGTGAGAAGAGCCCAGCAATGCTTCAGTTAAAAGACAGGTGGTTTCTAACTTTCCTTCTGTTTTTTTCTGCCTCCCTCTTCTTTGAGGGCCAGCTAGGGCTGGGGGAGGGCAGTAGTATGTCTCCTGGACTCTGATACTGCTACTATACCCCAAAATCTGCATTTAGTCCCTCCTTGTCTATCTGAGTGGGAGCACTAGAAGCAGCATGCTGTGGAAGTCTGTCTCTAAGGATACAAACTGTAATGGGCTTAACACTCTCCTCTGATGTATCACTAGGAAGCTCTGTATCCACAGGGACAGTAGTGGGGTCAAATCTTTAAAAAAAAAAATTGCATTCAGAGAGCATTTCTGATGTCTGCTTACTGGGCATCATGGTGAGTGCAACCTGCGCATATACAAGCAGGCAGGCTGCTTCACTGCCTTCCTTGTGCTTACTGCTATTTGTTAAATGTCTTGTGGGACACAGATCCCTGATTATAGCACAAAAATCTCAAGTGGCACACTATCTGCCTGGAGAAGAGGAAGAGCAAAGGAGCTCATTGTATGCACAGGACTGAAACAGACAGATCTCCTATTGCTGTTGCTGGTTGATGTACTGTACTTATGGAAAAAAAATGGACCAGTTTGAACTCAGACTCCCTTACTTTAGGGCACAGATATGCAGGACCAAGATACAGAACCCACTGTTCTAATGCTGATAAGCACGTGATATGAAGAACACGCATTGTATATGCAACACAAACTTCCTGGCACACAAGAAAACACAAATCTTCAAACTCTAACTCTCTTGACTTTGTATTGTGTATGAACCTGTATCTGAGGTGATCAGATGCAGATTGTTTTTGAATTTAGATTTTATATTGATGTATACTGAGATGTACCTTCAAATGTTCCTCAGCTTGCATTTCACAACAAACCAAGCTACTGTGCAGCCTACAGGCCATGACCAGAGAACTTCTGAGTTATACTGATTCTCCATAAACAAATACGCAACTTACGCATGGCCATATTTCTGGCACTTATCAGTGAGAAAAGAGCAGTGCAGGTGAGAGAAGGATCAGATCCCTTACATACAGAACAGCCAACTTTCCCTCTTTTGTTCTGCTTTTGGGAAGATAGCCGCCTCCTGGACTTCTATGCACCCATCTGCCTTTATTTATTTAGTGAGGATTAAATATTGCACTGACACACTTCTAAATGCTGGGCAATGTACTACCCTGCTTCTTATTAGGAGGAGTTTGATGGTTTGTATTTGTCCAGTGAGAAAAATACCTACAAAAGACATTTTTATTTCCCACTTTTGAAAGTAACTGGCTGTTGTCCAGAAGGGCTCTAAGGAATGACTTGAGGGAGGAGCCCTAAAGCCAAAGTATGCGTATTTCAAAGAATACAGCACATCAAAGCTAGAAGGGTATCTTGGTATGTTGGTGACTAACCCTGAAGGTATATGCCCTTAGGGTGAATACTTTGAGCTGTGTTATCTTCAGAGAAGCAGAACAATAAGAAATTAAATGTCTCTTCTGAGCTGGCAATACTCGTGAAGAAATTGCAAAATCATGGGAAACAACAATTCATTAATGTAAAAATGGATTCAGTGGTTTATTGCATGTGTTTATTGCTTGCTCATTATTTCATCCTTCCTGGCGACAATTCCAGCATTCTGGCCCTAAGCAGCTCTGAACTCGTTTAGAGTCTTCTGCAAAGAAACAATTATTTCCGCCTTCCCCAAATGATA
This sequence comes from Anseranas semipalmata, assembly GCA_013399115.1. Classification (NCBI taxonomy): domain Eukaryota; kingdom Metazoa; phylum Chordata; class Aves; order Anseriformes; family Anseranatidae; genus Anseranas; species Anseranas semipalmata. Next base: position 96,065 of record VXAA01006400.1, read on the forward strand.
TGGGTTTTTCTTAGAAGTGAGAACACAAAACACTACAGGAGACTTATCACCTAATTTTCCCAATGGTTTTCCCTATGACTAGCTAAGTAGTGAATGTTGCAAGCTATTACAACTTTGCAGTGTTATAAACTTAAGATGCTACACAGATTTACATACCAGAGTGGTGGTCACCATTTCCTCAAACCACTTGGATTGTGCTTGATTGTAAAGATCCACACAACGCATCAGGTCATCTCCTGAAAAGTTCAAGACAGCAACACTTTAGTCCTCTCTAGCCAGTATTATGAAGCTTAGAAGAAAAGTTGTAGTTCATGTTTTATATACGGATCCAAAAGTTTTGAAGTTCAGTCCTGGCAGAGCTGAACACAGTTGTTACATGGTACTTGTTAGGCACAATAAAAACAATTTCAATGAAATGCATGCAATTGATGTTTGTTAAAAGATAGGTGATTGGGGTGAGAAACCATGGAGAAAGAGGAGATTTTAAAAGGAAAATATGAACACTAAGTAATATTTTACAAAATGACCAGAACTGTGACAGGTAGTTACTTCAGTTAAATTAAAGCTGGTCATAGAAAGAGAATTGTATCGGAAAAATAAATTAATTACAATGGGAAATCAATAATAATGAGTTATGGAGCTACAGGATAGCTACAGGATAGCAACTCTGTAGTTTGGACTGCATTCTAAGACAGGTTTAAAACAGGAGAGAAGCATCGGGCCCAAGCTGTCTGAGATCAAGGGAAGCTTTTTGCAGCAACCTTAACGTAGCTGCACACTCATGTAATTCTCCTTCTTCTGAATATGCACAATTCCAGTCCAGCTCTGGCTTCCTCTCTTGTCCAGGGCAGTAACACAATAAGGTGTGCTTATTTCAATTTTTCTCCATTGTAGAGCTCTGCTCTGTCAGAGAGGGTAAAGTGGGTGGAAAACCCGGAAGGCATGTCTCAGAGATTACTGTTTTCTGGCTAATTCTCTTTCTTCTTTAAATGAGGCTCAGTTATGCCTTCACTAATGGTTTTAATGCCTTGGTCCAGAGTTCAAATTCATACAGTTCTTTCAGGTACAAAAAGATCTTTATATAAAAACCAGGGAAGAATTGAGCTTTAAGAATAGGACTACATAGACCAAACAAGTCTCAAAGAAGTAAATGCATCTGAAAATCTCCCATGGACTTAGAACATGGGGTGGCAACCAAAGTCTATAAAAACAAACAAACAAACAAACAAAAACACACACAGGATTCAGGACTTAAAGCATGGCAATATGCTTATCTGCCCAGACAGGGGATGCCTAGGCTGATGTGAAAACTGAGACCTAACAGCTCCCACGCTCCAGGAGACTCCCTAGGTATCAGAGTCCAGATATTCTCCACCCACCTGGGTGAATCTGAGCCATTTTACAGCCAGGAACATGAAAGTCATAGAACATATGGAAGAAAAAAGCAACACTTTATCAGTAAGTGGTGGGATTGTAGAAAGGGTGTGGTTTGAAGGGGCATCTGGAAGTCTCTAGTCTTACCATCCACTTGCAGCAGGCCTAATTTCAAAACTAGATAACTAATGCTGCTGCTGCTGCATGCATCCCAAGGACCCCAGCTGGGCTGCTGGGTAGGAATACCTGTGGGGATAAGGCAAGTCCTCCCCCTTCCATGCACCATAACAGTGGCACAAAGTCTGGGAGAGTGATGGGGGGGACTCATACCAAACTCTTGGTTACTCCTACCCGATCTTCAGCTCTCCCTTGCTTGTTTGATAAATAACTATTACAAACAATTTCTGAAGACCCAAGTGAACAAAGAGAGGTTGTGAATTTGCAGATAGACACACAAAGAACATTTATCAAGGAGTCTCCTGTCACTAACTCAGCATTTGTTTCTCCTCAAATGGTTGTTTATACACATGGTCAAACTGAATGACTCTCATCAATGTCCTCAATACCCAGACAAGCTAAGAGAAGCCTCAGAGTTTTAAAGCTGTGAAGGTACACTCTGTCAAGGGACAGACCTATGAAGGGATGAACCATGGAAGCTCTAGTTAAAACATACTTTTACCAAAGGTACTAACAGTGCTGCACGTCAGCTTTACAGATCTCTAGAAAGACAGTTCCTAATGGATCCCATGGAAGTGATCTGACTCTGTAAAAAACATGCATAAACCACATCGAGTAGTTTTGTCTTCACTACAGTATAACACACACTACTATATCCTCAGTATTCCTTGAACACAAATAATTTTAACCACTGAGTAACAGAGGAAAAAAAGACAAAAAGTTCACTTTCAAGGAAAAAGGCAGCGTAACAGGGACCCACATAGTTGTGGGTGACCGTGATTTTAGGGAATAAGCAAGGAAGGAAATACGATTTAAGAAAGAAACATCCTCAGCTGAGCAAAAATCTGTAACTATCTTTGGCACGAACTTCAGATATGTCAAAAATTCAAATGCTGTCCCTCAAACAACTGTAAATAGGATCAGTCATATAGGCCTTAATCTTGCCAGTACTTGTGGTGGATGCAATGGATGCCTGAAGAACTTCTACAGAGAGGAAAAATCTATGAAGATGGTATCAAGGACTAATAAGGCTTGTCCCATGAGAGAAACAAGAACCATGTGTAGACACCACTTGGAAGTCAGACATCCAGGACTTGAGCTGCAGGTGAGTCAGAAAAGGCGAAGGACCTTTCTGGGAGAGAACAGAGGCTGGTACCATTGCTTAGCTCTCTTTCACTGCAGTAATAAGTGGCGTTGAGCCATGAAAAGCTAACAGTGAGTTTAAAAGCTAAGATTGTACCTAGTTTGAGCTGTAAACAGTGCTATGGTTTCAGCCAGAAATTCAGAAAAATTCAGGATGTTGGGTGGGCCACGCTACCTCCATACCCTGTACATGACGTGTGGAGAGGAAGCCTGCAGTGTGCTTGCCCCTCTGAGAGCTCCTGGGGCTAAAAGTACTTTGGTAGAGTATTTGAGCATACCTGAAAGTGTGAATTTGCAGATCCACAATCACACCAAGGAAAGCCCCGGACTCCTTGCTGCCATCTGGATGCCCTAGCTGATAGGTGGAATCAGGCTCCTTCTTGCTTGCTCTTCCTCTGGACCCATAAAACTTCCTGGTTGCACAGTAACCCAGCTTCAACAGGAGCGACGCAGAACAATCTCACCCCAGAACACCCCATAGTTTGCTTACACTTCTGTGTGCATGGGCAGCTATATGTTTACATTCCTAAGTTGAGAGAGCCTAAACCACAGGTCTGCTGCATTCTGGGCAAGCACCTGTCTGCTACATGAGTGGCAATAGGTCCTCCGCTGGCAGATTTTCAACTGAAGTAAATGCAACCTGAATAAATTAAAAGAATGTTTGCAAAACCCTAAGGGACTTAAAAACAGAGGCCTCAGGTAGGAGACAGGCATCTCATTATCTCAGCAAGATCAACATCAAGCCACAACAGAGATGTTTCTGTCTGAAAACTAAAGCACATAAGCAGGCTAAGTAAGTTTACTAAAACTGGACGGTAATTCAATCTCAAAATCACTTCAGGCTACTACAAATGTATTTGAATCTGACTGTTAAAGTTTCACAAACACTGTTATCTTGGCACACCTTTACAAAAGAAGTATAATTCACTCTCTTTTTTGTCCAATTATCAAAATCATCCATCATTTTCTGATGCCTGACTTAGAAAAACCTGGATTTGTTTTTTCTTTGAAGAGAATTCTCCTCTTCAGAGGATTTACAACCAAACACATCTGTACCATGGTTCACTTTGACTTCATAGCTGCAATCTTAAAAAAACAAGAAACGTGGATGGATGGGCAGTTACATCCCAATTTTTCCTGCCACAAGCTCCTTGCTGGCTTCCCTGGTGCTGCACTTACCTCCCGCTGGCTCACGGTTGCAGGTACTCACCTGCCTGAGTAGACTTCCTCCTCGCTTTTTTAATTTCCTCTTCTGTCTTGTTGCTGAGCTTCACCTCCAGCTGCTGCGTTTTCATTTCCAGATCCTTCTGTCTCTCTGTCAAGGCTTTCCGGGCCTTGGAGTAATTAAAGAAGATCACATGTTTTACAGGAAAAGAGCTTCCAGCTGCTTTCAGCCATCTATGACTTCTTCATACAAATATGTGCCAGTAAGAAGTCAGGGACTCTGCATAAAACTGGGTTCTAACTCAGTTTCAAGTGCAAGGATTCAAGTTCCTTGGACACCATATGGTGTTCAAAGAAGTGTCTTAACACCATATAGAAGTTTTCACCAACAAATTACAAAAGCATCTGGACTCTCCATAGGTCTCTGCCTATCTGCCTTACTGTACAAAAGGCATCATCAGACTGTCTTTAGTAACTTTCTCACTATTTCTGGAACAAAAGGGAGCTGGAGCTTCTTCCAAATTGCTTAACCAGTATCACCAAGATACTTCTTCCATTTCGTTCTCTTCTTAGGATCTGAATTGTTGAAAAAATGTCAACTACATTATAGAATTTATTTTCAACTACCCTCTGGTTTCAATATACATTTATCAGAAACTTTAAAAATAGGTAATTTTAGACTTATTTTAGAAAAACTAATTCAGGTTCACGATGACAGCAGTTCATAACATAGAAACCAATAACCTGAGACCTGTTTACAACCGATTATTTAAATTACCTTAGTTTAAAGTTCTTCAGGCTTTTAAAACCTAATTTATCAGTATAATTACTGAAATTATACAGGCAAATTAGTAAGGTGTCTGAATCAATAATCATAATTATCATATATGCACGCTGTCACCTCAGTTGCTGAAGTTGCCTAAATATGCAAAGAAAAAAAAAATTTGTTTTGCACAGACTATTTCACTTGTTATAAAATAGGTCTTATTTTCTTTCTCCAGTTACAGTGTTTAAAACTAAATTTGGATGATTATATATTGTTAGCACCTTGGAGTGTTCCACAGTCACACTTGCCTGTAACTTACAATGCTCTTGAGGCATTGCCTGAATTTTTCAATTCACTTTTACAGAGAGTAGGCTTAGCTTGGCAGGTCACAAGAGGGAGCTGCAGGAAAGCAATCTGGTGAGAAGCTGTGTGCTTCTTCAGGAAAACTGCAGATGCAGCTTTTTTTTTTTTTTCTTCTCAAGACTACTTCTTCTGATTCATTCTTTTCAATAGCCCTACTGAGGACTGTGTTTCTTTGCAGATGTGATGGCAAAGAACTAAATATTTTACAGAAAAATCCATTCCCTGCACACATACAGTCTAATAATCTTGTGTATCCTGCCACAATTCTGCCCCTGAGCAAACTTTCTCATGTGCGCTCTGATCCCTAATGGAAGTCCAAACAACCTCCTGGGTTAACAGAGAGACGATTTCCTCTCCAGTTCATACCCAGGAGCATACTGATTGAGGATACTGTAACAAACAGCCACACCATTTTGGTTAAGTGTCTTGGCAGCTGAGCCACAGGTATGTTGTTTCCTGCCAGCTGCTGACAAGACAGCACTTTTCGTAGACACAACTCTATAAATCATGACCTCAGCTACTACTGGATAGCCCCTGAAACCAGGGTGCTGTTGCTGTTTGCTGTGAGGCACATAAAACTGGAACTAGTAGATTTTTTGCAAATTACTGTGCCAGGTTTGAGCTACCTTCCTTGGCCATCTACTTCTGGCTACCGTATGAGCATACTGAGCCAGATGAGACTTTGGCCTGACTCTGCTACTATTCTAGTGCAATGCCTCTTAGATTTTGAGGGCAATACATGTGAATTCTGGAGGCAGATGAGCTAAGAGTATTTGCATCAAATGTATTAGAAATACATTATCACAAATTGAAAAGGAGAAGATGCAACAAAAAGCTAGTTCAGCAGTAACACATCAGCACTGGCTGCAGCACCCAGTTTCCCAAAACTCAGCTAAGCATCAAACCATGTCTGTAGTCCAGCAAAGCATAACCAATTGCAGAAAGCACTCAGCAGAAATCTGTGGTTCCTTGTGGTAGAATAGAAAGTTTTCACAGGCTGTTGTTTTTCTGTCCAAGACAGCAGTATCTCATAAACTGTCCAGTTTGTTGCCTGCTCCCACCTTTTCAACTGCTGCATAGCGGCTGGCCAGTTGCTTCCGTAAGTCTGCAATATGGTGGTCACACTTCTTCATGTCTTTCTTAAAGTTCTCTCTGAAGTTGAGCAGGGGTTTCTCTACCTCGCTCTGAAGCTGACAAAGAAAACAAAGGAAGAAATGGTAATAATGAGGAGCTGGGCAGTAATTCCTGGCTCTTCTGCTGAGCAGAGCTCAGGACAGAGAGTAAACAATACATACACAGCAGACACAGTCAGTGTTTGTAGGCATTTCTCTTGCCCAAGACATCTCTGACTGATGCTACTGCAAACATCACCTCCTCACAGAATAGTTTTGCTGAGGGAATATTTACTGAAGGAAGCAGAAAGGCAGAAATTTTGTCTTCCTCTCTCCCTATTAAATTGTATCTCTCTTCTTAGACTTAAGATCAAACTTCAGGCAATTATCATAGATAGCACTGATTGAGGTGCTCCAATTCTGACCTCACTGATGCAACTTATTCCCCCAAAAGTACACAAGCAAAAGCCACTAACCCTGACTGCAGTAAAGTTACTCAACACACTGAGGCTATGTGTCTGCATTTCTTGTACAGTTAAAACAGATCCATTAATGGCACATTTTATTTATTTCTGCTAAATATAAGGGAACTTAAAGAGAATAAATTGATCTTTGGAAGGTTCAAGTTGAATATCATTCAAAAAGAAGTATCACAAGAATGGTAGTGGGGCATTGGAACAGGCTGAACAGAGATGTTTTGAAATTTCTGTCCTTAGAGATATTCAAAACTTCGCTAGATAAAGATGTAGCTGGCTTGATCCACTGTGGGTGATGGGCCAGCTCACACTGGGAAGTTGGACTAGAAAACTCTAGTTACTATTTGTACGATATTCTTATCAGGATGGCCCCAGACAGGCTAGTAAAGACCTGTTCACAACTTTGTAGTTCAGCATGGTTGTACAGCTCTCTCAATATCTGAGGTACAAACCTGTAGCTGTGCCACCAGCATTTCCAGTGCTCAATGAAAATAAGAACTGGCACAGAGAGAAGTTCAGGATGACTTCAGTGAACTCCAGAGGCAACATATGACAACTGACAGAGATGCCTGTGTCCAACTGAGTTTGAAGTAGCTAAACACTCTGAGAGCCCTTCAACATCCCTCCATCAATAAATGGATTAACCTGGGTAAACAACCCAAGACAAGTCAATCATCCTCAGCAGGAAAGATAGCAACCTGACTCATCTGACCTAAGCGGGCATTGCTGTGAAAACCCTCATAAAAATCCCCAGAGCCAGAGACACCAAACAGGAGTACATTTCAGTGGTAGTTCTCCTTGCCCAACAGAAAGTAAAGATATTTGTTTATTTCATGCATTTTATATTGGGACTGGAAATTTTGAGATCCTTAAACAATGCAAAATGCATCACCAAGAGGCTCAAAATGCAAACAAGTCAACTTTCTCCGTTTTTGTGTGCTGGGAATCACAGAGGCAGAGTTTTCAGTGACGGCCGTCATCTTCCTTCTAGCATCATCCTACTTGAACTTCCATCTTGCAAGACATACCTTAAGCTATCAAAATAGATTAACCCAGGCTTTCAGGTGTTGCATTATAGTTGACCATGTTTATTCTTTTTTTGCTAGAGTATCTTGCTAAAGAACTTTATAATGCATGCAGTAGATGAAAACAAAACAAAAAACAAACAAACAAACAAACAAACTATGAACTAGTTTCCTAAGACGATGAGAATTAAAGCAGTAGTGTATATAGACAAAACTGACATTTACCCATCACTAAATGGGTAAGATGCTACAAAGGACTTGAAATCTCAAAAAGTTTGCTAGAAGAAGTTATCAGGTATAGGACAGAGACCTTGTATCTCTGCACCACTATGGGAGAGACTTAGGCAGAAATACAGAGGCATAGGGTTAATCATAGAATATCCTGAGTTGGAAGGGACCCACAAGGATCATCGAGTCCAACTCCTGGCTCCACACAGGTCTACCCAAAAATCAGAATTCAGACCATGCGTCTGAGAGCATCGTCCAAATGCTTCTTAAACTCTGACAGGCTCGGTGCCATGACTACGTCCCTGGGGAGCCTGTTCCAGTGCGTGACCACCCTCTCGGTGAAGAACCTTTTCCTGATATCCAACTTGAACCTCCCCTGTTGCAGCTTGACTCCATTCCCTCGGGTCCTATCGCTGGTCACCAGAGAGAAGAGATCGGCGCCTGCCCCTCTGCTCCCCCTCGTGAGGAAGCTGTAGACCGCAATGAGGTCTCCCCTCAGCATCCTCTTTTCCAGGCTGAACAAACCAAGGGACCTCAGCTGCTCCTCGTATGTCTTCCCCTCTAGGCCCTTCACCATCTTGGTAGCCCTTCTCTGGACGCTCTCCAATAGTTTCACGTCCTTTTTGTATTGTGGTGCCCAAAACTGCACACAATACTCGAGGTGAGAGGGTTAATCATACTGATGCTAGAGAAACTACACAGATAAGTTATCAGAAACTATGCTCCAAAAATTTCTCTGATTTCACAAGTACTTTTTTTTTCTTTGCTTCATCAGCACCATTTCCAGAATGGCTGATAAAATGCTGTCATACCCAGACCAGCCCACCATGACTGCAACCGCCATGATGCACGTGCATCTTCTATTCCAGAACAGAATTTACCTCCTGGAGCTCAGTGAGGGATAATCAGATAGCTGGAGAAGTGGTTCAATGCCATGACAGCCTTCCTGAAGGATATATGTACATGTGTGTGCATATACCCCAAGAGTGTTGTCACCCTCTCCAATGTGTTTGTGACCCCTCCTCACATACCAGTGTTGTGAAGGAGTGTCATGGAAGTTGCTCAGTGTTTTCATGGGTGGTGGTTACTTCTGAATACTCCCGGTGTGTCCTCCATTGTACTATCTGCTTTGTGCCAGCACTGACCGATTTTGTTTATCAATAAGAAATGCAATTATTACTCCTAAGAATATTTTCTCTGAATGTAATAGCAATAATCACTGTGTTTAAAAATGTCCTGTTAATAAAAGAAAGCCAGACTTAGGAACTCTGAAAGGAGGCAAAGGAACAGTGTTGAGATGCTACAGGAGTTTCTGTGGAGGATTTAAGGAGCAGTAAAATAATGAAAGAACCCCTAATACATTGCCTGACTACATACACACACTACTCAGGATACCCTTCTTCCCTCTGGAAATCAATTTGGGAGGCCAATAGGGAGCAAAAAGTATTTCACTAATTACAACCTTGAAGTAGAAGTTTGAAGCAGAGCAGTGGGTTACCAAGGCAGCGGCTGGTTGCCTGAGTAACCTCTGCATAATCGCTTACAAACACTGCAGAGCTATAATTTTCCTCCAGAACATGGCTGTTGTGCTTAGATATCTGCATCTATATTGAACTTGATCACCCACAGAGATTAACATAATGTAAAAGGAAGCAAGAGTATGTCATGTGGTGGAAAAAGACAGATAAATACAATAATTTGTACAAGAAATCTTCTTGGGCATCACTTGAGAGAAGATCCAAAAATAACACGAAGTAAGTTCCCACTGCACTTTGCAGAAAGGCTAACAATACGAAGAAGTCAGAGTCCTGGTTCTCTTCCTTGAAGACAGATACAGTAGATTCTTTGTAAAAACCAGATCTTTTTTTATTTTTTTATTTCTCCCTCTACAGAAGTAATCTGTACAAGCTCTAGGCAAATATACTTGAACAGCCTGGAGCTTAGAGACCTATGTGAATAACCTTTAGAATCAGTTTTCCTTCTTTTTTTTTTTT
>VXAA01006400.1:105908-128954 GCA_013399115.1 Anseranas semipalmata
TTTTTAAATAAAAAACTAAGACTAAATGTGTTTTTAGCTTACCTATCAAGTGGATTAAATAAACTATGATTTTGGCAGGAATAATGGACAGTTTCAAAAAGCTCATTCACCAGCATTTTAGTTCTTCAGAATTTGTACCATATGCATTTTGTACCATGCATTTTCCCCACTAGTAACCACTGAAGGCGACACACATCAATTACAGGGCAAAGATTTTTGCAAAATGGAGAATTAACTATTTACCTTAGAAGAAAATTTGAGATGAACCTCTGCTTCATCAGCGAGACTCTTCTTTAGCTGAGCCCAAGCCTCTCCCAGTGTGCTGAAAAAACAGTGCAACAATGATCACCGTCCTGTCTTCTGCACATCTTCCCAGCAAGATTCATCATACAGCTTCATATAACATACCAAAGCTTTGTAGCATACCATGCTCTGCAAAATCATGGAAGAGTGATAGCAGAAATCTGAGAAGATAACTGATCTCTGTGACCAAGGAAGAATTGTATTTGCACTGTATGTGGCAGATCTCTGAAAACAGTGTTGATAATGATCTCCAGTTGCAGAGATCCAACAGTCTCCTTAAGCAAGATACTCCACTATCTTATTCTTACCATAACAAGATTTCTCTTTTCTTAAAATGAAAGATGAAAAATGAATCTTTACTTAAAATAAATCTTCACCAATGCATTTTTTCCATCGCCTCTTCTACTTTATATCTTAGATTTGGTGAACAGATTATTCTACTTGTCTGTGGAGAAGTATTTGAAAATTATCAGGTCTCTCTCTCCACCTTCTTTGTCCTTCAGACAAGTTATTTTCTAGACTATGTCAGTTTAAGTACACTCCTCTAGACCCTCTCCAACAGTCTAGATTCCTCTTAAAGTGTCATAACAAAAACTACATCAACTTCCAGCACAGGTCTTCCAGTTGCTAAACTGGTAACAGACTATTTTGTATCAGACACTATTTCTTCTGCATATCTCTGTATGATTGCTTTTTTAGACAACAGCATGAAGTTGTTGATGAATAAGCTTGTGATTCACTATAACCAGATCCTTCTCCCACAAACTGTTATGTAACTGTATCTTTCACATCCTGTGAAAGTATAAAACCTTGTACTTTGTCCTTACTGAAATGCATCTCAATTTTTTCAGTTCATTTCTCTAGTTTATCAAAATCACTCCGAACTGCAATCTTTTCTTCAAATTTTACATGTTTCTGTCCTAGCTTTGTCTCATCTCTGATTTCAGTAAACCCCTTCTTTCTTCTATTATAGGTCATTAATGAAAATATTGAAAAAAGATCTGGACTTTGGACACACCTTGTGGACTGTCACTCCATAACTACTTTCTGTTTGTAAGTAGCAAGTATGATTTCTTACCTAGTTTCGCACCTCAGCCTTTATTTAGCCCACATTTTTCTTGCCTGCCTACAAGAATCTCCCATTGTCAAAAACTACACTAAATTAAGAGCTATGATGCTGACTCCTTCCACATGGCCTGTTATTCTATAACTGCAGGGATTTAGGTGGGTTTGACATTGTTTGTTCTGTATCCATTCACAATAATTGCTCATCACCTTGTTTTCCACTAAATGCTTCTAGAAGGCTTGACTGCTTATTCCATCACTTTCTCAAGGTTATATAAAGCCAACTTATCTACAATTTCCCAGCTCCTCCTCTCTGTCCCCCAACCCCCTTTTCAGAGACAGTCATATTTGCCCCTTCCTGGTAGCCTGAAAAATTGCCCATCATCTGCAATTTCAAAATAATGATCTATAATCTCTGCCACTGCTCCACTAAGTTGAGTCAAGCATGGTATTCATCACAGTTAAACACCCTGAGAATGCTTCACTTATATAAGTGCTCCCAACTCTTCTCTTTCCCTAGTCACATCCTGAGGTCACAGAATCACAGAATGCTAGGGATTGTAAGGGACCTTGAAAGATCATCTAGTCCAATCCCTCTGCCTGAGCAGGAACACCTAGATCAGGTCACACAGGAACACGTCCAGGTGGGTTTTGAGAGTCTCCAGAGAAGGAGACTCCACAACCTCTCTGGGCAGAGAGGTCCCCTCCCATTGTACATTTATTACTGGTATTAGGTATTTGAGCTGCATGGCAGTAGTTGATCTATTTAAGTAAAGAAGGCATTTCAGCATGCTAAGCACCTTCTGTATCTCTTAACCAACTAGAATGAGTTAAATGACTGTGGATTGCATCGCCTCCCGTATCTGTGCAACAGCACTATGTTCACAGCAGCTTGGCCAGAACCATCACAACACCACAAATTAGCCCTACCTCCTCAATCTCATGTCCCACTCACATACATGTTGGTGGGTGCTCTTACCACCAGAGGAGGGTAAAGGACCCTAGAATACAGCCCATACTTTGAGTCAACTCCATAGACCACTGGGCAGCAAAGGTAGAATATGCTTGGTGGAGTATTACAGCAGCAGTAACTGGTGTGTTCACAGAGCAGTTCATGGGGTCCCCCAATTCACATCTTTTCAGGAACAAGAGGAAGACCCTGGTAAATGTGTATTTTGAGCATGCTTGGCTGCAGTCCCACTTTTGGCTCCTTCAAATCCTCTTGTTTGCTGGTATTCCTCCCTCGCTTTTTTAAATGGAAATTTTCCCTTTCCTGGGCCTCACCAATTCCCAGGATCTTCTCACTAGCCTCTTCCCGGCCTGGACCAGGTTGGCCAGCACAGCACCAGGTGGAGAAATTCCAGGAGGACTTCCTTCCATTCCCTCATCTTGCCACCCCTCCAGGCAGAGCACCACCAGGCAGTATTCCTGGCTCCTTGTACATCTAAAGGGAGCTCTGAGCACTGCCAGGGGTGCTCTGCTCCTCATCCCCTTCAATTCCCTACTTTAACATTTTTTATGCTTCAGTCCTCATTCCCTCTCTCTTTTCAACTCCTGTCTCCCAGTCGCCTTCCCCTTTGCTTTCTCTGGCCTTCCCCCACTCTCCTGTTGAAGGCGAGGAGGATGTAGAAGAAAGCAGTTTTAGCTTTGTTAGGAGCTGGTTGACACCTGCCCTTAAAAGGGAAAGAACAGAAACCATGGTCAGTGTAGATGCCTAGAGAAGTAACACCCTGGCTGGCCTCTTGTCTTTTTCTGTCCTTGCCTATCGGAAGCAGATCAAACACCTAATGAAGCCTTGCTTCCAATAGAAACCCACTGTGTCAGACCTGGGGTGAGCACAGTTACTTCCAGCCTTGGCTTTCAGCGCTTAGAGCGTTTACGTTGGAATAGACACAGCTAACTATTTTTAATCCTTCAGGAGTGCTACCTTTTTTATTATTACCAAAGAATTGCAATCCAGTCAAAGTGCATTGCCTATTATCTTTTCAATAACTTCCAACGTGTTGCTACTGTGGTTTGTTCCGCAGCCCGTGTTAGTGCAAGAAGCACTGGTGCCAGAGACATCCCACTCCTGGGAAAATAAAGACCATCCCACTGTATTCCTCACCAAGGCCTCTTTGATCCTTCCCTTTTCCACGGTGAACATGCTTTCAGCAGTATATATATATTCCTAGATATATTCCGCATATTCCTCCATATTCAAAGTAATTTAGCACATATACATGCTAATCCCCAGAGGAACTACTGCTGGTTCAAACAAGGATAGCATCAAACACATCAATGGAAATGCAAGGTTTTATATAGGTATTCCTAAAAATTTATCAGGAATATCTTCAAAAGAAAAATACTCCAAAGCAATTCTGTCTTCCCCAACACACCCAGGATCCTAAGCTAAATAAACCTCTACTGAACGGAAGAGCTCAGGAAAAATGTATGTACCTGTGTGGGAGGAATGACTTTTATGTTAGAAATTCTTGTCTTCTGCAAAAGTCACAGAGACAAACTTACCCTTCTTCCTGAGCAGCCAAGGAATTCTGAGACAGTTTGGACAGATTCTTAGCATATTCCTCCTCAATCTTTATCCTACACACACACACATACACACACACAGAAAATAAAAAGACAGCAGTAAGTAAGCATTAAGGCAGAAACCCCCACACACAATTTAAGGAAAATCTCTGCATTTAATCTTGCCACAGGAATTTTCCTTTCAGTCCTCAGTGGTTGGCAGCACCAGTTTCAGGATCCATCTCTCCCTTCCATATGCTAAGAATACAGCAGCAAGAGCATGGAAATATGCAGGACAGCATACGTGATAAAAATAGGAGAAAAATCTACAGTTCTGGAGTGCAAATAACAAGGAGCAAGTTTCCACTGTGTAACATGGACTGTCTGCAGGACTGGGCTCACTTGAGAAGCATGAGTTTCAGTGTGCTGCTAAACATGAGGTCGCACATCCTTGAATCAAAGATGAGGGAATGCAGCTATACAGAAAAATTCTGAGTGAGAGTGAGCAATGCCACATCACTGGTAATCAGGCTAGACTAAACCACTGGAGGCTGGTCTCCCATAGGAAGAAAGATGTGATCCTGGGAGAGTAAGGATGAACCAATGTTTAGAAAACCACCAGCAGGAAGTGAGAGAGACCAACTCCACCTGATTAAAGAGGAGGAAATCAAGTGGACCGTAGTACTGGAAACCACAGTATCAAGTATTCAGTACATAAATGGCTACTCCTTGTTCCCTAGGGTCCCTGAATCTGTGGTGCTGGACTGCACCTTCCCTAGGAACAGAGAATGCTTCCTTCTCCCTGTTACAGATGACAAAGCTGGTGAAGACATGGCAGAGGCTTCTGCAACTGATGTGCAGGAGTGCAGCCCCTGCCCTTCACCTATCCCAGCTGCTGCTGAAGCAGGATCCTGGTCCCTCTCTGCATTCACTCAGCAGCACCATTCCAGTAAGAGGAGCTGAGCTTGCCAGCAGTGGGGGTGAGGAAGGGGCACACGACTGCTATGGGGATGGCTGCGGGGAGAAGAACGAGAGTAGCTGTTGAGTGAGGTGATGGGGGTAAATGCTTATTGCACAGCAGGGAGGGGAAGAACAGCTACTGGTTCAGAGGTGCATCATGCCTGAAACCCAACTCCAGCTCCCCTGACATTTTTGCCTAGTCAAACATTTGCAAGGTTCTCCTGACTAGGGAGAACTGGTTTGCTGATTTTCAAACAAGTTTGCTCAGTTTAGCATCTCTGACAGAGAGCAGCATGGCAACCAAGTGGAGCAGCTCCCGATTCTGTGCTGAGCTACACATATGCAGAGGAAAAGGGGGACAGAAGGTGGGATATTTTTAGCATACCAGTTTGCAGTAGCTAGTTGAACAAACACTGCTATGTGTGGTACATTCAAGATGAAAGGGGTCCCTCTGGACAGCTAAGATGCATCTGATATTCTGGGCTGATGAAAATATGGTCTGAATGTCACCCTGAGATGCAGCTGGCTGAGGCCAAAAGTGATACACAGCTCTCTGCAGCATTACAACACAGTACAACTACCAACCTCACCCAGCACATTGAATCCTTTCCTCCCTGTCCTGTGAGAACAAAACCAGCCAGCAGCTCAAGGCCAAATCTACAAGAACACGACTCAGAAATTGCCTCTGTCACTCAGAGGTGTCAGTTCATGGTCTCTGTCAATGACCGAGGAGCTGACTGCCCACATCTTGGTCCACATCTGTGGGTTGTTGGTCTGGCCGCAGAAACAGCAGAATGAGTCAGGTCTGCCAGCAGCAACACACAACCAGGCCTCAACACCGCTCGTCTTCCCTCACTCACATGACTACCTGCCAGTACTTTTCTCACATTCATTTAGAACATCTCACAAAAGAAAACATACTTTTTTTTTTTTAAACTGATTTTGCAATTTTGCATCAAACCAAGAATCATAAAATGGTTTGGGTTGGAAGGACCCTTTAAAGATCTTCTAGTTCCACCCTCCCTGCCACAGGCAGGGACACCTTCCACTACACCAGGTTGCCCAAAGCCCCATCCAACCTGGCCTTGAATACCTCCAGGGATGGGGCATCCACAACTTCTCTGGGCAACCTGTTCCAGTGCCTCACCACCCACCCTCATCATGAAGAACTTCTTCCTAATATCGAATCTAAATCTACCATCTTTTAGTTTAAAGCCATTACTCCTTGTCCTACCACTACACTCCCTGGTAGAGTTCCCTCTCCAGCTTTCTTGTAGGCCAGTTTTAGGTACTGGAAGAATCCTTAGGCATGACCTTGTTTCCAAGCTGGTTGACCTCTGAGCCTGGTCCCCAGCTGCCCTGTTCCAACCTGCAGCTCACCCTCACCCCACCCTACCAATGCTTCTTCCTACACCTGTTGTACCAAGACCAATAACTACAGTTGCAATGTGCCGGAGAAAAGCTGCAAGAGAGACGAAGGGTATCTAGCTCCTTGCAAAAGTGGGCACTTTCTAGGAAATATTTCCTGTGGAGCTTGTAAAGGACAACAGCCCATAACTAAGAGAAGCAAAAGCCTCCAGAAGTCCCATCAATCTCACTCTGGGGCAGAGGGGGAAGCACCAAGGCAATTACTTGGTACTGATATGTGAGAATAAGATATCCTCAACAAGCACACAAACTACCTAAATTGTAGATTATTTAATATTCCTCCCAAGCACAACCAACAATTCATTCATAAGAAAAAAAAAAAAAAAAGTGTAATTGTGTGGCCAAACTAAATGCAGGACTGAAGTCTCAGGGCACAAACAAATATACAATTTGTCATTTGGCACTACTAAGAGGACAGACAGCCTCAGCAAGGAGGAAGAAACAAGTTGCTGAAGTCAATAGTTCTTCAAATTACAAAAGATGATTTGGTTACCGTTCAACAGCCCCAAGACAAAACTGGCCCCCACCCCAGCCTGGCATCCTGTCACCTTCTGTGGCAAAATCACCTTGAACACCTTAGCTTCAGCGAAAGATTAAAACAAGATGAAGGTATACCTTAAAAAGGTGTGAAAACTGCTCCCTGGCCTTGGCCAATATGCCTACCCTGCAAACGCTGGATTGTGATTACTGTGAAATACCAACACACCAGATATACAGGGAGTCCTGAGCACTGTGAGCCTACCTCTGGAAAGCCCCAGGGTTGTTTTGCAATTATTCCAGCCTCACACACACACAAAAATAAAGTTTCTTATTTCCGCTAACTTGATCAAAAACTTTCAGAATTTCGCTCCCTGTGTAGTCAGAAGCATCATAGTTTCTAAGTGCATTTTGATCCATATTGTCTTAACTTTATTAGTTCTAGTTGCTCTTTGGATGTTTATTCCCTACTCTCTCTATCTTTTTTTTTTTTTTAAAGTACATCATGTGCTCACACTCAAATACTTAGAGTTCCAGTCATACCATCCTATAATGGATAAAGAAAATCTAAAGAGCTACAAAGGGAGGCAAAGATGATCTGATGTGACTACCATGCAGGAAAAAAACTAAATACATTATGACATGGAGAACACACAGAAGAGCTGATAGAGGATACCTGACACATCTAAACAACTGTCAGTTGTGTGAAGTCAGTGACTAGGAGTCTTTTTACCCTATTTTTCAAGATTAGGAGGCAACAATGAAATTATCAGAGAACAGAATTACTTTTCTGTAGCATATAAATGAATTGCAGAAGTCTTTGGTATAAAATGTTGCCACTGTCAAAAACATAGGCTCAAAAGGATTAGACAAACAATGGAAGATAGGTTTACTATTTGTAAACCTGCTGAAGAAGGCAGACCTAATGTAAACTCTGGCTTTGGAAATCCCCAAACTTTTGGTTATCGGAAGCTAGAAGGATAAAGAATCTGATGCTCTTTTCCTGCTAAGCACTGAGTACTGTCATGCACAGAGTAAAGCCTCTGGGCAGTACAGACCTTCATCAGACTCAGCACAGCCATTATCCTGCTTGTGTTTCTTTTCATGTGGCTAAATAATCTGCTACTTATTTTACATTTGCTAAGCCCAACCCAGCTCAATTAAAAAGTGTGAATGGCCAAAAACTGAAGACAGTGTTGTCCCTTTGCTAATAAAAGCATTTCCCTTCTTGTATTCTGAGAGAATAATGCTATTCAGGGCAGTCTGCAAGTTTTCTTGGTTGTTTTGGAGTGCTTACTGGAATGTAAATGTTGGACCACAGTTTCACTTCTGATTTAAAGCAATTCTTTCTTTCTTTCACACACAAATGCTTGATCTTTCAGTTCAGCCAATTTCCTAATAATTTTCCTCCTTTTCTTGAGGTCTGTCTTACTAAATTTCAAAGTCTTTATTATAACCCTAGCATTGTCTACCTTGCAACTCAACAAGAACTGAATGAAAAGCGTAATTGCTCAGTCTATGATTGCTATTTACAAGTAGCTCCTCTAAAAGCATCTACTTGGTAAACTAAGTTTCAGTTAGTATTGCCTCTTGTTGGCTATTCGAAAAAAAATCTGACTATCATGTCTGCTAATACCTACATGTTGCTGCCACTTATTTTCCTGTCCAGAAAAATGTAGTTGCCAATAAGTATAAATGTAAACTACAGCATTATTTTTTCCATAATTTAAAAAAAAAATATCTTGTTCTCTTATTCAAGTCAAACCTTGGATTTCTAACAAATCTTCCTTACTATTCCTGAATTTATTTTCTTCTTCTCCCCTCTAACTTTTCTTCCATCTCTTCCCATGCCTTCAGTCACTCTAGTTCCCAAACAAATACTACTTCACCATGTGCCTGCTACTGCTATTTATATCCAGTTACATGACCTGCTACTAGGATTTCCAATTCTCCCATTATTTACCTAGCTTCTGCCCCTCCTCAAAGTGGGTGTCATGCTGCAAAATTATGTAAGACTCTCAGTTTCATCCCAGCTTCCTATTTAAAACAATTTTTATTAGCTGTCTGATCCTCAACTCCAGAAGGCTGTTTTTACATGTGCAGAGAAGTTTTCTGGACATGTTTCCTGTACAGAGCAATCCTGAATCATTTGTTCCAAACTACAGAAAAATATATTCATCTTTTTATAGTTCCTCTCTAGATCCTTTACAACTCAATGCCAAACCTTCTTTGTTTCCAGCATACAGTGATTCTTTTCTTCCATAACATGCCTATTTCTTCCTCCAGTAACAACACAAACATGACTCTTCCCAGTGTCAGAACTGGTCTCTCCTTACTCTAGCCCAGTCTAGCTGCATTTCATGCCAACTCTCCCTCCCTCTTGAAAACTCCTTTCATTTGTTTCTGTTAAATTTCATTATATACTGCTTTCTACAGAGCACCTTCCCTCCAATTTCCCCTGGCCGTGCCTATCAAGATTCTGCTTGCTTTCTTTTCGTCCTTTGGCTTAGTAAGTCTGTTTCTCCATTTTATTTTTCCTTTGCTCATCCTTTCTTCTACCCACTTCCACTGCTCACATCTTTTCATGGATCATACAGGCAACTGTCTCTCAGACTGTCTTATATCAAAGACATTAGGAACCACACGTGGATATTGGCCACTCTGCACCTCCTATATCAGACTGTATTCATTGCCTGTGCTATACTCTGTATAGCTGCCATACCCCTACTATTAAAAAAAGCTGAGAGGGAGGAAGAAAAAATACAAATGAAATGAACTACCTACAGGTTCTGCCCAACCAAAAAATCTGCCACACAAAATCCAGTGCAGATTTCTGTTTCTTGCCTTGTTCATTGTTTCCACCACTATTTACATCAGCATAACCATGCTGTGACTGCAGCAATAGATCAAGAAGACCATGCCAGCTCAGCGGGAAGCACCAATGGAGAAGCAACAGCTGAGGACAGCAGCTCCTTCAACTTATGCAACTGCCTCCAAGAGGGAACATGGATCAACGTGCTCTGCCGTTCTCTTGGGATTAAGCACCAGTTGTTCCCTATGGGCTGGTCTCAAGTTCTGTGAGTCATCCTCAGAAGATTTATACTGGCTTGGACACATGACAAGCAATTTCAAATGCCAGTGACATTATTTATAATTAATAATGACATATCACCTCTAGTACCTGGCTGAACTGTGTACCTATCAACTGCTTGTTTCGTGCTCAGTACACTTATGTCAGCAAAGCAATGGACCATTAATACCATTCTGGCATTTTCTGTTAGTAACATCTGCCTTTATGATTCTGGGTTCACTCTAAATATCTGTATATGTAATTTAGCTCCACAACCAGCTTAAGTTCCAAGTGATGTTTTTTTACATCTTCTGGTAAACTGCACCTATGCTCCATGTCAACAAATTGGCAGAATCATAGAATGGTTTGGGTTGGAAGGGACATTAAAGATCATCTAGTTTCAAGCCCCCTGCCATGGGCAGGGACACCTTCCACTACACCAGGTTGCTCAAAGCCCCATCCAACCGGGCCTTAAACACTTCAGGAATGGGGCATCCATAAATTCTCTGGGCAACCTGTTCCAGTGCCTTACCACTCTCACAGCAAAAAAAAATTCTTCCTCACATCTAATCTAAATCTCCCCTCTTTCAGTTTAAAACCATTACCCCTTATCCTATCACTACAATCCCTGATAAAGAGCCCCTCTCCAGTTTTCCTGTAGGCCCCCTTTAGGTACTGGAAGGCTGCTATAAGGTCTCCCCAAAGCCTTCTCTTCTCCAGGCTGAACAACCCCAACTTCCTCAGCCTCTCTTCATAGGAAAGGTGCTCCAGACCTTTGCAGCACCTTGCACTTGGCCTTGTTGAACTTCATGAGGTTCGCACAGGCCCACCTCTCAGGCCTGTCCAGGTCCCTCTGGATGCCATCCCTTCCCTCCAGCGTGTCAACTGCACCACACAGCATTGGCAAACTTGCTGAGGGCGCACTCGATCCCACTGTCCATGTCACCAACAAAGATGTTAAACAGCACCAGTCCCAATACCAGCCCCTGAGGAACACCACTTATCACCGGCGCTTCTCTAATTTTTAGACAAAATATTCAGACAAAATATTTCCTTTCTAAATATCATCTCTGTTCTGTTTTTCCCATATCCATGGTTTTCTTTTAATTCTGCATCTTGTATGTTCTTGGTTCCCTCCATTTAAATGGAGGGACTGTATGCAATATGACTGAGACAGCTGAGACACGAGTGAGAGCAGGGGAAGACCAGAGAGTGTGGATAGACATTAGAGAAGTATTTTATGTGCTTTAAGAATTGGTAGCATATCTTTTACACAGTTTTACCAGTTTAAGCTCTGTGATTAATGTACATAAGGAATATCCATATCATGAAAAAAAAATGTTGCCAGAAATAGTTAATTTGATAGCAAAGTGCTAATTACCTTTCTCGAACGAACTCTGCCATTTCTTTCTGCGTTTGTTTCCCTTTAAGTTGTTTTTGAAGAAGAATTTCAAATCCTGACACTGTATTGTTTCCTTGTGAATCCTTCTTATCAGCCTGGAAGGAAAAAGGAAGTTCAGCCAAAAGATATGAGGATCAAAAGCACAGCCACGCAGTTCCCAGTGGCACTCTGATCCCTCTCTGAGGAGTCTGAGCACACAGCAGTAGTATCTGAAGAGCTTTTTGCAGAAAGTACCTCCTGTGACAAAGCTGCTGATCACAACACCTCAGTCCCTCTCAGAGGAATATTCCAACATTTTCTCCTTCCCTCTCCTCTTATTTCCCCCTTAAAAAAGTTTTATAGTTGTTTTAAGCTAGCATAAGGCTGTTGGGGCCAAACCAGCAGTATTGCCTTACCTTCTGCCCATGGCCCTTCATACCTGCTAACTCCCCTGGGCTGGCTCTGGCAAGCATAAGCCCTGACAACTCAACACCCTGCAAAGAAAAAACGGATCCTGGAGCCAACACAAGGGAACTGATGCCGGAAAGGGGAGGACTCTGCTGCCCCTTCCACGGGTAACGCAGTCTTAAGTGACCTATAATAGACAATAAAATTCTATACTGATTTGCACTCAAAACAAACAAAAAAAAACAGCCAGTCTGCACAGATTTGCTGGAAAGCAGGGCAAAACACCAACTTGTTTAATAGCTTACCACAATTCATCCAATCTTTCCCTATTTTTTGCCTACACAGCCCTTTTAATCCCTTGCTCCACTGACTTCAGCGTTGCTGCAAGGACCAACACTGTCTTTGCTTTTCTTTCTCTCCTATCTGTTTTTCCATATTTCAGAATTTCACTCCCACCTTTTTCTAACAGGCCCAGAGAACACTTCCATAAGGATTACATTTTCTGCTCCAATATGTTGAGTGCTGTATATTTGCACTGAGAAAAAAGCCACATTAATCAAAGTGTGAGACTTCAGGATGTACGGCCACAACACCAGGCACTGGGCAGCAGGGTGTTACACGCCTGAGACTGGAGGAGTGGAGTGGATTGAAGGAGGGCAAGTCATGGCCAGATCATGGATTACAAGACTGAATGAGAAGAAAGACCTGGGAGCAGAGAGCTACGGGAGGATAAATGTTTGCAGAAGAAAGGCAACTTTCAGTCAAGTTCCACTGAGGGCAGGGTGTGAACAAAACCAAGCAGCCAAGCAGTTAAATTTAAATGGAAAGAACCAAGCAGGGTGGTGTCTTCTGAAAGACACATAAAAAATAAGCCTATGAGCCATTTCTGACTTTATTGCTTATTGGGATCAGAAGACTGGAAGAAACTGAAGAAACACTAATGGTTTGGTAATGTGACCATTTGTAAGCACACTAGTGTATTTTAGCAAGTTACTGCCATTAGTCATAATCTGCTGTGCATGCCTCACACAACACTGAGCACTTACAAGGGGAATGCTGCTGCAGCTATAACTACACTATTTTTAAAGTGAAACTGATTTTTTTAAACAATGGAAGCACTTCAGTAACTGATAACTGAAAACACACACGAATTTCATAAAAAAGCTCGTGAACTGGCTCTTATCTAACATGGAGGCAGGTTCTGGTCTCTTCTCACAGAGGCCACCCCTGCAGCCCCCCTGCTACCAAAACCTTGCCACGTAAACCCAATATATCTCATCCTTTAAAAAAGTAATTTATCATCTGGCCTCCAGAACATCCTGTGAGAGTGGGCTTTACAATTTTGCAGAAAGTTTGTAAATGTGATACATCTAGTTTCCTTGCGTATTCCTAACTGTTGTGCTCTGAGAAACACTGAAAGAATATTCCCTGTCTGTCATCCACCTCCCTATTCCCCCTCCTGCTGCACAGCTCTTTTGGCTGAGGTATTCTGAGATGTGTAGTTGTTCTACATCCTACCCATTTCCTGACTAAAACCATCTCCTGACAGCTCATTGCCTTTCTAGACACTCTTCAAGTAACTGTCACATGCCTGAGCCTGGTTAGATGGTTTCCATGTGATCTTCACTGGCTTCTTCAGTCTCCCTTGCACTGCCCTAACACGCTGCAGTTCAGCCCCAATTCTCCTTTACCTTGTACCACAAATCAAGCTATTTGTTCCAGTTTTTCTGAAGCTCAGGAGCTGCAATATGGCATGTGTCTGGCTGCCTACTTACCCAGAAATAATCACAGTAGCTCCACTCGGAAGGTTTCAGCAACTGCTGCTCTGGCATTACGTCAGGGTGGGGGAAAGTCACACAGTTTATCTGTAAAAAAGGAAAGCAGAAGAGAGTTAGAAGTTAATGAAATTTAGCTGCTGATGAGAAATATGCAAATGAAAGATTATATACATGCACTCCAATCAAAAAAAACTATAGTGAATGCATGAAGAAAAATTGGTTGTTGCGTGGAAACAGCAGCTAAGTATTCCCACAAAGCTCCTGTGAACAAGAAGTAGTGTCGGCTCAGAGGACAATGAACTACTTGTTTTATAACAGGAAAATCTGCCTGATTCAAAAGTGCCATACCGAGTTCTCCTAGATCTCTAACAAAGCTGTGGTAAAATACCTGACGTGAAACACCCTGAGCACGCCCTGAACACAAGAAATACTATGATCAACAAAGAGCACTGAAGGCACTGCTATTGGCATATCTCATCAGCAAATTTTGGTTATGTTAGTTTCCTAAAGGATTACAAAAAAGGTGTTATTTTTTTCAGTGCACAACCCTTCAATCAGAGACTTTTACAGATAAAGGTAGTGCTCCTGCAGAAAGGAATAGAAACTCTTTAAAATTGGCTAGGCTTCAGTGCGCAGAAGTGCACAGCAATTTTTGAGACAGAACTCATCACACAGTCACTAAACAAAGGCATAAAAACACACAAGTGCTCATTAAGTTATCACAGTAGAAAATGTAGCCTGATAAATGCACAGTGTAAACGAAGAATGTGACAGCTACTGCAGAACATGCTGCAGAAAACTCTAGACGCAGCTAAGCCCTTTCCAAGTGAAGCACCGGCACGAGCCAGGGCTCACTGTCACTACATAATGCTCCCGTAAAACTCCTGCTGGGCCCTCTTATTGTACCAGCAGGTTCACTGGACACTGGTACTTGTATATTAATCAAAGAACCAACCAAGATTAGGGATGGAAAAACATCACAAATGTAACCGTCTGTTTTTCTGGGGGGGATTATTTAACATTCAAGGGAAAAACCAAGAAGGGATTGCGGGCAGAGCTATCACAGCTGCACAAGCAGACCTAACCCTAGTGCTTACAGGCCGTGAATCTGCCTTTGGGCTATTCAGAGGGGATCAAAAAGGACACGGCACCCTGCTGTGAAGTGCTGACATGGTATAAACCCACCACGTCAGATCACTGTGGGCAGCACCTTTAGCTGATACAACACTGTTCCTGCAGACCCACATTGACTCTGCCGCTGTTTGCCTGCACCAAAGTTTCCATGGCTGTCCTGTACACAATCCAACAGCTTTCTCCATCCTCCTTCTCCAGAAGGGTCGCTCTTTCTTTCCAGAGCTTGCCAATTCTATTTCAAAGCAGGCTCAGGATCCTTCACTTGTGGTGTCTGGCTATCACCTCAGATAGATCCTTTCTAAGCCACATGTCTTTCTTTTCAGCTTCCCTTCCAGCTCCCTTCGGGCTTCAATCTGATCTGCAAGAGGTCAGAGAGGGGTGGCTCTGACTTCACTATCACTTTGCACTCAGCTGCTGAGCACTGGTGAGCCTGCAGCTCCCAGCCAGAGCCTCTGACAGGCCACACGTTACCAACATCCATCTACACTGGACAATATGAGCCAGTGAAAACACTCAGTTCCTTCACACTCCTCCATCAGATGTGTCACAGATCAGGAATCATAAAACTCTGGCTCAATTCAGAGCAAATGGTGCAGTGAAGGGCACCTGCATTATCCCATGCTGACCTCTGCACAGCCTCCAGCACCAAGCCTACCTGTGAGGAATGTTTTACTGAAGAAACCTTCTGTTTCAGCTAACATTTTCCTGTTCCTTGTCAGCTCAGTCATCTCAAGACAGAAATGCAAGCCTATCTTGCCCTGGTTTTTTTCGTGGGGTTACCTTCCCTTCTCCATTCAGGGACCACCAGTTCTAAAAGCCTGCAAGCAGAGTCCATCATCTCCTGGAAATAGCCCAGCCACAGAGAGTAGCCAACACCTCTCCTCCATGTGTGCCCAGCCCAAGCAGCGGGTTGTTGAGAAGCTCTTGGGCACTGGAAAGCTCAGGCGCAAGGGGCTGCCAGCGCATGCTAGTTCAACACCCTGCTAGGAGAAGTCAGCTACTCTCACCCCACCAGGAAGTTTCAGGACAGATCAGTCCAAAGGTCTTAAAAATAACGGCCAGAAACCCTAAGCCAAATCACTGCTTTCAGACAGTGATTGACAAGCACCAACAAGGATCAGCACCAAAAAGATGCAGAACGACAATATACCTTGCAGACAACAAAAAGGTTCTGCTTGGCTTCACAGATTACCAAATTCCATGTTACTGCTAATCCCAGGCTGCTTCTGTACCTTAGCATGCCTATCCACTGACCATTTCTCAAATAACACAACATACCATAGTTTTGCCTTAAAAAATAAAATAGTCTCAAAACCCATACGCAACTGCTCTCCATTTGTTATACAGGCCAACTGCTTGGTGTGAGCGTGAAACACTGTAGGTCATCCGGTAGCACAGACAGGTGTTGTAAAGTATTGCTAGCAACAAAAATGTTATACGCAACCATGCGTAGCAATGGGATGTGAGACACAGGTTTAAACAGTTTGTGGCTTTGAGGATTTCTGGCTTTGATATGGCATCTTCCACTCACTGAATAAAACCTGGGTGACAGCTGCAGGCCCCTCAGCCTCTTCAGCCCCTCCAGCTGCAGACAACAGCCTGCATGAAATGCTGCCCTGCACACAGCTACGGCACGTGCTTACACAACACTCCTCACGGGTCTCCAGGACAAGGTGCTGCCTCCTGAGAGCAGGTTGCCATGCTACAGGAGCTCAGGTTGTAGCTCCAGTTAAAAATAGGCAGCAGCAGAAAGCGGAAGAGATGAAGAGATTGCCTGGAGGTTTTAGGGACACTGGAAACTATTCACATCTCCAAATTGGGAGCATCAATATTGCAATAGTGAAAGAAGCAGCTATTCTGGTTTCCATCTATCAGATTAACCTCTTATTGGTGGTCTTGCAGAGAATGTCCAGGAGGTTCTCTGTGGACATATGCTACTGAGTGGAGTTTTGTGTGGCCTAAGATCATTTATTTCAACTGGCAAAGGAATAATGCTGCCCATGAAGACAATAATGCTTTCAAGGCAGATTTCTAGGGCACAATATTGTCACACTGGATGAGAACAGGAGTGTGGGGGGGGGGATGCACCTCCTAATTGTGTTTTGCAGCCTTCACCAGACAACTGGGCATCAACCCACTGTGCACATCAAGACACGGATGTGACAGATGGCAGGAAGCACATACAACAGCACACGAGTTGAGAAGGGTAACTGCAATGGAGATTCATATTTCCTGCTCAAAATGGCACCTGTTTAACAAAAACTAAACCTGTGTCAGTTGGAAGCTACTTATTAACTTTAAGACTCCCTGTTATGTCACTAATATGCTGAATAAATAAACATAATTACTTGAAATTCCCATACTCAGAGAAGTGAAGGTGTCCCACTGAGATCGACCAAACACACCGCACTACTTCCATGCACACAGCACAAAGAGAAACTGTGAGTACACATCAACAGGTGATGAAAGTAGGGTTAATTCATGTGTTTCTCAAAGAGCATTATCAGATTCAAAGTTTTCTTAATAAATTAAACATTCTTCACTTCTCAGAAGTTTATACTTAATTGTATAGAAATGATGCTGAATTGGCTGGAAAAAGTCAATTAGGT
Source organism: Anseranas semipalmata (assembly GCA_013399115.1). Classification (NCBI taxonomy): domain Eukaryota; kingdom Metazoa; phylum Chordata; class Aves; order Anseriformes; family Anseranatidae; genus Anseranas; species Anseranas semipalmata. The sequence goes on from VXAA01006400.1 coordinate 123,030, forward strand.
CTAGTACCATGTTTAAAAGGAAATTGGTGTCAGAATTTAAAAAGTACAACACAGAAGCTTTTGAAATCCTAAAAACCAAACAAACAAAAAAGATTATTTGTGCAGTAAAGATAACTTACAGTTTCCTACATTAAAACCCTGAGGGGTCATGAACATTTTTTAAACTTTAGAAATATTACTAAAACAATATATATGATTGTCTAGGAAATCCTGTGACTCTTTCTTTCCTTTCATCACCTGATATTTCCTATACTTAAACACGAACTCTCAGATTTGAATTTCCAAACATTTCTAAAACTTCTCAATGTTTCTCAGCAGAACAGGGATCACTGGGCAGGCTCTGAGCAGGACAAGGCCATCAAGTACTGGAGTCACCACATCTCATTCCCCCCACAAACCTTCCTCTAAAATGTTCCTTTTCTTGTTTCTAATATCAAAAATAGATGAAAAAAGCACTCTAGTTTACCAGCTCAGTCCCACTGATGGGCTTTTGCCTGATCCTAAAGAGAGTCAAAGTATTTTGCACCGGCATCGTGATGTTTAACAGTCCAGTCCACAGTATTAAACAGCCTTATCAATCCCATAAAGAGTGATGCCCACTCCCTCCTCAAGGAACCAATGCTCTCATTAATCGCTTACCTGACAGCAGGTCAGCCTAAGTGCAAAGTCCAAATTCAAACAACATGAAAGACAATAACCATACTAATCTCTTTCAAAAACGCTGACTAACCAACAGGGCCTGAACAAAAACGTGCAGAAGTGACTATTGCAGCTGTTGTTGCTGTGTGTATAATAAATATATATTAAAATACATCTCTTAGCTAATGACAGAGTCACAGAACTTTAAGAGAAAACAAGGCCACATTATGTTTGCACGGACTTCACTGGGACAGCCTAGGTGATAATCACCCTCACCATGATTTCAAGTCCTCATCCAGCCTCCTCACTAATAAAAAATAATGGCTGTTGTCAGCTTGCAACAAAGCAACTTTAGTGAAAAGACACCAGCAAGGCGTACACCAAACATAAGCTAAGCAAACGGACAGGCGGAAAGCAGCCTGTCCTTTCAGCTGCCACTGAACACTAGTGGCACCATAAAACCTGTCTGAGAGTGCCACTGGATTGCCAAGGTTAGAAAAATGTACACAGTCAGAGAGCGGCCATGCTGTGACAAACATGGTGACAACAAAGCTGAGGGGAAAAAAATCAGACAAGCAACCCAATTTCATGCTTTTCTCTGACAAGTCTGTTTTGTACCAAATTAAGAAATAGATTAAAATACCTTTGCCTGTATACTGATCGTGAGCAAAAGCTATTATACTCTTTGCAGCTAAATATTCCAGCTCATATTTCACATGAGTGCATTGGTAGTGATGGCAAAATGAGCTGTTAACTTTGTAGGTGACTTAAGTCTGCGATGCAAAAGGGTGACAGAAGAAAAGTCAGAGGAACATAGGTGAGTTTACAGGATTTGCACAAGAGCAGAGTGCACAATAACAAGAAAATCTGTTGGGCTGGACGTGCACATTCATTTCATGGACTTCAAAGTCCTCTGCATGCTTTCAAGTGGCTACCAGCAGCCCCTGGAAAATGAGACAATACCAAGCAACATGAATAAAACTATAATAATTCAATCAAGGTTTAGATAATCAACTACATATTTATTATATAAGACACTATATAAATAAGCAGACAGTGAGTGAGCTTACTCTGCCATGCTGAAGTAAAGCAACTACTAAAGGGCAACATACTTGTTCTTTTCTTCAACTTCTGCACATTCAAAGCACCTTAAAGACAAGGCAACTTTGCCAGAGTGCTTAACTTCAGTATTTGCTTCACCATCTCAACCAAGACCTGAACACTAAAAGTACATTGGCCAACTCTGCTGAGTGTATCAAGATCACCTGCCAAAGGGGGCTGCTTGGGCAAAACAGACAAACAGGAAAGGATGGCTGACACCTCTGAAGACATTAGGCACAAATAAAGGGGGCTGACCTGATGGAGAGTATCTCTGCAGAGAGGGACCTGGGGGTTGTGGTGGACAACAAGTTAACCATGAGCCAGCAATGTGCTCTTGTGGCCAAGAAGGCCAATGGGATCCTAGCCTGCATCAGGAGGAGTGTGGACAGCAGGTCGAGGGAGGTGATCCTCCCCCTCTACTCAGCTCTGGTGAGGCCACACCTGGAATACTGTGTGCAGCTCTGGATCCCCCAGTACAGGAGGGACGTGGAACTTCTAGAGAGGGTCCAGCGTAGAGCCACGCAGATGATTAAGGGATTGGAGCATCTGTCTTATGAGGAAAGACTAAGCGAGCTGGCCTGTTTAGCCTAGAGAAGAGGAGATTGAGAGGGGATCTTATCAACCTCTACAAATACCTGAGGAGACAATGTAAAGAGGATGGGGCCAAACTCTTCTCAGCGGTGGCCTGGATGTGATCCTGTGCAACGTGCTCTAGGTGACCCTGCTTGGCAGGGGGGTTGGACTAGATGATCTCCAGAGGTCCCTTCCAACCTCAACCATTCTGTGATTCTGTGAAAGGCTTGGGCAGTTTTAACTCTACCCAGGCAGGGAAGCCCAGGAATGCCTAGGCTGTGTCTAGGTAACTTCAACATCATGAATTTGCACTTGCTTTTAGCACTGGCAGGGAGATACTGCAGCTGCAGTACAACTGGAGGGGAGAACAGACAATTGAAGTTCTGACAATTAACAAAGAAAACTCATCCACTCCCTATTTCAAGTGGCAGATTCTGGCAAAAGTGTTTAGGAACCTTCTTTATTTGGTCTACCTGTAGAAAGGTCCAGAGATGATTTACTCAGTGCCCACCAAAGCAGGGAATTTCTGATAGCTTCTGCCATGCTGTCAACCCCAGGGCAGAGCAGAGAATGCTGCTGAATGGGCAGCCTGGCATTGTGTTCATCTCTTTGTGTCAGATGCAGAGCACAGCAGCACAAAATACCAAGCTATTGCATGTAGGCTGCCCCTCTTCCCATCTGCAACAGGCGTTCATTTATGTGTCCAACATAAGCAATATAAATGCTAGCATTTTCCAAGTCATGTCTTACCTTGATAAAGCACCAAAACATTCTTCGGAAAGAAACCCAAACTCAGAAATCACTGTATCATCAGATACGTTCAGAGTTGCTCTTCAAATGAAACACAACTCTATTCTCCCAGGACATGATATCCCATTGTGCCTTCTCCATTTAACTCTCCCTCACCTACGCTACAGCAGCTTCAGCTTCCACAGAAATTCTTGTCCAGAGGGACATCTCTTCAGAAATCAGACAGCAAACCATCCAGGCTAAAACTAACGACTGCACCTTGAAACTCACTGCAAAATCAATGCAGACTACAGACCTGCACTTCTGTTTCCTAAGTGAGCATCAATAATTTTTGCAAATGGCAGTTTCATAACAGCCTAGGATATAACCTGTCAGGGGTTTCCTTTCCAGAGAAAACAGACTCTTAGTGTTGGTAATATTTGTCTACCAAAAATGCCATACTCTTCTTCTTGTTGGATACATATAGACAAGAAATACTCCAGCTCACACCTGCCTTCAGGATTTCCAGAAGCAAGAGTAAGCCATGCTCCCAAACTGATCTTTGGATGTAGAGAAGGCACTTGCATTGCTAGGAAGACAGTAGCAAAGTCACACTCCTCTGCTGAAAGCAGCGAAACAGAGATCGCTAGGCTACAGCTGATGATCAGGTGTTATTACCTAACGTTTGCAGCTTACATATCACAGGGTTTCTGTCCGGGTGGAGGTTTGCTGGACTGAGAATCCCAAAGTTAATGACCAAACTCCCCTTTGCAAGAAGAGGTTCTGCCTGAGCATGGCTACAGACCAAGAAAAACCATTCAACAGCAAGCCGTGGACATGCCCTGAACCTCTGCTAACCAGAGCATCCCAACGTCAGCTGGAGTGGTGCTGAACAAACATAACCTCCATGGAGGGGGGAGGGAATTTACATTGCTTTAGAGTTTACAGTCCATATGAGAATGTTGTTTTTTTACAATGCTTCCTTGATGCAGGCAATGGCTTGGAGCAAACAGCTGTTAAAATTAGCTCGTTTTTGCCTGTTTGATGCATTGTACTTGAAAGCTTTGGACTTCGGTTGGAGAAAGGCACACACAGTGACCCTTACATAACACACACAGCACTTTATTGCTTTGCAGATGCTACCAGATGGCACACAGGCCAGCAAATATGACAGTGAAAACCACCCCCAGTGAACAGCCTGAGTCCTCACCCAGTAAGCAGCAAGCATTTCAGAAACACAGGCACTCTTGCTTTTGTGCTGCTCTTCCAGCACAATGCAATGCACCCAAAGACCACGTCTGATCCCTCTGGACAAGATATTCAGCCTGTCGTTTGCTCCTGCCCCTCACACCCCAATGGGGAGGAGGCTGTGAGTGGCTCAGACCACGCTCCCAATCCCAGCCACCTGGAGATTGTACAACAGATCAGCACATTCCCCAGGACATTTGCAAATCTGCCAAAACCAGAAGATTTATATTCACTTCATGACATACCACACTCTCAAAATGCTAATTAACGGTAACAACACATCTTTTAATTTTTAACAACTGATTTTGATAACCAAGTAAACTATTGCAGATACTTTTTTTTCCTGAAAAATGTAGCTATGTGGCAATGACCTGACCTGCACTGCACTCAGAAGGGGACACCCACGCGTGCTCCTTCCAAACCGTCATCCCTGTCACCAGAAACCCAAGGAATCATGTTCCCCGACGGACAAATCAACAGGCTGTATGTGATAATGCAGACAACAACCTCCGTCTTGTAGTAACAGCTAATAATAATAACACAACATTAAATTATTCCTTTTGTTGTCTTGGATTTTATATCCTGCCAAGCATGTTTTTTACCTCTCCTTTATCACAGCAATTCATTTATCTTCTCATTTATCTTTGTTATTTCCTTTTAAATAAACCATTGTACTTCCAGCCACTTCCATTAGTTTCTTATGATTTCCTTCCTGTTTTTAAACATCTGTCCTGTACTGAGGAGTCCAGAATTGCAAACTGTTCCAGATGAGGTCACCAGTCATACAAAATATATTAATGTTTATAAACCTGATATTGAGAACATCTTAACTGAACCAGCTATATTTAATTATTATTACTAAAAGCAAATGTAATAATAACTTCATACCGATACCTAAAATCTTCGCCTATATCAGGTATCTTCAGTAGCTCTGACTCAGAAAAATACCTTTTGATGCCTCTGAGAAGAAAAAATCTTCTCTAGCAGGGCAATGACCCATCTTCTGTGTTTTTCTGACTTTTCAATGCTTCTCTAACTATTCAGGCTGTTTCAGGAGGTGGGGAGGAATGGTTACAAGATAAGTAGGTTTTCTCAGGACACCTGATTTACAGCCAGAATCTTTGGAGTATGCCTGTTCCCTTTTCCAGGTATTTCCTTACCTCCTGGTCATCCCAGCATCACCAGAATTGAAGGGAAAAATCATATTGGAACTGCACTCTGAAAATCTCCAAGGATGAAGAGAACAGAACAGAATATCTCGAATCGGAAGGGACCCACAAGGATCATTCTACTCCTAGGTGGAGTTCCATCCTTTGGGATGGAGATCCCAAAGCTTCTCTGGGCCCTGACTTAGTGTTTAAACACAACAAAATTACTCGTGGCAAAGAATCTGTTCCTGAAGTCCAGCTGGAACTTATTCCCTGCAACACCACCTGTCCTTTCACCAGGCACCCCCGGCAAGCCTGGCTCTTCGCCTCCGCTGCGGGCTGCACTCACCCCGCGGCCGCGCTCTCAGAGCCCCCAGCACCCTTGGGCTGGGAAGGCCAAGCCGGGCACGGCGCCAGGTGCAGGTGGTCGCGACCCGTTCCCGCCGCGCTGTCCCTCTCAACCGAGATCAGCCCCCAGCGGACGGGG